>JAWDGP010004229.1:45000-162134 GCA_033675545.1 Elysia crispata
ACTTTATTCCACCAGCTGAGACAGCAATGAACAGTTTTTGATGGATTTGGAGCGAAAGGAATGAGCGGTCGCTTCATAGGGAATAAAAAACAAGAAACAAATAAACAAAAAAAATCAACAACTCTTATCACCGGATTAGAATCCAAAGATAACAAACAGGCACATAGTACAGGAGCGATAACTTAAATAGGCAATACCTCCTTAAAGCGTCAGTGGGTAGGACTGAACTACCTACAAATGAGCGGGAGATTGGGGTGGAAGGTTGGAGGGTTTTCTTCTCTGAAAACTTCTTGATATCTAGCTCGCTGATGAGTTTTTTAGTTCGGTATTATGACTTTTTTGTTGTTGATGTTGTTGTTCTTATCTTTGTTGTTTTGTTCTGGTACGTATAATATTCAAGGCACCAAAAACGGCCTATAAGTATGTAACGATATAAGTCAATAAAAAAGGAACAAAATTGCTCTTTATTCATTGATCGTTTGATATCCATTCACTTTCCTTGCATAATGGTACCCGGTACGATGTTCTCCAATCTTTCCTCCCTTATCTACTAACCCCCGTGACTCTATCTCTCTCTCCTTCTCTCTCTCTCTCTCTCTCTCTCTCTCTCTCTCTCTCTCTCTCTCTCTCTCTCTCTCTCTCTCTCTCTCTCTCTCTCTCTCTCTCTTTCTCTCTCTCTGTCCTCTCTCTCTCTCTCTCTCGCTCTGGGTGCTTTTTTTTTCTCTCTTTCATACTATGAAACACATACTGACATAGCAAAATCCAAGCACGACTGTAAAGTTCTTATGCAAGATAAAACGATTTTTTTTTTGTTTCCCATACATCCCGGAATAAAAAAAAATATACACGAACGTTCTTTTGTCTTTTTTCCTATGGTCAAATCAGTCAAAACGTATCTTTCACACTTCTTCTTTTGAAGCGATAAATTGAAACAAATAACATAAGTCTTATGTAAAACATTACCGACAAATTTATTCAATTAGTAATGAGCATAACAAAATCTAATGAAACAGTTTATTTGAGATTATAACATCGAAGGAAAAAACAGAAAAAATGAACAAAACACACAATCGTAACCGCACTATACTAGCTAAGTTAAAGATAGACTGGAGGGGCGAATAGCATTGAACAATTTGCTATCATTGTCTGAGAGCAAACGATGGAAGAAAGCCGCCAGCAGATCAGACTCAAGCGTGGGGAACTTGAAGTGTGTAAGAATGGAAATCTGCGAGTCCAAAGCTGTCTGTTCCTAGAGCCGCCCAGCCGTTCTGAGGAGTTGCAGGCAAGTCGATACTGAAGGTTTGCTTGAGATCATAGCAACCTTCTGCTTTGGTCTTCTGAGGAACAAAACATCGAGGGAAAAAATTCATCAATCTCATATTAGTCAAGAGCACGAGAAAACGAGAGAGACAATTTTGTCTGAAATACCAATTTCATTCAATTAAACAAAAGAAGCTAGTTCTGCCTTCAGCAACAAAAAAAACAGAATCAACCTGGAAATCTTGCACCATACGTACACAAAGCAAGCGAACGAGTGAGAGAGAGAGAGAGAGAGAGAGAGAGAGAGAGAGAGAGAGAGAGAGAGAGAGAGAGAGAGAGAGAGAGAGAGAGAGAGAGAGAGAGAGCGAGAGGTGAATCACTATCATCCAATGATAACCAAATAATAAAAAAAGGAATACTTTTGCCTTATTTTTTTTACTCAAATAGGACTACGTCTGAACTTAATCTGAATGAGCTAACAAAAACTATTTTGTTTTGCAAAATACTGTCAAATAAACCTGCCACATTGTACCGTCAACCAGAAAAAAAGGATAGCTAATGTAAATACATGTAATTCATTTGACCTACAGAATGTAAGTACTGGTATCTTCTTACTTTCAAGACTTTGTAATTACAGACAGGGGGAAACTGCAAGTAATTTTGATTCAAGACATTTTTCTCCACGTGATAGTAGCTGATTCTGAGCTTTGGCATTTCCTGTACAGACTGAATCCCATTGAAATTAGACATATTTTCTCTTTGTACTAACATAACTGAAGTTTCACAGCTTGCAAAATGTTTGTTTTCAAACACTTCCATCCTAATATAGAGAGTTATTTCATCAATATTGTTTTCTTACTGTGACATCAAGACTCATCTGATGTTTTCCTAACCCGATTGGAACCGATCCTTGATGTAACACCTTGGTGCGCGCTGGGAAAACAAAAAGGAACATTTCTAAGAGTCTTTCATTCAAAAGTTTTATCGGTTTATTCTAAAAATAATAACAAAAAACAAGGAAAAAAAAACCCAACAATTTCCTGGCAAATAAAATAACATTAATATCATTATTATGCCTCGACAGACACACATACATCCGTGCGCTATAACAATGTATTTCCATTTTGAAATAATTAATATTTTTCAGAATGTTTTATTTCATGTTTCCACATGATATTATACATACAGCTTTCTTATTCATGGAAGTATATGAGATCAACTTTTCAAAGTTTCTTTTCGTTGTAATTTTCTAACTTTCTTCAAAGAGAACGTAACATAAACTTAGATAATTTTAGGATGGGAATGAGTTATATTTATGAAATAGTTATGTAATAGATGGTAAGCAATAGAAACATGAATTTGAAAACTGCAGAATTGTTTTCCGAACACTAAAAAAGATAATGGGCCATTATAAATGTTATTGAATAATGGGACACCGACTAGTATATAAAAAATACTTTGGCAATGTTTATGTGGAATTTATTGGATGGAAAACAAATTACTTTAAACCCAAGCTCATCCCTTCCATCATCTCTAAAATAGCCAAACCACGCCAAGACAACAGCATTAGAACAATTCTTTTAGGCGAATAATATTATGATGGAGCAAAATAATGTCCGGAAACGACATCGCCGAATTCACATCACATGCTATTCAGTGCTTAACTCACTGTTTTACCTAGATCATTTGTGACCATAAACTTCCCAGTTATGGGAAACACGAAGAAGAAAACGCCTTGAGCATCGTTGGAATGGCATCCTCCTCTGTCAACCCTTGCAGCTACAAACACCCCATCTGTGCCGTTCACAGCTGGGATTTCAAACTCAACGCTTATTTTCGTCTCTGTCCTACATACCAAGGGTGAAGTGAAGAAAATTATTTACTTAAACTTCAGTTTTGGTCATAATTTTAAAATTGACCTCACTAATAAAGAGGGTAAGAACCATTCATGAATGTAAAACATAAAAAGGTAGTAATTTTTCATAGTCTTGCCAGTTTCTAATTGGAGAGTGGTCTATATATTTTCACTCCTTTTTTTTTTTTTTTTTAGAAAACTGAATCAGCAAATTTACTAGCAAATTCATTTCTTTATAATTTGTTATAGGTCACTCTCTTAGGTTCATATACGGGGATATCATTTTTGCTTTGGACTAACATAGCCATCGCGAGAAATATTAGTTGAAAATCGTGTGCATGACAACAGAGAATATCATTATTCTAATGTGATGATAGCACTTTACTTAAAACATGAGTCTTTATCGTTGTGATTTAGAAGATCAACTCGGTGTAAGTGGAAATAAAAATCTACAATATTAATGATCAGCTATGTACTTTAAGAATTAATGAATACATTTTTGGTCAGCATCATAAATGATTTTCCTTTTCATTTTAATCATCAGGAGTGACCTACCAATTAAAGCTGCCAATGACACTGATTGTCTTATCAGCAGTCTCTGATTTGCACCAATAGATGGGCCTTTGAAGGACTGTCTGTCTCATCACATTTTGGCCATCTACTTTACGAACTTCGTAAGATCCTATTTGAGGTGCAATATAAAATGGTTCTTGGTATTCTTCGTAAGCTGCAACGTAGAAAAGATAACTTTAGAGGACGAGTGGAAAAGAAATCAATGCACACAGTAAAATTTTTTTTTCCAATTTTATCAGAGTATCTGATGTTCCGTTATCTGCCTTGTCCAGAATTTGAAAGGGGAACAACAAATCTTTTTTGTAATATGCTCTCCTTAATATTTTGATTGACTTTCAAATTTCAAACCAATATTGAAAACAGTACGATCTTACAATCATATTATTTGTTAAAAGCCAAAAATAATTTAGCTTTTCAACACAAAATCAAAATATCAAAATTACATATAACTATTGACAAAACAACTATTATTTTTTTGTTGTTCTTTTTATCTTGTCTACATCTTGCTAATTCTCACATACCAGAGAAATCATCCTTGATATACGATGGGAAAGGAGCAGGTTCTTGCGGTTTTGGATGCGTTCCTTTCTTTCCCTTACTGAATGTGGTCAGAGTGTAGACTTCGTCCAAACCTAAAGTAAGCTGTGCTTGACCGTTCTCTAACTGAGTAGCAAGGAAGAATATATATTAGTTTATATACCAGTCTCTTAGACTCTCTCTTCTTTTTTTTTTTATATTTCTGTACAATACTCGTGACATATAGTTTAACGACTACAAAAATAGAAAAAAGTTAGAGACAAAAAAATTCTACTAAATGATTTGAAAGTTACGTTTAACTCTTCCCTCGCATTAACACAAAGAGATGTTTTTCATATCTCTCTCTCTCTCTCTCTCTCTCTCTCTCTCTCTCTCTCTCTCTCTCTCTCTCTCTCTCTCTCTCTCTCTCTCCATCTTTCCTTTGTAAATGTCGCTGCCTCCTAGCCTGTTTTTTTTTCACTTTCGCTTTGCTCTTTCTCACGTACACAAATCCTGTACCACTGAAATCAATTTTATCTTTTTACTACCAATCACTTCATCTTATTCTTCTTTCACCACCGAGCACTCTCTTTCTGTGTCACTGAATTTCTAGATACCTTTTCTCATCTCTTTGGGTCTTTTTATTCGTGAAATTATTTCCTTACCTGCCCATCACTGCCTATCTTTCTATCTGTTAGTACAAATGACCACAGATTTTTGTTTATCTCCCTTTTCTGGCTTTTTAGCATCACTCCTTCGGTCATTGTGTGTTTTGAAGCACCCCCCCTTCCCCTTCCTCTCTCTCTCTCTCTCTCGATCTCCTTATTGTTCCCAGTTTTTTTCAAGAATAAAACTATTGTTCATATAATTATATGTATGTTTCTTTCACAAATTTCTCAAAGCCTGAAATACTAATTGGGATAAGTTACTAATCAAGTCATAAATTTCTATATTGTTATTGTTGTTGACCCAGTAGAGTTTCACATAGTTAAATTTATAAAAGCCATTGTCTTTTTCTGTTCAATGAAGATGTCTTTGCTATTATTTTTTTCAGGCTTTTAAAAAAATGCTGAAATTCAGATACACTTAAAACTAAGGCGCGGCTATACAACAACGAAAACGCAAATTGGTCCTGCTTTCTAATTTTCGCAGAATCATGCGTTGACTTTATACTAACAATCAGTGGCTTCTGTTGCATGAACATCTGGCTTTGTGATCCATTGTACAGTAGCTTGCTGTGCCATACATTCAGTTTGTCGATATTTTTCTGAAAAAGAGGAAGACAATGCAAACTAAATTTCACAAATGACCAGGGAAAACTCTCGCATAAATTACATGGATTCCAAAAGTCAAGAAAACTTTTTTGATTTGAATTTTTTTAATCGATGCAAAACTTATAGTCTTTGTTAAATTCAGTATATCAAACCAATACTGTTGTTCACCTACATTATTCTAATTTTGGTAAAGGGCTACTGATATCTCATTCAGTAGAACGCAAGGCTGGCAATAGGTACCAGGCTCGAATCATGGTTTCAGCTTCCTGCTGGTAAAATTTAGTCTCGCCCCAGCAGTCTTTTACTTAGCCTAGCGAAAGTGTATAGATCTATATTACCGTAGAGGATGCAATGACTTTGGACTAAAATTGACGAAAAAAGAATTCTATTTCCATATAGCAAGCACTGGCACCTAAAAATATGCCATCTAATGAGGAGGCAGTTTGAAAATTATTGACATTTATTTAATACTTTTCGTCTTGTGCAATTTGGCCGTCGATTCTTGCCACAAGTCATGCAACTTTTTGTTGTTAAATTGAGAATTGGTATATATTGGGCTAAAAAATAATCATTGAAATGAAGCTTATTAAATATATTTAGAAACAGTCTGGGTATGCTTGAAATAAAAAGATCAAAATAATATTTCAAAGCCATAAAGTCTTGAGCACATTCATTGAATGTTCTCTGGAAGCAGAGTTTATCATTAACATTGCCATTGAGAAAGAGAAGCAGTAGACAGAGGCAGGGAGATCTAAAATAAGAATAAAAAGCTTTGAAAAGGAGAGCCGAAACACGCGACACTATTTTTGTGACAAATGCGTAACACATAACTTCAAAATGCTGAATAGGCTAAGAATGAAAGTAGACAATAGAAGTTTCTGCTCCTACAGCTGTGGTGCCAATAATCACGTGACTATGAAAGATCAACAAAATTTGTAATAATTGCAGAGTTTAATAAATTATGTAAAAAAAAAAAAAAAAAAAGGAAAAAAAGGTTTAAAAACAAAAAAATATATATGGATAAACAAACACGACATGGCGATCTTAAGTTACACTTTTCCTTTATGAATTACTCTAACTAAAACACAATGTATATAAACAAAGTCATTTTAGTCCTTTGAAATCATTTTAAGTAAATAAATTATACTCACAAAACTTCCTTGTAGCGAGATGGTAACTGTTTGTGGAGCTACTTTATATGGATGCAGCTTAGGTCTGACACAGATTGAGTGATCGTGGCTCTGGCAAGAAATGTGTTGAGTTACATGAGACAGGCTTGTGGTCATATTACAGTTTTTTAATTGTTAAAACGACTCGTGGATCTGTTAAGAGGAGATATTGAAAATGCTAAAAATATAAAACCAATCCCATCGAATTTATTTTTATAGAAGGTTTTGACATTTGTCAAAACATTTTTATGAAATGTTTCTTTTTCTATCAACAGCTGCCAAATGGAATAATTAGGTTTATGTAGAGTATACGTTTTAGTCCACAGTAGCCAAACTTTAAAGTTTCAAGACAGTGTTAATTTGTCAAAGCTCCGTTACACTTTTACACAAAAATAATTTTATAAACTTTTGAATGATATAAATAAACTGATCAAGTAGACATCAATATATACAGGTTTAGATGCGGTAGCACTAACCATGGTCTCAATAACAATGGTCAGCTGGTCCTTGGCCTCATTGGTCAAGCTGACGTAAGAACCTCCCTTTGGTAACTTCCCGACGCCGTGATTATGTTGGAGGTACGTCCAGCCAACAGGAACAAACTGCGTTGTATGAGCTACAGAGGCAATTAAGATTAATAGCAAAAATGACAAGTTTTTGAGTAACGGAGTAAAGGCAACAACAGAATGAGAATTTGTTCAACTGAATTTAATATTTTTCAGAATCTCCAACGTTTTCAAAGAACATCCCCCACAATATTTATGTAAATTTTTCTTCCTCTACGAATACACTCTAGTATATTTTGAAATAGTATTTGGTTGTCGTTTCTTTTGAGTAAAGTCTTTTTCACAGATAGATTGATAGAAAATTACTGAGAATTCTTCTTCATTTATTTGCTTGGGCATTATCTAATTTGAAACAGACTGTTAAATACACTTCGTCTGCTTACATATTTTGTCAATAACATTAGGAAGCATCCATTTTGTATTTAATTGAACTTGCAGCAGAAGAGAGAGAAAAAGTAATGTTACTAATTCTTAACTTCTCATAGTTACAACTGCTAAACAGTTAATCATTTTTTTTCTTCATCTTTCTTCAACAGCGGACTTGTTCCAAGCGTAGTTATTTCAATCATTAACGAACTAGGATACCCTATGTGCTATGAAGCGGATCAGAGTTATTATTTCTAATTTGTAAAGGCCCTTTTCTCCTTATTGCTAAATTTGAGTCTGACCTGACACCCAGATTGGAGTGGAGACCACGTAATGACCTGACCAAGGCTGCATTGCGGTCATCAGGCCGTTTCTTGGAAAAGGCAGACTGGGGTAGTAACTTCCAATCAGGTTCCATGATATTGTCCTTTCATGATAGAATCGATAAAGACTGCTTAAAGTTCACTGCATGAGTTGGACAATTCGATGCTCAACATGTAATTAACATATAATTCAGAATTACAGAATTATGTCATTTTTTATGTTTGATTTCAGCAACATAAAACTCATCAATCCCACCCTTTCATGGAAAGACTTATGTTATATCTGTTTTCAGTTTCAACGAACCCGAAGAGGGTATGCCAATGGATGCTAATTATGATGCAGCCTACAAACATTATAACCGTAAAGAAAGAATAGAAACTTACGATGTCATAAATCCATTCACATAATTTTGGTTTAGAATCTGTGAAAAAAGACATATCGGACTACGTGATATGACAAATATGTAAAAAAAAAAATTCTGCATATAATTATACGTGCTAGTTTTACACGAAAAGTTCATTATAAATTATATAGCCCACTGTATCATAGCCAAAATTCAAAATGACTTTAAAAATTATATAAGAGCGCTTTTAAAAAGTTTCCCAGCAGACCATAACCAACCAATACATCTTTCTTAACTTACGAAGAAGCTGCTGTTACAAACAGTGATCATTACTGCCGGTACTAACACGAGCTTCCACTAGCACTACCTATAGCCTGGGGCTCATCAACGCTTAATTGGGAAGAGGAAATGTATGTTATTGTTAGTTCATGTCTCAAGGATCAACATTTCACATGGCCCATAAAGATTCGAATCGCTGGCTTTCTTCTCGTAGTAGTTGAAATTTCTTTGGAAGTAAATTTAAACTGTGGCATGCTTTATCGTTTTATCTTTAAAAATGAACTGATCGGTAGACCTGCACATGTTTCTTACTTGCTAGTCTGATCGCAAGGCAAAAAAAAAAAAACAAAAAAAAAAACAAAAAAAGAAAAAAAAACCAATGTAAACTTTCTTATACATTCATGCCTGAAAATATAACAATCCTTAAAACTATGTTACTTTTATTCCCATTCAACATTTTAAAGCTTCCAAGTTTTGGAACACGATTGAAAAATTAGGACTAAAAGTAAAAGTCTATTGCATAATTACCTACTTTTTGCACGCTTAAAAAATTAGTTTTTGACCGTCTTAAGATAAGCAATGACTTTTGAAAAACATTTTACCGAGTAAAATAATATTGTAAGATATTGTAGTTCTGCACACATTTAGACATTTTTTTTGCAAGCTATTCTTGATGGTGCTGCAATTTTGATGTTTTGTTTTTTGTTTGATAGTGAAAAACAGAAAGCTGTTTCACACTCTGCGAATATAACTTAATGGCGTGCATAGCCAATGAAAGTTTACCCATCAGTATTTACATTGCGCTTAATAGCTTGCACAATCTAATAATTTAAACCTTTTTTTTTAAATATATAAAAGGAGCTTGATGCAATAGAGTCATTAGTCCATAAAACCAAACAAAAGACTAGAACCATTCAATAAATTCACTGATGTTCTTTCGATAATCTATTGTATCAGTACTTACTCTCGCCCAACATCCTCCGCCAACCTCATCGTTAAAAGTGCTGTAGTCCTCAGATGCCCAAAGTGGTTTCTTGCTTTGTTTGGCCTTCCAGGCGGACTTTGTTCCAGGATAATGGGCCCTGGAACAAAATAAAAAAAATGTTAAGAATCGAACAAAATACCAATTTGCAGTTGATGAGTGCAAACAATACACTTTGCCATTTAATTTTTTTTTGAAAACATTTATTTACTACACGCAACCTCAGTTATATAAAGAGTATTATTTGATATAGTTCATTTAGTATTATATTTTTCAGTTAGACATTGAATTGCAAAGGTATTTCTTCTTGCCGAAGGTTTCAACAAATTGTATCTTTTAGATACGATAGAGCTTAATCGAGATGTTTACTGTTCACAATATTGTAGTAGAAAGGAGCAATGGCAAAAATATAAAATAAGAATAGTGCAGCTCTAAAATTGACAAATTACATACGTAATTCCCTTTGACCTGTTTTGACATGTGACTGAGCCTCTCTCTATTTTTTTTTCATTGTATCCAACAACTACATGCATATATGGAGTTCTACTGCGACATTCAACTTTTGATTGTTCATAAGGAGTCAGAGATGCTGCAGAACTATAAGGAAAAGATAACTTGGTAATGAGTTTCTACAACTGAAGTTCGCTGTCTCTCCTAGCAGACAAAATCTAAGTTTCTTACCCAATGGCATGTATCATATTGTCGAGGTCTTTGTCTTTCTGTATATCTGTGACAAGCTTCCATCCAAAGTCGTCTGGAGCAATTATCACCGTGTTTTGAAAACCGTTTTGATCCAGAGTTTGCCGTAAAATCTGTAAGATGGTACAGAAGGTTAAATAAGATCCGATGAACTTTTAAGAAAAGTTTTAGAAGTCTTAACATTCTTACGAGCTGTGAATATCAAAACAATTTTTTATGTCCTTCCTCTTACCATATTATCGTAAAACAGTGGGAAATAGCTTCATAATAAGGAGATCAGGGAAAAAAATGAAAATAACAAAAAAATCATTAAAAATTGAAAAATTGTGTGAGACTGTTTTCATTCACTTCGTACAATTTATTGTAATTGTAAATCAATGAGCTTTCATCTGCATCCATACCTAATTCCAATATAAACGAAATGATTCCAAGCTTTCAACTTTTAATTATTTGATTATTTCAACGATACACGTAAAAAAATTTCAGAAAAGACAAAAAAAGGCAAAAATTTAAAGCCATATGTAATAAGTATTGCCAATACTTACCTTGATATAAGTAATGTTGTATGGTCGTTCATTCCAAATCTGAAACAATAAAATGCAATCGAATCGTAAAAAAATGATTCTTCATAGAAATAAAATAAACATAAACACAAACTTATGACCAAGTTTGTAGCTGAATGAATTTTATTATCTAAATTTTTCCTAATTTAAGAGAAAATGGAGTGTTCCGTACACAAGACAGCACAATATACTATAATATAAAAGAGAAGTGCACTAGTTTGAGATTAAATGCGGTGTTGGAAAATCCTCTCCTGAATGTTGCAGTTCCAAATAAAGATGTACAAAATAAATTCGAACTCGAATTGCACATTGCATGTTTCAAGTGTGACACTAACATTCATATGTCTGTGTGAATCAAGGATATACATTGAACTTGAAGGTTTATATATATGAGATTAAAATAGTGGCTAAATATAGTAACACAGAGTTGATCAAAATAAAATATATATTCTTTCTAAATCATCCTGAAGGAGGCACATGAAAGAAATGCATCCTTTAAAAAAATGTATTTTCTGTTGAGGCTATCGTTTTTAACCGACCACCCTTTTCTTGAAGCTGCGTTGCACCAAAAGAGTATAGGCGAAACACATTGTGATTTTAAACAACTCCTACGTAACGTAAGCAAGTTTTACAAGTATTGAAACACAAACCGAGCTTGAAAGTTGAGCTTGCAATCGGTGTTTAAAAAAACCCAACTATTTAAGGAACTACTTTTGATTTTTTTTTTGTTCTAACTCTGAAAATGAAGTAGACCAGCATAATAAAATAACAAAAGTTTGCAGTGCTTATGGAAATTCCCTTCCTCTTTTATAAAATCTTCTTTACTGTATCTAACAGCAGAAACACCTTTTGAAAAAAATCAAAACAGAATCTAGAGGGTTAAGGTCAAGTATTAAGACATGACAAACAGCCAAGACATTTATCTTGTTGTATACAAGATAATACCTTGCTTGGTCGATATGCAGTGCAAAACCATCATTATTTTCAATGGAAGACTGGAATTTTCTTTCACCTGAAAGTGCAAGGTTCTAGTGTGGTACCCCTGCCAGAAAGGACAATTAAATTATAAGAAAAAATGAGACTTCAAATCATCTACCGAGGACATGTGGTCCGCGAAAGCACAGGAATGTCCCAACATCTAACTTTCGGCCACTACTGCTTCATATTATTCGCCAGGGAGCCCAAAAGACATTAGACTTGGCGGTGGATTTTTTTTTCAAAACTGCGTTTCATGTAACTCTATTGAGTTGGCCAATTAAATACGATAGCCGACTTTAAACCAACAAGGTACACATTAATCTCTCAACGGAGAAACTTATGTCACTTGCGAAGTAAACAAAAATTATATGAAAAGTCTGACCAAATCGTTACATTTCGTTACGGCTTTCAATCGTTCACCGTTAGACAACTATTTCGGTGAAACCATAATGATCAAGTTCGACCTCCGTTTGTTAACTTGTACATAGCTGACCCCAATGAGTCACGCGCACTGCTAGTCAAATGTTGCAGATCTTTCTAAGATAATATGAGTGGTCCTCAAATTTGGTCCAGTATCGTTCGAGAGGACGTTTAAAATCTTAACTATTTTTACTGAGCGATAACCGCATTCCGTATGAAAAATATATATTATTATTCAAAGTGTAAGAATCAAAATAAATTAATGCCCTCCGACTCTATGCTTGAACAATAACTATCTGAAACATTAGACTATTTTTTAACCTTCTGATTCAACCTTCTTAGATTCATCGCCTTTTTTTAAAATCTGGGAAATATGATCAGTTCTTTTGAATAAAACTTTTAACTAAGTCTTACAACTTGACTTCCATACTAGTTGAATACAGCGCGACTTTTCGTCAATAACGGATCTACAAGCAGTTAGCTTTTAATAGAGAAAAAACAGATTTTTATCTCTTATTGCTATATTGTGTCACTGAAATGTAAATTTATTTTTTTTTCTTGAAAAGGCGACTACTTTGAAAGGGCTGATATACCCATAGCTTTTTACTCTTATAAAATTGATGCAGTTTCTCATAAATTTTGTTTCACATTGCAAACAATACAATTTTGATGTAAGGGTTTCTTGGGCAATTAAACGACAAAAACAACAACATTAACATAAGCCCAAACAACAAAAATAACAATAACAACACCAAAATGCTTTTATATCTTGAATTTTGAAATGTTGCGTAAAGTGTTCAAACGATCGCCACGTATACAGCATGGAATGATAAATGAGTTTAACGCTGTTTATGAATACCTGAGCTCTGGCATAATATTATGACTTACACCAACATAATCTATCGTCAAGTTGTAGACGCTTTTTGCCCCTTTTATCCAGTTGACCACATAGTCCGCTGTCTGTACAGGATCGATGTACGGATTATGAGTGCCTTTGCCGAGCCAACCAGGAAAACCCCAAGGAAGGCCATATAGTTTGATGTTCGGATTCCTCTGCATATAGGAGAAACAAATTATAAATAATAAACATATTCTCATTGACGAAAATAATCGCATATTAAAGTGACTATTTAATTATTCTATATAAAAATAATGCAATAGCATAACATTAAGATAACCATTGTACTCAAATAACTGGACATAACTTTCAACACGATTATCACTGGAAAGAATCCCACCTTGCTTGAGCATTTTAATATTCTAATGCAGATTTTTTTTATATTTTAGAATTGTCTATTACATTATAAGATAACTCAGATATTTTTTTTCATATTCATCTCCCTTTTTGTCACTTTCTGATCTTCCTCTTTTCCTTCTCTTCCTTCCTCTGGCTCGCATTTTTTTCTTTTTTTAATTTCAAAAAGTTCATATCGCAAAGGATTGAAAGATCGTTTTTTATCGTTGCTGCAGAAGCTTTCAAATATATAAAACTGCCCCTCTCTCATACATTCTGATTCTTTGCAAACATCCATACCTATAACTATTTTATAGGTTGTCATAACGATGGTGTCCTGATTTTCAGTAAAGCTGGTAGTCTTTTCGAATACCCAGCGATATTCTCATCTTTTTATCAAGATATCGGAACCAAATCTGATTTCTGCCAAATCTTTTATTCTTTAGTAACTTATTTATCAAGGTTAATACGCGTCCTTTATCTTTGAACGTACACTTGATGTCCATTCTACAATACTACACTGTCACTATTGGCATTAGTCTTGTTCACTAAGAACAGATCTGAGGAGCCAGCACTCGCAACATATTATCAAGGGTTCCCTAACACGAAAAGAAAATACGTAAAGGAAAGGCCTAGTTTCATTCAATACCAGTTTGAACTTAAAAGATACCAAGAAATACCTAGAGACGTAGAGACCTTAATATGTCAACCGACAAAAGACATGAGCAAATACAGAGAGATTTGTTATTTTGAAAACGTTGCGTACGGTTAAAGTGATTGTTGGTCTGGCAGCAACTTCTAATGCAACATGAAACGCGTTGCTATTTTGAATCTAGTGGTGTTCATATTCAATTCAGTAAAATAGAGGCCTCAATATAAGATGGGTTAAGTTAATTGGTGGGTGCATCAGTTTTTCTATTTATTTAATCCTTTGATTGTAAGATTGCACCAAGTTCTCATTCAGGTGATTTTAGGCTTTTCCTGAATATCAAATAAGCCGCGTAGGTAGAGATGAAACTGAAAAATGGAGCCTTCAGCTCACTCCCTGACGGTGTAAACGGTCCTAAGTAAAAATATATCTGTTAGGCATGTGTTCTGCAGCGTGACGTGACGAGGTATTATGTTTTATCATGATTTTTATTTAAAAAATCTAGCAGTAAAGTATATGACGCGCTTGCTTAAGGTGGCAAAAGGAAATTAAAATCTAGTCAGACACAGATGGCAAGTTGTCTCTGCTTACCATTGAACCTTTGAGACATACCGGTTAAAAAAAAAAGATTGGTCCAAGAAAGCTGCTGGAACGCAAAACAGGTGTCAGCACACTCAACAAATGGTTGTCCAGCTTACCCTCACTCGGGGCAAGAGTTGAAGGACAGAAAACAACATTCGATCCAGTAGTTTAGCCAGGTAACGGTGAAATCAATAAATGTCGCGAGCATCGTGGTTCTCCGTTGTTTACGATTACCAGGCCCTTAAAAAATCTATTTTTTAATCCAAAGCTAGTTTAAAGACAAAGTATGGAAAACTTTCTTATTAAAATATTTTTAGCTTAATCTACAATGGATCGGGGACGACCACAGAGTCGAACGTGGCGCTAGGGCCCATTATTTTGAGACGGGGGATTTTTTTGTTTGCCCACATTTCACATAACGAGGTTTTTGTGGTAAAGACGACTTTCAAACTCATCGTAAAACTTTGAAAACAAAGCACAACAATCTTTTTAACTTTAATGTGGACAGAGCGAAAATCTATACGTGACATTTATCTCATAATCAGCAAAACCTCATAAAGTCATAAATTACCTTTTTAGCCTCTTGCATGAGCCACCATTCATATCCTCTGTGGTAGTTTTCCTCCCAACTGTTGTGCATGTGAGACGCTTCTGTTCCATCTGCATTTTATTAAATTGTGATACTAATATATTTCACAGGAATTTCACAAAGTCCAGTGATATATACTCATCTAAATTCCAAGAGAACACATAGAGAGAAAGAGACCATAAATGTTCACCACAAAGAAATCATCATTACTCTCTATAAAGATAAAACTTTTATTTTGTTACAGTTACTTAGGTTTCTTTGAAAAAGGATATCAACCAACAGAACTATTTGAATCATCATGCAATACCCCTTTGATATAATTTTCTGAACAACTGTATTTTGAGCATATTAATGCTTTTTACTTTGGTACTTAATCTTTTCAAAAACCAAAAGCCCCCAAAGCATAACTTATTCTTGCAAAAACGACTTACCTGTGCTTTGTATATCTCCCCCAATTTCAACTTTAAATATTTGTAGGGAAGCTCCAAACCCTGGCTAGAACAAAAAGGAAATATGTTGAAAAAATTGTATTTAATGCAAACGAACTTTAAATTGAGACATCGCTACAACAAATTGCATCTTGTTATAAAAGTTACAGCCCTTTTTCCTATGGAAGAGGATAAGAAGTACTTAATATTGTCTTTTTGAGAAAAAACTCCTAATTAGTCTGCCTAAAGGAATGTAAAAGAAATGTTATGTGAAAAACAAAGGTTGAAGTAGAAATGAACAATGTAATTCTGTCAGTATATACGTCGCTTTATTCTGTCAGTTGATTTAAAGAGACGATACATACCTTGAATAAGTAGTCTAGTATTTCATCTCTTTGTTTCTTAGGATAATTCACAAGCAGCTTTGAGGTAGCCTGAAAAAAAGTAGCAGTGTAGCAATCAAGGAAAATTTCGTTTTATATTATATTGAATGTGAGGATATTAAGGACATAAAATGATAAGGCAAAAGTCTTTCATTTGTAAGCAAATAGACCTAACAGCAGTTATGAATTTGCTTTTTTCCGCTGATAATATATTAAAGAATGCGTTTAAACCTCTGTTTGCATAAGCAAAAAATCCAGAATAAATCAAGATAAACTGACGACAAAGATATAATAATTACATGTGCCATTATGTTTATTTTTTAACAAGATTTGTCAGAAAGTTGAAGTCACCAAAATATAATTAGAAACTGATAATCATACAAACCCCGCCACCGCTTATAGCCCCGATTCCTTCAAAAACTCTGCCTAGGCCATGGGAGTCGTCAAAAGAAATTGTATCTTGATCATCTTTAAGAAAGTCTTGCACCTCGAAATGAAATATATTGCTCTTTAAGGCCCACGAGAATACTAGGCAGTAGAGAAACACAACAGCCGTCAAAACGTGTAAAGAAACCATGCTGACTACTCAAAGGGTGTCACCCCTAAAGATTCAACTCCCTCATTTCATTAATTAAATAAGGACATCGGCATGATCAAGGCGAGTATACTCGGTTTGTAGGAAGGGCCCAGATTACATCAAGATGGATGTAACATTGGCCATTGTACTAGTTTTAAAGTTCAAATACGATAGCGCGACAAAGAGCACGAAAATTAAGCGCAATAATTATCTTATCAAGGGCAAACAAAACACCCGGATTGTATCGTCCCTAGTCAAATACCCGGCTAGGAGCATCAAGAGCCGCGGTACTTGATTATTGTATACAGGTCTACCATTATCGGATAACTGTTTAAGCTGCTCTTCTTTGCATCATACAGTAATAGACTGTGCAAGTAACGTTCTGATTAGCATACATCAATCAAGCCTAAAAAAAAAAATTACCTCACATGATTATTTTTTTCCCTGTTATCCATTGGAGCATTTTTAATATCTTTAAAGTAAAGTGTCTGGATCCACATCTATCCTACGGAGACGTTAAGTGGCTTTTGAATATTTTTTTTTATCTCCAGACGATAAAGAAAAGAAGATAACATTGACTGTGATTCATTATGTCTTGTGTGATTTGCAAATGCTACTCATAAAGTACCGATATTTTTTTCGCTGCGCATATCTCTGAAACAGACTGGAAAAGTGAAAATTGCCAAGCCGTAATAAAAAGTAAAATTGCAGAAAAGGATTCTACATTTCCAGAAAGAATTGTCACACCTAGTTAATCCCGTTTCCACATAAATTTTAATCGAGTAAGAGTAGGGCTATGAGAAATTTGGTTTCGTTTAGAATATTTAATCACGAGATTCACGACAAAATAAGTGTCGCCTATCTTTCCATTTTGTTCGACATCTTCATCAAGAGGGAAAGAAAACAATTATCAAAATACTGTCAGCAATTGTTTCTGAAAAACGACATTACTAACAAAGGGAGTGAAATAAAAATGCTCAGCTATAATTTATACATCCAAAAAGAAGCCCTGCACTGGGCACTCATTTAGTATTCAACACCGAGCAGGCAAAGACTTTGAAATGCTTTGGTAAATAAATTATCATTTCATCCAGAATCTTCTGAAGTCAACAATCACGGCTTGTGGAGCTTTCCCTCTTGACTTGCTATATTACCTCATAAGCCTTGGTAACGTAGATCATTGGATGACTACATCAAAAGCTATGCCGCAAAGTCACATGTTTGCTATTATCTCCCTTTTCATGTGAACGAACAAACAGTACAGTGGAAATTTAGCTTACTCCTCCGAGTCTTTGTGATCTTTCTCTCCTTCCACGACATTTATTTTTCTCTCCTTCCAGATCTTTTTTTTCTCTATCTCCGTTTTTATCTGTCTGTCTGTCTGTCTGTCTATCTGTCTCTCTCTCTTTCTTTCTCTCTCTCTCTCTCTCTCTCTCTCTCTCTCTCTCTCTCTCTCTCTCTCTCTCTCTCTCTCTCTCTCTCTCTCTCTCTCTCTCTCTCTCTCTCATATCCTTTACTCGTAACCTTAATTCTCAATCTACGGGCATTATCTGAAGAGAATAATCAAAACTTAACACTACCTGAGCAGCAGAATCTAGTTACACCTGACATACTTTTACAGTAACAAAGATTCCCTTTCACAACGATACAGCAGAAAATAGAATAAAATAGCGACAAAATGAAAGTTTTTTTTAGATAACCTTTTCCCTCTTTTTTTAAAAACCACTATGGCCTCATCCATATTCTCCAATAAATTTCTCTTCATGTTTTTCTTTCTGTCTTGCGCCTTGAATGGCTGTCTATAAATTTACATATATGTCTATATTTCTCTATCTAATTCTCTCTCTCTCTCTCTCTCTCTCTCTCTCTCTCTCTCTCTCTCTCTCTCTCTCTCTCTCTCTC
The DNA here is from genome assembly GCA_033675545.1 of Elysia crispata. NCBI lineage: Eukaryota > Metazoa > Mollusca > Gastropoda > Plakobranchidae > Elysia > Elysia crispata. The sequence continues at coordinate 63,512 of JAWDGP010004229.1, forward strand.
TCCTGCCTCTGTCCACATGGTTCCGCATGTCTTTTTTATAAAAACTATTTTTCATTTTACTGTTTTCAGTCGGATCCAATGGTTATAAACTCCAAGGTTGGAGCCTTTTTCTTGTTTTCTACTTTATCTACAAAAAACATACACAGAGCCGAAAACCAAAATGCTCTTAGCATTAGACAGACTTGCTGATAATACATTACAAGATTAGAGGAAAGGTTTGGATCTGAAGGTAAAGGTTTTTGCCTATTGTGCGCATGAAATAACCTCATACTAAGCATGAGGTTATTAGACAATAATAAATATTAGACAATAACATTTGTGTACAGTTTATATTATATGCCACTGCAACAATGCACTGAGGATTAGACGGTCAAAATAGTCGACGGTTATAAATAATTATTTTGCCTTCAAATGAAAATAGTAAGCTAGCTTTGTAAAACGGAATTTAATTACATGCTATTTAAGTTTCTGCAAGTACAACTAAGTAGAATTTTTGAGAAGATTGAATTCTCTTGTATAAATAAAATGATTAAGATTTTGTTCTACAAATCCAAAACCAAAATTATTTTTTGTTTCGCATGACGACTTTGCAAAAAAAAAAAAAAAAAAAAAAGAGGCCAAAAATAAGTAGGTTGATCAAATTGGCAAGGTCTACAACCCGTTTTTAATTGTACAGGAAGCCAGTAAATAGAAAAAACAAACAAACAAACAAAAATCTAACCCATCTCTAAAGATCCCACGCAAAGATTGTGTCAGAAAAATATTTTTTCTGCATGTAGCAATCACGGGTTACAAACCAAACCCGGAAAATTCCGCACAACTGAATCTATTTATAAAAATATTTTAAACGCTCATTATCATTAATGTTTAAATAGATGAGCAGCTATGTATTCCCGAAAGGCATCCTCTCCTCTGAAAAATCACCATTTAAACAATTTAAGATTACAATTTTGCTCTTCTCAATCAGAAGCTTTTTCTTTTCTTCCTTGTATTCACAATGTCCTTGTCATTATTTTTTTTTACCGTTTCTTGCTAAACAAAACAAAACAAAAAACAAAAAAAGTACGTAATTTCTGATTGATCATTTTAATTTATCTGCGTTTAATGTGTCGAATCTTTCTGAAGGCTCATAAATTTTCAACACATCGTTCTATAGTTCATAATCCCAACCTGCATTTTCGAGAGCTTTGGCTTTTGGTCGCTGGTGATATCAGCAATATCATTCGGTGCTTTATTTTTTTTTTTAAATGGCGAATTTACGAATTTCTCCTGATTATTTATGCTTTCTTTGCTTTTCTTTCGGTTTTCTAAAAAACACTGACAGTTTTTTTTTTTTAAAAGAAGTCTTTGCTAATTTAATCTTTTCCTTTGCGTCGTTTGTTGATGCCGCTTTGCAGCAACATTTTAAACGCAATAGAAGACTAGCCATGTTTGTTTACTGATTTGAAAAAAATACTTTTTTCTCTCTGATTCGAGAGAGAAGTACTTATTTCCATTAAAGCAAACTATAGGAACGTTTATTATCTTGAAATTCCCTTTGTAATAACAAATCTAGAACGGCGTCTCTCAAAGGTAGATTTTTAAGTAGACTGCGCTCTATTCAAGCTTTAAGAGTCATTGATACAAGGAAAAAAAACCGTTTAAGTAAACTTCTGAAATGTAGAATTAAAAAATTTTTTTTTTTTACTTTTGCGCTCACCTATGTTCAAGGACCCAAGGTAAAAAAAGCTTTCGCATGATCCAGGTACCCGATAGTGTATTTTGCGCTTAATCTTGTCTCCCTCTCCTTATTATGAACATTGCCTTTAAAGAATAAAGAAGAATCATAGTGCGTCATGTCTGGTAGGAATTTCGAAAGGTTCAGTGGTCTGCGTGGTTAATATGTATTTATATTAAAAAATAATTTTTAAAAATAAAAAAAATACCATGTTATCCTATATTATTCAAAGGAAGCGTTTCCGAGGCCAAAAACAAGACAAATAAGACAAACACAATTCAAATCTTATAAGAAGATTTTTTAATACTAATAGTAGGCTTCAACGACAGATAAATCTCATTGTAAGGACGCCACCAGAAGTTTAATGGTTGTACATAATTATTATCCACGGCCATGATGAATTCATAATTTGGTATTTAAGAAAATTCAGATCGTTGCCTGTTTAACTGTTGGTGATAACTTTTAATACTGTTTATATGTTTACTTCAAATAATGGATACAAGATCTAAATTCATTAAAATCAGGTAAAATAATTCTAAGTCTAGAACTTGTACACAAACTATAACCCCTGCATCTAAGTCGTCTGACAATGGATCTTAAGCCCTTTGATTGCTACCGACTAATACTTGTGGCCTGACTGAGCAAAGAAATAATAACACCCTGAACAATTTCTGCGCACTATGATACACAAAATCAAACAGTTTCTAGTTGACACATGCAGGGACATCTTTCAAAATGTTCATTCACAGCATTAGGGTGTGACCAAGTAGGACGGTAGAAGGGATGTGGAATGGTGACGTCAACTTCATTAATCTAGTGGTGGGGTAGATCTTGCCTATTAAAGAAGCGAACAACTCGGATAATGTTTGATAAGTTAGTTTATAGATTGCAAACTGTGATGAGTATGTGAAAGTTTTATGCACACAAAGCGATCTGAAAAAGGTCGTATTTAAAAAGGCCTGAAGGCTAATCAGATAGTCCATTACCAAAAAGTATGCCTTTTTTGAGTCCTAGAGGTGTAGCTTTTAGAAATAGCGCATCTCTGGCCAGACCAACAGGAAATTCCACGTTTTGCTATCAAATATATATTAAAAGCTTGAGTTAAAAGTTTAGAGGATTCCTCCTGGACTAATAAATTTTTCTACCAAGATTTTTACGCCGAGCCTTATGGTAGGTAAGTTAAGTTTCTTTTGAATACTTCACCTTGTATTGTTTCCAACAATCGAACAAAAAATCGCAACAAATACATTTTCAAAGACAAAACAGTTTTATTCAATTGCAATGGTATTCAGGTACATAATTATATATATATATATATATATATATATATATATATATATATATATATATATATATATATAAGACTGCCACCGTGTCACATAATACTGATTACAAACGTGATGAAGTTGCTATATATTTGATCTCGTCGCACAAAAAAATAACAATGGATACTAAATAGTTATGGAAATATATTTATTCACAACATACTTTTAAAGTTTCAGATATTTTTCAGCTTGGCAGAAAGTCCATTTAAACCACAACTGCTTACAGAGTCTGTGGACCTTGAAGTAAATATTGATGAAGATCGATATAACCATAGTTATCTGTCCCTACAGCGGCGAATCCAGTCTTCGGCGTCTCTGGTGCGCTGATGTTGAAAGCTTGACGGGAGTCGAACTTACCAATAGCCACTCCTTTCTGTAAACAATTAAAAAAAAAAGAATCAGATAATCAGTTGATTTCATGTATGCTATCGCACAAGAAACTGCTCAGAACCTATTGCTTGAAGTTGTTGACAATGGTTAGACCTCATGACTTTTTTCTCCTATGCAATGAATAATCTTTCATTAGTCTCATTTTGTTTTTAAGGAAAGTAAGCTCAGAAAGCGTGTCGCCCATTATTTCTTTTTTTTTCCAGCAGATGTTCTGTTAGGCTTATGTACTGCAACACCGAGGATGATTAATGTGCCTACACTCTGAACCCGATTCTTTATTAAGGTTTGTGCGTTGTCAAAACTTTTAGTAGTGGTGCTCTACATAAGGATGCAATAATAAAATTAAACGATCATCAGAATTATAACACATTGATTAAAACGTCGACTCTACTCACATGAACCTGAAGGAAAATAACGTGTTCTCCAGTAGTTGAACTTGAAAGCCATCCTTCCTTCAAAACGTTTTTCCGCGCTGAAAAAAAGGTGGATTTAAAAAGAAAAATTATATCTCATGAATAGTGCAATTTCACCATTGTCCGGTATCAGAAACCTTAAATGTTTAAAAAAAAAATGAAATTTAGTAAAAAAAATATTAATGATGAAGCAAGAGTAGTAGTTCTCGGACCTACCAAATACAGTACTAAAACACGTGAAAAGAAAGTAAAAAATGGGCACATAAAATCTGATTGGTATTTGTTCAGTTTTCCTTTACAAACTCATCACAGGCTACGCTAGTATGGACTGGACCAAAGATCATAATTGCATAAGGCGGTGGTGGCTTGATTCAACTAGATTCAAAAGTTATTGTACATTTTGGAATGAGTCAAATAAGCCATAAAGCTACTGGTGTCTCCCATTCTATTCGCACTAACTGGTTTGAAATAATAGTCAGTTCAAGTGCCTAATATTGCGGTTTCTCTAAATTCATGAGTTGCAATGTTAATAAGGTACACCGATAGCAAGTCTAGTGAACGACTGTAATCTGACATTTACACATGAATAAGATGTAATTTTAAATTGAAAATCTTCAATGCTCATTTGTGTCTGCCAATCCAAAAAGAAATACATATATTTCATGATAAAAATCAATATTTTTCAACAGAGCAAGAGAAGGCAAAAAATTAAACTTTAAGGATATAAAGGCATCATCGTGATGTTTTGAAACATTAGGAAAAATCTCACTGTGTTGACCATCGTAGCTCACCGAAATCGCTTGAGACTATGAACTTCCGGGTAGTCGGGAAGACAAAGAAGAAGATTCCTTGAGCATTCTGGACTTGACATCCTCCTCGATCAACTCTAACGGCCACAAACACGCCAAACGTGCCGTTATTGGCTGGGATAGAAAACTTGACGGTGAAACGCATCTCAGGCCTGAAAATGTAATAAAATGATTTTTTTTTTTTTTTAATCGTGTTCTTTATGGTTGTTCTCACTAGTTAACTCTGTTACGCAAAATGACTTTCTGGTCGTGTTATTAGGCAATATATAAAAGGAATGAAAACTATGGTAGTGATAGCGATTATGTGAGTTCTGTTGGCTGTGATTGTGATGACGACTTAGTACCGAATCGCACATAATTTGTTTTCCAGATTCGACTGCTTTCTCAACTCTCGCGACTGGTTCTTACCACTGTTCGTTGACGTGGACGAATGCAGTGATCTTATCCAGCTCAAGGGTTGAATGGAGTCAAGGGAATCAATGTCAAAGGGTGAAAGGTCTCTAGTCAGAACATATTTTGAGAACGTGTGTCACGGTCTTGAATATCGGATGGATAGCGCTTGTTGCACTGTTCGCACGCTAAATATGTATTAAAAGGGCCGGAAAAAACACAATGAACCTGCACAAAGTTCCTCTTTACATGAGTTTCTCTTTACTGTGCCGCAATTTAATTGATTCGTTATATATGAATGTAGCGCCTTTTTGTTTCAATCCTTGTCTTTTGTTTATCTTGAGGAACGACACTGCTTTTGCATCGGTATTTCCTAGACGCAATGCTAAGTTTGAAGACGGTCCATTCATTCAATGCATTGCACTAAAAGATATAAAGAAATCAGTTAAATGATGGTATCTATTCTTGATAGAGGTAAACAACTGTCCCAAGTGTTCAGAAAATATTTTGATTGCAAATGTTGACCTTAAAATATTCTATGGTTTCTCTTGTCGAAGCGTGTTTGACAAAATTACTAAGCTAGGAAAACTTTAAATCATATCTTATAGATTGTTCCAATCAACCAATCAATCCAACAAGCACTGGGATATCTTCGTACGCAGTGGAAAACATTTTCCTGTCTATGCAGTTAAATTTTTGATAAATTAATCTGTTTAGTACCCGTAGATCTAAAAACATCTACACAAAAACTTGTTTACAATAATATGTAAGTATTGAAATCAAAATCATATGTTTAGCATGATCTTTTTCTTCTTCTAATTTTCCTCTCTTATAAATATAAAAAACACACCTTTTTCCGTCTGAGACATCAACATTTTAGTTGTAAACAATTTTGACGTTGATAGTTTTTAAGAAACCTGCTTTAAAAATAGGTTACTTGGCCGGATTCGCATCTTCGAATTTCCAGGGAAATAAATTCGACTCTTATAAAAAAATTGAATAGTTTGTCTAATTTTCCTTTCAATCTATCATTTCAGGTATTTTTTTACTAGAAGACCCTCAGCATCTAGGCTGTAAAATGCAAACTTGTGATATTTCCATTTTTCTTATTTTTATCCCGTGGACTGACAAGTACTACAGTTTGACAAAGTATCACCTAAATTAAAGCAAGGATTCTAGATTTTACGTAAAGCTTTGCCAAAATCGAACCTTACCAATCAAAGTCTCCTATGACACTGATTGTTTTGTCGGCAGTTTCGGCATTGCACCAGTAAACAGGTCTCTGCAACACAGTCTGCCTTGCAACCCTTTTACCACTGACGTTGCGAACTTCTAACGAGCCTACCTGGGGTGCAAGATAATTCGGCTCTACATATTCTGGGTATTCTGAAAAGCAAAGAATGAACATTACAGAGCAAACTTTTAGCTGTAAACTATTTAAATCTAAAAAAATGTGTAATCTTTAGTTGATTATGAAATCCACAACTTGTTTTAAAACGCTGCAATGATCTAATTCACGAACAAAATTTTTCGACTTTGTTTAAGCAGTTGTGTATGCTTAACACTAAAAACATAACTTGTATTACTTTTCTTAAAATTTTATGCCAAAAAGTTTAAATCAAACAAACAAAATTCTTACGAAATTTCTGTTTTGTGCAAGCCGGAAAAAAATTGTATTTTTCACACTCGTGGGATGCAAAAATCCTTTTGATTTTAGTTATTTAACGCAAGACTTTAGACCAGTATTATTTAATGGATAGGAATATGACGATGCATCGTGGCCCTTACCACAACCTTCGAAAAGTACTTTTGCGTTTGTTAATATGGGCCTCAATCTAATCTAGTTTTCTAAATAGGTTTAAAGAAAGATGTCGTGTCTATTATTTTCCATGGAATCTACATTATTTGATAGTGATGTTATATGATATTTTACCTTATTTCACTTTATTGCCAAAGAAAACAAATGCATCATTGTTTTTTCCGAGCCATAAAGATTTTTATACTTTTGAGGAAATTCCAAAACCAGTCATGTGAAATTGTAATTCATCATTCTTTAACTGCACAGGTTAAAGTTTCCTTCTGAATTTACTGCGAATTTCATCTACTAGCGAAATGGTAATTGCTGCCGCGGCCATATGAAAGACTAAATATATTAAACATATAACATCAAGCCTCCCCTCTCCGACAGTATTGTAAACACCACACCAACCTATAGATATAGAGCTACCATATACAGCTACCGTTTCTTTTTTCTAATAGACAAAAAATTAATTGATATCAGTCAATAGAGCCTTGGTAAATTTAATTTCTTTGGACTCATAAAAAGTCAATTCTCACTTGTAAAAAAATAATTAAATGAATATTGGGAGAAGTAATGAGAGAGGAAAAATTTGAAGATGAGTGACGTACAAAAATAGACCAGAAAATAATGAGGTGGGAGGATAGAGTAAGAATAAGGCAATAATAAGGATACGTGTTTAATAAGTTATCAATGGTTAGAGCAAATCCCTGGGCCTACAACTTCGTGGTTTCATTAGATCTTGTCCTTACCATCGAACATGTCGGCCACAACTTGCGGGAAAGGAGATGACTGAGGAGGATTGGGGTGAGCTCCTTTGTTTCCAGTTTTTATTGTGCTCAGCGTGTAGATTTCATCTACTCCAAGACTCAGTTGGGCCTTACCATCTGTAAACTGTGGACCAAAAAAGAAAAAAAGGAAAGTATTAAATAAAGTTAATTACGTAACCACAACATGCTATTTAAAAAAACAACCTCACTTCTACTATGGATAGTGTTCTTAATATGTAAATCTAATCACAATAAGAATAATGATAATAATAATAATAATAATAATAATAATAATAATAATAATAATAATAATAATAATAATAATAATAATAATAATAATAATAGTAATAATAATGATAATAATAATAATAATAATAATAATAATAATAATAATAATAATAATAATAATAATAATAATAATAATAATAATAATAATAATAATAATAATGATAATAATAATAATAATAATAATAATAATAATAATAATAATAATAATAATAATAATAATAATAATAATAATAATAATAATAATAGCAATACTGAGAAGAAGAAGAAGAAGAAGAAGAAGAAGAAGAAGAAGAAGAAGAAGAAGAAGAAGAAGAAGAAGAAGAAGAAGAAGAAGAAGAAGAAGAAGAAGAAGAAGAAGAAGAAGAAGAAGAAGAAGAAGAAGAAGAAGAAGAAGAAGAAGAAGAAGAAGAAGAAGAAGAAGAAGAAGAAGAAGAAGAAGAAGAAGAAGAAGAAGAAGAAGAAGAAGAAGAAGAAGAAGAAGAAGAAGAAGAAGAAGAAGAAGAAGAAGAAGAAGAAGAAGAAGAAGAAGAAGAAGAAGAAGAAGAAGAAGAAGAAGAAGAAGAAGAAGAAGAAGAAGAAGAAGAAGAAAAAGAAAAAGAAAAACAAGAACAAGAACAACAACAAAACAACAACAATATCATCAACAAATCTTAAGACTGAGTTGTAACGGTATAACATAGCACTGTTTCCAAGTTGTTTTACTTGTTCCAAGGCTTTCACATGTGGTCAAAAAAGGTAAGTTTATCATTAATACTAGATTGTACAACGGGAACACACGTCATGTTAAAAATTGCAGAATAACAATCACAAGTCATTGAATTTGAGTGATGTGGATGTTTTTATAAAAAAGTAAAAGTTACAAAAAACAAGCTCATGAAAATGTTACTTTTAAACGTTCATGAAGGTAAAAGTATTTTTCTCAAATTCAGCAAGAGCTCCTAAAAATTAAAAAAAAAAAATTGATAAGATTTATTTCATCAAGCTAATGCACTCCCCTTATTGTTATAAATTGGCATCTTTACGAATTAAATTACATACGGTTAGAGGTTGTTTCTTCTGAAACATGATATTTTCTGTGCCATCGAAGGCTAGCTTACTGTACCATACGTCCATCGTCTCTACAGCGGCCTGCGTGAAATGAAAAGGGAGAATGACTTCTAATTAATTCGCAGTTTTACAAAATCGCCACATTAGATATAGATTTTTTCAGATCTCATTTAAGTGAAAAGAATTTATGATAAAAATGCATATCAAATGTCGAAATAAGGCTAGTAGAAAACGTGGCGATAAAAGTTTCCTAGTACGTGTGAAAGTAAATTATGGCATTGAAAGTAGCAGCAGCAGCAGCAGCAGCAGCAGCAGCAGCAGTAGTAGTAGTAGTAGTAGTAGTAGTAGTAGTAGTAGTAGTAGTAGTAGTAGTAGTAGTAGTAGTAGTAGAAGTAGTAGTAGTAATGGTAGCAGCAACAGCAGCAGCAGTGGTAGCAGAAGTAGTAAAGATAGCAGCAACAACAGCAGCAGCAGCAGCAGCAGCAGCAGCAGTAGTAGTAGTATTAGTAGTAATGGCAGTAGAAGTAGTAGCATCAACAGTAAAAGAAGTTGCTGTAACCGTAAGAGACGTAATGGGAGTAACGAATTAAAACTAATTAGAACTATATAACAGTAAATAACAAGTAAAAGTTTGGTTATAGCAATTCCAGTTACAAACTAATTTTGTGTCCAACGTCAAGGAAGTTATTTTCAATAATTGTAATAGCTGACATTTCTTTTCAACCAAACATCTTTTTTCATCAGTCATTGAGTCTTACGTAGTAACAGAAAGAATTAATCTCAAAGATTAAAAAGTTTATAAGCGAATCTTCCTTTTTTTAACTTTGCGTTCTGAAGATATCAAATAATTCATTTAAATAAAAAAATGTCTTCATTTTGTGTTTCTGTTAAAGTTCTTGCTCTCGATGACAATATGTTGGAAAGTAATGACATAAAAAAGAAAGAGAGAAAACAGCAAACAAATCACTTACAAAGCTGCCCTCCAGAAAAATGGTCATGGTTTGTGGAGACACTTTATAGGGAGGAAGTGAAGGTCTGATGCACTTGGAGTGGTCGTGGCTCTGTGAAACGAGAAATAGAAACGGCTTTTTCTATCTGTAGAATCCTTATGGGATGTTTTTTTTATATTTTTCTACTCTTCCTGTATTTCTTTGCCGTCTCACCATCCTTATAAACTAGTGATGACTATAAATGTGACGTATTCTAATAGTTTTTTAATAGCCAAAGAAAAAGCCTTGACTAGGACTAGATTAACAATGAGAGAAATTTAAAAAATGTTTAAATGCAGTACAATAAAGGGGAGTATTTATCTTAAGGTAATTAGTGTTGATCTAAAACTTATGTCAAAACTTAACAGTTGCACATTACAGCTAGAGAGATTACATGTAATGTGAAATATAATTTTGTTGTACCGTACACGTAAATTTGTTCTTAGTTTCCTTCTGGACCCCCAACCTTTCCATATCATACTAATTTTTTAGCCGAAATTGGTGAGTAACTAAAAGATGAAAGTTCAACTTTCTTTCTAGTACCTTCTATATTTTAGAAACCATCAAAAGGCAAAAAAAGTCTCACCATAGTTTCGATGATTATAGTAAGCTCGCCACTAGCGGCATCAGTCAGACTGACATAGGAGCCTCCGTCAGGCAGCTTGCCGACCCCGGTGTCATGGCTGAGGTACCTCCACCCGATGTCCACAAACTGTGTTGTGTGGGCTGAGAGAAAGAAAAAAACCCTTCAAACTTTATGAGTCTCCGGATTTAAAAAAAAATGTTTCAACCATTGGAACATTTCCAAGATTGACCGAAAATGTTATTTGGTGAAAATTGGATTCTTTTTGGCCAGCCAATAAAGGAAAGCGCTATCTCAATTGGAGTTATGAAGAACACTAATACCAGTAATCCTTAGAGAAAAATTATCTTTACCAAACAAAACGGATAATGATTTTTGCATCTTTATATATCAGCATTTTTACTTTTATTTCACGATTAACGTATCTTTACAATATATAAAAATGACTATTCTAAGATAACAAATAAGGGTAACCTACTAGACACGTGAGGCAAAATCGAAAACAATCAAATTAAAGTCTCAATCTAGCCGATTGCAAGTTTCGGGTTGTTGCTTATATAGATATTAGCGCGTATCAGATCAAACGGAAGTAGTTAAATTAAACGGAGATATGAGTAATACAGTTTGATAGATAAAGTATTAAAATAAAAATAGCTTTTAATAGTAACGATAGTAGTAGTAGTAGAAGTAGTAGGAGTGTAGTAGTAGTAGTAGTAGTAGTAGTAGTAGTAGTAGTAGTAGTAGTAGTAGTAGTAGTAGTAGTAGTAGTAGTAGTAGTAGTAGTAGCAGCAGCAGTAGTAGCAGTAGATGTAAAAATATATAAGGCCTTCAATGTCAAGAAAGCATAATTAAGCAGAAAGCCAAGCGAATAATCAGAAGTTGGGTTTTGTTTTTGTTTCAAACTTTAAATTTCTTAGAAGTAATAATTACACACGTTCTTTTTGCAAATGGCAACCTAGGGTTGTTTTTTTTTACAGTGAATAAATGAGAAATTAAATGCTTGTTTTCTACTGACCTGTCATCCAGATAGGTGTAGATACATTGTAATTGCCTGACCACGGCTCCACGGCTGTCATTAGCCCATCTCTGTAGAAGGGCAGGTAATTGTAGTAACTGGCAACCAGATTCCATGAGATTGTTCTGAAAAATGGAGAGAAAAGTAGAGCAATCATGATGTTGGCTAGAATTTATTCCACACTAGACAATTCATATAAAAGAAGTCATGGATGCGCTTAAAAGTTTCCCTCTGTCAGGGAATTTAGTCTAACCTGCTAACAACTTGAGTTTCCAACTTACAAAAAAATGAGATCCCTGAGGATTTAACCCAGAGAGTTCTTTAGCAAACTATCAGAAACAGAAATAAAGAAATATTGATAAAAAGGTAGGAAACCCAAAAAAGAGAGAAAGAGAAAAATATAGACAGACAGATAGAGAGAGAGAGAGAAAGAGAGAGAGAGAGAGAGAGAGAGAGAGAGAGAGAGAGAGAGAGAGAGAGAGAGAGAGAGAGAGAGAGAGATGAATAGAGGCGATGTGTGACAGGCAGAGACGGTGAAAGGGGTTGAGGATAAAGTTGAATATTTTTACTATGTTCATCTTCGCGAAACATGTGTTTCGACTACCTTTCTTCAGCTGAAAGAATAATATCCCTGTCGGCTCTGTTTACAGTCGGCTATTTTTCGATTAATTTACATTTGTATTAAACATTTTAGACACTTTCATGTATTTGTATCGGAAATAAACAAATATATATATATATATATATATATATATATATATATATATATATATATATATATATATATATATATATGTAATTTATCTCAAAACATAATTTGAAATTTTGTCAATCGATCAACAGGTAAATATATCGATAAATATAATGCTAAATAGACGCACACATAAATAGATAAATATTTTACATCCGAAGAGAACAAAATAACCAGATGACATTACATATTATTGTGAAAGACTTATTTATCTTAGGGAGAAAGCCATAACAAGAAAGAGTTTTTTGTGTGCATATTAGTATAGGTGTTGCGAAAAGAGATGAGAGGAGAAAATTAATGTTTACTATCATACCAACACCTCAACCTACAGGTAAACAAAACTTACGATGTCATCAGTCCATTGACGTAGTTCTGATTCAAAATCTGTCAGGAGAAACAATTGTTTTTCTTGAATGATTATTTTAATTAGCTATTGAAAGGTGAAGAATAAAAAAATGCCCAGAAATAAAAATGTAATTAGCAAAAAAAGTGCTAAAAAATTGCTTTGTTGGATAATAAAATTAGGAATGTCTTTGGGTACTAATTCATCAAACGAGGATAGCTAGTTTTCTGAAATTCCTATTTACCTACCTAGATCTTCTTCAACATATAACTGCGATTCAATCAGTAGCTATGAATTCCCGCAATGCAATGCACCTCTAGGTACTTTTTATTGCACATACATGGCTTCATACAAATGTTTTAGAGGAATCTTTAAATGTATAAAGTAAGTACAGAATAAGGGAAATCCTCTAATTTTGTCCTTTCCTAAATATACATCTACACGTGTTTTTGAGGCAATTGATTTTGAAAACAAAAAACGTCTAAAGATGCACTGGCTTGAGGAAATTCACAGCTGCCCATTCATTTTGACCTATGTGACAATACAAGTTTGAAACGATCTCTGAATGGCTTAGGGATTTACACAATTACAAAATAATTCTAATTAGAAGCTGTACTGTACTGCGCCCAAATGTGCTACTGTGTTTGGACGAAATAGCCAGGTACTCACCCTTGCCCAGCACCCACCACCAACTTCATCGTTGTAAGTGCTATAATCCTCAGATGCCCAGAGAGATTTCTCTGTCATCCTAGCCTCAGTGGTGGAAAATGTTCCCGGATAGTGACATCTGTGGAAATCGTGTCAGTGCAAATATCAGGTGTGAGAAAATTACAATTTCATTAAGTTGTTGCTTCACAAGGACTGAACATAAGCGGACAAATGAAAATATAGGAAGAGAGAGAGAGAGAGAGAGAGAGAGAGAGAGAGAGAGAGAGAGAGAGAATGAGAGAGAGAAAGAATGAGAGAGATAGAGAAGAAACTGACAAAGAGACAAACAAAAAAACAATAAACGTAAAGTTGGAGATCAAGAGGTAGATTTTTACTGACAGACGTAAAGATAGACTGATATCTATAGTGCATACCCTATAGCATGGATTCCTGAAGCAAGTTCTTGGTCCTTCAGAATGTCTGCAGAAATATCCCACGATCCATCAGGCGCAATTATCAATGTCTTTGTGAAACCTTGTCGGTCCAAGGTTTTTCGCAAAGTCTAAAAATAAAACCAAAATAGTTATTCAAACCACTCTCTCTTAGTAACATATTATACTTGTGGCTCAAAGTGTAGACTAATACAAAGATACTCTTAAAGTTGGGCTTACTGCGACAAACTTCTGCCTTAATTTTGCTTCCATGCAACCACCTCTGTTGCTACCACTACCACCCTACTGCTCGCACTACTACTACTACTACTACTACTACTACTACTACTACTACTACTACTACTACTACTACTACTACTACTACTACTACTACTACTACTACTACTACTACTACTACTACTACTACTACATGGATAAAGCAAAAATGATAATATATTTTAAAATAAAATTTGTTTTACCTTAATGTAAGTTACGTCGTAGGGTTTCTCATTCCAAATCTGTAAAGGTAAGAAATAAAGGAAAATGATTTGTGATATTTTTGAGAATTATTTTTCTTTCACAACTTCATCGTACGAATCAGTGCATGATGAAATCTCATTCAGCGTCAGAAGTTTAATAGCTTACATAATTTCTTTTGGTTTAAACAAGTGAACAGCCTGCAATTAGAAGGAAAACAACACTATTGTCCCTTTTCAGAATAATTCAATATTTTGACATAGTAAAGGGGAGAGCATAAATCTGCATTTTAATCTTGGTATCACATAAAATTACAGTTTAACAAAAAATCAATAGTTCGGCTACCTATATAAAAAAATTTGTGCAGAACAAAATAGTTCTAAGCTCGTCTTGAAGATGCTCCAAACTTTTGACAGAGTTCATGACTTAATTTTGTTAGAACGTTTTATGTCGTTTTCTTCTATTTGTATTTACAAGTCGATTAGGTAATATAGACTACTTTCTCCTGTATTTTATAGATTTAATTTTTACAAGTCGTATTTAACTGGAGGCGCTTGTAGCACATGGTAGTACGCATAAATATGATGAAAATAACAACAACCACAATAATAATAATAATAATAATAATAATAATAATAATAACAACAACAACAACAACAACAACAACAACAACAACAACAACAACAACAATAGTAACAATACTTAAAATAAAGAAAAAAAAATATTTATAGGACAGATATACTTGATCTACATTTTATGTAAATAATTATCAAATAGACATCAATCTTCATCGGTAAAATCACCCATACGAACAATTATCATTAATTTCTTTGATTTCTATAGAAATGTATAGATAATTTTTTCTCTTTTCTTTGTTCGCCATAACACATGTTTTTGAGACAGAAAAAAAACTCTCACCCCGACGTAATCTATAGTGAGGTTGTAGACTTTCTTAGCTCCGAGTATCCAACTGACCACATAGTCAGCTGTCAGCTGGGGGTTGACATAAGGGTTATGCGTGCCCTGGCCCAACCAGCCGGGGAACCCCCAAGGGAGACAGTAGAGCTTGATGTTGGGGTTTCTCTGCAGTGGAAGATTGTGAAGAAACAGGCGAGGGCATGAAATTAATGGAATTATAAAACAATACAAAAATATATATCGCTGAAACTAATGCGTTTTGAGATAGAAGGATGCCTGTGTATTTCAAAATTAAGTATTCATGTGTATGACTGTATCTACCTTAATATTGTTATCGGTATTTTGAGAGGTTGGCTCGATAGATATAGAGTCAAAGAAAAAAGATATGTATGTGCAGGAATAAATAGGCAGGCGATGTAAATTAGCAAAGGGTAGCTTCTAATTAACTCGACAGCGAAAAACACAAAAACGTTAAGTTAGGTATAAACATAGCTCAGATATCAAATTTATTAAAGGAGTCTCCTTAACGCTCATTTGAAGGTTTCGTAGGTACGAACAAAAAGTGCTTACAGATGCACTGTCTTGTGGGAATCCAAATCTAATTTTATCTTCTTGGTAATAGTCTTGTAAATTATCTAAAAAATGGTCTTTTTTTATGAATTTAGTATATTTCTTATTTTTCTCCTCTCCCATCCCTGGAAAATTGAATTAGATGCCGTCTTGAGATCACTTCCATGCGTTTTTTTTTTTTTTGGAGGATGATCGACTTATTATAGTTTTAAATTCTTCCACTGATTATAATTTTGATAATTTCGTGCATATTCCACGAGTAACAGCAACGGCAAGTTTCTGATCATTGTGCCCTTTCATCATATTCCCCATAACGTGTTTTACCTTCTTTGCCTCCCTCATAAGCCACCACTCGTATCCTCTTTGGTAATTTTCATCCCCTTTTTCATGCATATGAGATGCCTCTGTTCCGTCTGAAACGACGCCAAATGGAATTGAACAATCATATTTATCAGGATGTAAAAAAGTAAAATGTAGAGCAAAATGCTATTTTTACAAAAGCATCATCGTAAAAATATATTATGACAGCCACTGAAATACGTTAACTATCTTTTGAGGATACCAAACATTTTCCTTTTTACATAACCACAAAAGTACCTTATCTGTTTTGCGGCTTAAGACGTTATTGATTATACTTGGTGCTGAAAAGGAGACCTTAGTTCTAGTAATACGGGCTAAGTTCTATGTTCTATGCCCTGCGCTGTAATATCTAAGTTTCCGCCTTCTTCACTAAATACAAACTGAAGTCTTTTTACGTACCCCAGTAATACAAGCTTTGTTTGATAAGTGGGCCTCAGTACCTCATCCAAAGGAGAGAGGCGTTTCTGTTATCTTTTTTAGGCTAACCTTTACCTAGCTTCATATTAGAGTTTTTGGGCTGTAATAAACGCCCCATAGTTTCCCGAGGAATGATACAAAGAGACAGCTTTTTCCAATAATATTATGGAGGTTCGAATGTCTGTTCCTTCTTCGCTGACTGCCAAGAGAGCAAATATTGTTTCTTTGACCATAGCACAATCACCCTTAGTCAAAAGAATTCGAATTAAAAACATTGTTTTTTTCTTCAAGTAAATAAAATGCGTTCTGTGAGAATCTAAGATAGCTCCAGTGAGAGTTTTCCCGTACTGTAGGTTAACACCCGTTAACAAGCTTCAAATTTTTTCAGTTTGCTCTGGAAAAAGTCTTTTCAATTTAAAATATTATATTTTTCATTTCCAGGGCGATTACAAAAATAAATTGTTTTACAAAAATAGCGTGAAGAAATCAGTTTTGAAACATGTCTTAGGTATGTAAAATATTTCCTAGCATTTATGACTTTTAAGATGTTCTATCTTTAAAGAACTATGAACTTACGATTTGAATCAGTAATGAAAACAAGTTATTCTTTTCTTTCGGACAACATATATTAACATGTCTGGCAATAAATTGCCTTTTGAGATAAATGCTTTACCTGTGCTCTGAGCGTCTCCTCCGATCTCAACTTTGAATATTTGCAAAGAAGCTCCAAAGTTGGGCTGAAGTGAATAAAAAAAGAAAGAAGTTTAAAAGAATATGTATAGAGCCACTGTTGTAACTATCATACGCGTTTCAAAATGTGTCTTACGTTATTAAAGTAATAGTCCTCGTATTCATAAAAATGCATAACTTTTTGTTCTTAAAGATGATTGTGTAAGATTCAATATACTGAGGATTACATGAGGGATTTAGAAAAAAAATCGTAGTACAAACCAGTTTTACAGTCCACATAAAACTTTCAGTGATAAAGAAATGTTTGGATAAATAAACTCACCTTGAATAAATAGTCCAATATTTCATCTCGTTGTTTCTTGGGGTAATTCACCAAGAGTTTTGAAGTAGCCTGAAAAAAGAATTACTGTTCTTTTTAATGGTTTTAAACTATATTCCTGAGCAGTTTTTTGTAATAAGTTCTAAAACGTTATCATAGTAAGGAGTGTGAACAACCTAAATAATCTTAGCGTAACATAGCCTATTATTATTGGTCTTCTTGTGAGCAGGGCCTAAAGAGTCACATTCTTGAAAAGCAAACTTATACGATGGTACAATTAACTAAATTTATATATAAATAGCTATAATTATTGCAATAAGTGTGCATATGTGATATCCTTCAACATTATTTAAAAAAAGCAACTTTATGACAATCCCAATATTATTACGCTACTAATGGCTTTTTGTGCCT
Source organism: Elysia crispata (assembly GCA_033675545.1). Taxonomy (NCBI): domain Eukaryota; kingdom Metazoa; phylum Mollusca; class Gastropoda; family Plakobranchidae; genus Elysia; species Elysia crispata. The sequence continues at coordinate 81,381 of JAWDGP010004229.1, forward strand.
AAATTAGAATGTATTCGATAGTTTCTAATACAAAAGTGAATAAGTGATTTGACATTTATTCGCAGAATAACTTTCTCTATTACTAGTTTGATAACCGATTATCTTATTTTCAAAATGACGCACAAATTGCAACTCAGGTGATTTGTAGATTATGCTTTATAAATAATATCTTCAAACGACATACCCCTCCACCGCTTATAGCTCCGATGCCTTCAAATTGCCGTCCCAGTCCTGGCGTATCGTCGAAAACGATGTAGTTCTCATCATCGTCTGGCACGGAATCGATCAGAAATGAAAATTTTTCAGAGGGTAAGGCATGGGCGAAAATACAGCAGTTAATGCATAGAGCAGTGACGAGAGTATGGAAAAGGGCCATGACTATGTTAGCTGATCGAAGAACAGCGCACAGACTCAACTTTACTTGTGGGGCACAATTACTTTATAGAAAGTCAGGACAGAAAACGCATTATCTTATCGGCATAAAAGGAAAGTAAAACTATGTTTCGAATGACGCATGGAACATGGATAATTATTGTACAGGCGCAAGGCATTGTGTACTGAAGAGAGCTTTTTAATCACATGATATCTAGCTATTGTTTTGCCGTTAAATCAGGACACGTTTGCTGATAACCCTGTCGCTCTAGAGCCATTTTTATCCATTGTCAGTCTGAAGTCAAATACTCTAAAAGAAATGAAGCATTGAGGGGAAGACCTTGTGGATAAAATGAACGTTTTATCAGATAAAGTTTTTACCTTTACTGCTGTGTAATTTTAGTTGTCAATGAATCCTGCAGGCTAGTTAAGGCGGACAAATATGAATTCTTGAGGGAGCAGAGGGAACTGTTTATTGTCTGTAGATCAGAGGAAGAGATCCTTTATCCAGCCATGCCATACTAAAAATAGATATAGTAGCATCCATATCGGCTTTAGTGAAAAAAGTGTGATATAAGGCGGATGTATCAAATTCAGCATGATCAAATCAGTTCTTACAAAGTTATGATAATTCAAGGTTATCAAGGGTCAAGAGAGAGTGATCAGGCATCCAAGTTATTTATCAAGAAATGCACATAGGTAGTGTGTAATCCTCGTCACTTACAAGCTAAATCAGTCTGCTGCATAGACTAGAGTTTTAATAGATGTTTAAAGGCATTGCAATGGTGGCCTCCCAAGTCGCCACCTTCTTTTCCTCTAGGTTATTTAAAAATCGATTCCTTATAAGTTGAACCTAGATCTAGATGTTTGTAACATGTCAGCACATCGTATCGTAAATTAATCATTGATAATAACTCATGCTTTGAAGAATACAAAATAATCGAGTGTGTATCATTACACAAGGCAAGCAAAAAAGACGAGGCCTGGCCCTTATCAATGGAAGTTAGGTCCACTGGATCGAGAGTCACGCGCATATTTCCGCCCCTCTCTATGTCCCGCATTAGGCATATTGTCTAGCATATTTCTGCCTGTCAACATGTCGGTGTGTCTGGTTCCCAAGAGGGCTGTTGGAATCGAAAGCGACAATTGGATTTCATTCCTTAGTGACTATTTGTGAGAGATGGGCTGGATGCACACAAAAGTTACTGTTAATATATTGGGAAGAGTCACAACATGTTTCCCAAACTTGATCTTTTTCTAGAACTCAATACAAATTAACACCAGAGACACAGGCACTCTTGACCATGCTCTCCCATTTTTCTTCCGACATCTTTCCTGCAGAAAATAAAACTGAACAATGTGATGAGTCAAATATTTAAGAACTTCAATGTCAAATGAGGGGGAAATTATTGAAATTTCTTTGAGAAATACATGCATCTGAAAAGAGTGGGTGAAAAGGATCTTAACAAGAGGGTTCAAGAAATAAATGCTGACAAAAAGGGCTCGTCAAGGCATGGATAACTCACAACAGACTAAAAAAAAATTGAAAAAAAGGAAGCCAGGGCTATGTCCGAAATATAAGGCGTTCATGCAGAAAAAAAATTGATTCCTAAATAAAATTCTACCTCAAGTAAACTTTTTTTTGACATTGCCATGAGAAGTTAGAGACAAGAACATTTTTAGACAATGAAATAGCAAATACGAATAATAACTATAGAAAAACGTTGACAACGGTGTTTCTTAAAAAACAAAAGAAGATCGTAAAATATCGAGAGAAATGATTGCACTTTATACACAGCATGCCAATCTTGAGAATGTTAATATCTTTTTCAAAAAAAGAAATGAAACTGCAAAACCGCACACTGAGTTTGATTTGCAATATTGCTTTTATATGGCAAAGAAAATACACCAGTTGATTGTAATTAATATGATTGAGAAAAATGTTGTAATGATTGTCCAGTTTTTCATAATTCACGGTAACCAGAATTTCAGCTTCCACACTAATAAATGATACAAACTCTTTTTTTTTCATTGAAAGATGATTTTTTTTTGGGTTTTGGTGGGGAAAAAGGGGGGGTATTTGGCAAATTCCTCTTTTCGTACTTGCAGTTTTGGTCGAAATCAAATCTTACCAACAACAGTCTCCTATGGCACTGATTGTTTTGTCGGCAGTTTCGGAATCGCACCAGTGAACAGGTCTCTGCAACACAGTCTGCTTTGCAACCTTTTTACTACTGTCGTTGCGAACTTCTAATGAGCCTATCTGGGGCACAAAATAATTTGGCCAATATTCTGAATACTCTGGAAAATGAAGAATTACTTACAAAAATTTATTGGCATAGAAGTTAATATCACCTATCCGAAATTTGTATGAATTGTATGAGTTAGAGAGCAACAGTGTGTTAAGAGCTATACAACCAAGGCTTTATGAATTAAAATGTGCGTATACACATTTTGAGCAAGATCTTTCCAGAAAGAAATTATGACTTCTTATTACTAGTCTAGTTTGTCTAAATGTTTATACATATAAGTTTCGTTATATTTCTTCCACACAAGATCAAAATGAAATGTATTCTGCAGATTTAAAGGAATTATCTCCAATTTTTCATACACTTTGACTTTTTGACTTTTGATATATATTCCCAGATCGAAATCTAGACTCAGATATCTACTTAAGTTTTCGGAAAGAAATTTTTTAGATTAAGTTTCAAGCAAGGGTAAGGTCAGCAGTGGTTATAAAAATCATTTGAAGGAAAATGATCGAAAAAATAAAGGCTCACCAAGGCCTAGATAACTCACAGCAGACAAAAAAATTCCTAAGCAAAGGCTATGTCGGAAATAGGGCGCTCATGTAAAACAATTATTAATTCTCTTACTTTGCGTATGAAAAATCAGCATTTCCAGTAGTAGTGCCTAGGGAATATTGGAAAATCAAATTCTGTTACGAGACCATGATTATGTGGAGGTAGAGTTAGGTAAAAGTCTGTTTTTGAGCCGGATCAGGCTTAGGGTTACGGTTAGGGTAAGGAATAGGTTTATATATTTGAGTTATGTTGCTGATAATGCATTTTCATCAAAAACAGATAATATTAAAGATGACAAAACAAGAACCTCATGTAATTGTAGAGAAACTTACAATTATCGAACCACAGTTGTACCAGTGTACTCACCTTTCGATTCCTTTGTAAGGAAGAAAGAAATATCCCCCCCCACACACACACACACACAAAAGTAGACAGTCTAAACAAATGGTTACTCCTCCAGTAGAATAAAAGCTAGAGTAACAGTTTTGATATATCTTTATATCAGTAGGGTCACACACAAGCATCTTTAATAATAAATTTAATTACATTATGTTTCTAGAAATATTTATTGTATTTGTTTATGTGCGTACACCGAGAAATTATAAGTAAAGTATCATGTCCTTGGGTAGGTTTTCTTGGCGAAATCTAAACACAAAGGTTACCTGTAAGGGAACATGCATTCGGCAATGGATTCAGAGCACTCATAATCTAATTTTGAAGGGAGATAACCCCATGAAATTCATGAAATATAAAAATCATTCATAATGTCCTGTTACGTTTTAGCAGCTACTAAACACAAGAAGAAGGTATTAGCTGAGATAAAATACCAAAGTATAGTGGAGTTGCAATTTTCGAAAATAATGATGCTTCTTCTTCTTCTTCTTCTTCTTCTTCTTCTTCTTCTTCTTCTTCTTCTTCTTCTTCTTCTTCTTCTTCTTCTTCTTCTTCTTCTTCTTCTTCTTCTTCTTCTTCTTCTTCTTCTTCTTCTTCTTCTTCTTCTTCTTCTTCTTCTTCTTCTTCTTCTTCTTCCTCTTCTTCTTCTTCTTCTTTTTCTTCTTCTTTTTCTTCTTTTTCTTTTTTCTCGTTCTCCTTCTCCTTCATCTCCTTCTCCTCCTTCTCCTCCTTCTTCTCCTTCTTCTTCTCCTTCTTCTTCTTCTTCTTCTTCTTCTTCTTCTTCTTCTTCTTCTTCTTCTTCTTCTTCTTCTTCTTCTTCTTCTTCTTCTTCTTCTTCTTCTTCTTATCATTATTATTATAATCATTATTCTAATTATTATTACTGTCGGAGAAGAAACAAATCGTAGTATTTTAAAGGGTTTAAGGGCCGCATACTAATAAAAGGATCGAAATAATAGTATTTTAAAGGGGTTTCGGGTCTAAAAACTACTAAAAGGATCGGAATCATAGTTTTTTTACATTGGTTTAGGGGCCGAAAACTATTCAAAGGATCGGAATCATATAGTATTTTTAAGGGGTTTAGGGGTCTTAAACTAATAAAATGATCGGAATCATAGTGTTTTTAGGGGTATAGGGGACGTAAACTAATAAAAAAAATCGGAATCATAGTATTTTAAATGGGTTCAGAGGCCTCAAACTAAAAAAAAAACCTGAATCATAGTATTTTACAGGGGTTTAGGAGCCGCACAGTAATTAAAGGATCGGAATCAAAGTATTTTACAGAGGTTTAGTGGCCTCAAACGAAAAAAAGGATCGGAATCACAGTATTTTTAGGGGCAAAGGGACGTAAACTAAAAAAAGTATTGGGATCATGAATATCAAAGGGGTTTAGGGCCGAAAACTATTAAATGGATCGGAATCATAGTGTTTTTAGGGGTTTATGGGCCGAAGCTAATAAAAAAAATCGTAATGATTGTACTTTACAGGGGTTTCGGGGCCTAATAATAGGATCGGGATCATAGTAGTTTACAGGGGTTTAAGGCCTCAAACTAATACAAAGATCAGAATCATAGTAGTTTACTGGGGTTTAAGGCCTCAAACTAATACAACGATCGGAATCATAGCAGTTTACAGCGGTTTATGGAGCTCAAATTATTAAATGGATCGGAACCATAGTATTTTACCGGGGTTCAGGGGCTTCAAAACAATAAGAGGATCGTAATGATAGTACTTTACAGGGGTTTAAGTGCCGCTACTAAAAGGATCGGTATCATAGTAGTTTAAGGGGGTTTAAGGGCAGCAACCTAATAAAACAATTGGAATCATAGAACTTTGCAGGGGTTTAAGGGCCACAAACTAATAATAGGATCAGTATTGAAGAAGTACAGGGGTTTAGGAGCAGCAAACCAGTTAAAGTATCGGAATCATAGTATTTTACAGGGGTTTGGGGCCTAAAAGAAACAAAAGAATCGGAATCATAGTACCCTACAGGGGTTTAAGGTACTCAAACTAATAAAGGCATCGAAATTTTAGTAGTTTATAGGGGTTTTGGGACCTCAAACTAATGAAAGGATTGTAATCATAGTAGTTTACATGGGTTTTGGGTCCTCAGACTAATAAAAGGATCGGAATCATAGCAGTTTACAGGCGTTTAGGGACCTAAAGAAATGAAGGGATCGGAATCATAGTACTTTACTGGGGTTTAGCAACATCAAACTAATAAAAGGTTCGGAAATGTAGTAGTTAACAGTAGTAGTTTGAGGCCCCTATACCCCTGTAAAGTACCATGATTCCCATCCTTTTATTAGTTTGAGGCTCCTATACCCCTGTAAAGTACCATGATTCCCATCCTTTTATTAGTTTGAGGCCCCTAAAACCCTGTAAACTACTTTGTTTCCGATACTTTATTACTTTGAGACCCCAAAACCGATGTAAAGTACTTTGATTCCGATCCTTTTATTATTTTTAGGCCCCTAAACGCCTGTAAAGTACTATGCTCCCAATCCTTTTATTACCTTGAAGCCCCAAAACCCCTGTAACTTACAATAATTCCTATCGGTCTATTAGATTTAGGCCCCTGAAACCCTGTAAACAAATATGATTCCAATTCTTTTATCAGTTTCAAGATTTTAAACCCCTGTAAACTAATATGATTCCTATCAATCTATTCTTTTAGACCCCTGAACCTCTGTAAAAATATCATTTCGATTCTTTTATTAGTTTGAGGATTTTTAACTCCCGTAAACTGCTATGATTCCTATCCAAAAAAATTTTTAGGGACCTAAAACTACTGAAAGGGTTCAAATCAACGTAATTTACAGGGTTTTTCCGCCCTGAAACCAATAGAATGATCGGAATCATAGTAGTTTACAGGGGTTTCGAAGCCTAAAACTAGTAAAGGAACCAAAATCAACGTAGTTTGCAGGGGTTTAGGAGCCTCAAAGTAAAAGACGGATAAAAATCATAGTACTTTACAGGGGTTTTGGAGCCACAAACTAATAAAAGGATCGGAATCATTGTATTTTACAAGGATTTAGGGACCTCAAACTTATACAAGGATTGAACTAATAAAAGGTTTACGAGCCTAAAACTAATAGAAGGATCGGATTCAAAGTAGTTTACAGGGATTTCGGGACCTAAAACTACTGAAAGGGTCCAAATCAACGTAATTTACAGGTTTTTTCCGGCCTGAAACTAATAAAATGATCGGAATCAATGTACTGTACAAGGGTTTTGGGCCCTAACACTACCTACCGAATCAGAATCAACGTAGTTTACAAGCCTTTTTGGGCATCAAACTAAAAAAAGGTTGGGAATAATTCTAGTTTACAGGGGTTTTGAGGCCTCTAACTATTAAAAGAATCGGAATCATTGTAATTTACAGGGATTTAGGGGCCTCAAACCTAAGGGTTGGGGTTGTACAATAATAAATGGATCGTAATGTTAGTAATTTACAGGGGTTTAGAGGCCTCGACTTAATAAAAGGATCAGAATCAAAATACTTTACATTGGTTTACGGGCCTAAAACTAATAGAAGGATTGGATTCAAAGTAGTTTACATTGGTTTACGGGCCTAAAACTTATAGAAGGATCGGAATCAAAGTAGTTTACAGGAGTTTCGGGGCCTAAAACTACTAAAAGGGTCGAAATCAACGTAAGTTACAGGGTTTTTCCGGCCTGAAACATAAACAGATAAGAATCGCAGTAGTTTATAGGGGTTTTAGGGCCTAAAACTAATAAAGATATCGGAATCATAGTAGTTTACAGGCTTTCTGGGGTCTTGAACTAAAAGTCGGATAGAAATCATTGAAGTTCACAGGGGTTCGGGGTTTCACAATAATAATTGGATCGTAATTTTAGTAGTTTACAGGTATTTAGGGCCTTGAACTAATAAAAGGATCGGAATCATAGTAGTTTACATTGGTTTACGGGCCTAAAACTAATAGAAGGATCGGAATCAAAGTAGTTTACAGGGGTTTTGGGGCCTAAAAGTACTAAAAGGGTTGAAATCAACGTAATTTACATTGTTTTTCCGACCTGAAACTAATAAAATGATCGGAATCAATGTACTATACAAAGGTTTCTGGCCCTAACATTACTTAACGGATCAGAATTAATGTAATTTACAAGGGTTTTTGGGCATCAAAGTAAAAAACTAGTTAAATGGATCATAACGTTAGTAGTTTACAGGGGTGAAGGGGCCGCGACCTAATAAAAGGATCGGAATCATAGTACTTTACATTGGTTTACGGGCCTAAATCTAATAGAAGGATCGGAATCAAAGTAGTTTACATTGGTTTACGGGCCTAAAACTTATAGAAGGGTCGGAATCAAAGTAGTTTACAAAGGTTTCGGGGCCTAAACTTACTAAAAGGTTCGAAATCAACGTAATTTACAGGGTTTTTCCGGCCTGAAACGAATAAACAGATAAGAATCTCAGTAGTTTACAGGGGTTTTAGGGCCTAAAACTAATAAAGATATCGGAATCATAGTAGTTTACAGGCTATCTGGGATCCTGAACTAAAAGTCGGATAGAAATCAATGTAGTTCAAAAAAGATTTGGGGTTTCACATTAATAAATGGATCGTAATGTTTGCAGTTTAAAGTGGTTTAGGGGACGCGACCTAATAAAAGGATCGGAATGATAGTTCTTTACATTGGTTAACGGGCCTAAAACGAATAGAAGGATTGGAATCAAAGTAGTTTACAGGGGTTTCGGGGCCTAAAACTACTAAAAGGGTCGAAATCAACGTAATTTACAGGGTTTTTCCGGCGTGAAACTAATAAAATGATCGGAATCAATGTACTTTACAAGGGTTTTGGGCCCTAACACTACCTAACGGATCGGAATAAACGTAGTTTACAAGGGTTTTTGGGCATTAAACTAAAACAAGGTTGGGAATAATTCTAGTTTACAGGGGTTTTGAGGCCTCAAACTATTAAAAAAATCGGAATCATTGTATTTTACAAGGATTTAGGGGCCTCAAACCGATAAAACGATTGAAATAATAGTAGTTTACAAGGTTCTAGGATCCTCAAACTAATAAACAGATAAGAATCACAGTAGTTTACAGGTGTTATAGGGCCTAAAACTAATAAAGATATCGGAATCATAGTAGTTTACAGGGTGTCTGGGGTCTTGAACTAAAAGCCGGTTAGATATCTTTGTAGTTCACAGGGGGTTTAGGGTTTTACAATAATAAATGGATCGTAATGTTAGTAATTTACAGGGGTTTAGGGGCCTCGCCCTAATAAAAGGATCGGAATCAAAATACTTTACATTGGTTTTTGGACCTAAAAATAATAGAAGGATCGGATTCAAAGTAGTTTACAATGGTTTACGGGCCTAAAAACTTATAGAAGGATCGGATTCAAAGTAGTTTACAGGGATTTCGGGACCTAAAACTACTGAAAGGGTCCAAATCAACGTAATTTACAGGTTTTTTCTGGCCTGAAACTAATAAAATGATCGGAATCAATGTACTGTACAAGGGTTTTGGGCCCTAACACTATCTACCGAATCAGAATCAACGTAGTTTACAAGCCTTTTTGGGCATCAAACTAAAAAAAGGTTGGGAATAATTCTAGTTTACAGGGGTTTTGAGGCCTCAAACTAGTAAAAGAATCGGAATCATTGTATTTTACAGGGATTTAGGGGCCTCAAACCCAAGGGTTGGGGTTGTACAATAATAAATGGATCGTAATGTTAGTAATTTACAGGGGTTTAGAGGCCTCGACTTAATAAAAGGATCAGAATCAAAATACTTTATATTGGTTTACGGGCCTAAAACTAATAGAAGGATTGGATTCAAAGTAGTTTACATTGGTTTACGGGCCTAAAACTTATAGAAGGATCGGAATCAAAGTAGTTTACAGGAGTTTCGGGGCCTAAAACTACTAAAAGGGTCGAAATCAACGTAAGTTACAGGGTTTTTCCGGCCTGAAACATAAACAGATAAGAATCGCAGTAGTTTATAGGGGTTTTAGGGCCTAAAACTAATAAAGATATCGGAATCATAGTAGTTTACAGGCTTTCTGGGGTCCTGAACTAAAAGTCGGATAGAAATCATTGAAGTTCACAGGGGTTCGGGGTTTCACAATAATAATTGGATCGTAATTTTAGTAGTTTACAGGGATTTAGGGCCTTGAACTAATAAAAGGATCGGAATCATAGTAGTTTACATTGGTTTACGGGCCTAAAACTAATAGAAGGATCGGAATCAAAGTAGTTTACAGGGGTTTTGGGGCCTAAAAGTACTAAAAGCGTTGAAATCAACGTAATTTACATTGTTTTTCCGACCTGAAACTAATAAAATGATCGGAATCAATGTACTATACAAAGGTTTCTGGCCCTAACATTACTTAACGGATCAGAATTAATGTAATTTACAAGGGTTTTTGGGCATCAAACTAAAAAACTAGTTAAATGGATCGTAATATTAGTAGTTTACAGGGGTTTAGGGGCCGCGACCTAATGAAAGGATCGGAATCATAGTACTTTACATTGGTTTACGGGCCTTAAACTAATAGAAGGATTGGAATCAAAGTAAATTACATTGGTTTACGGGCCTAAAACTTATAGAAGAATCGGAATCAAAGTAGTTTACAGGGGTTTCGGGGCCTAAAATTAATGAAAGGGTCGAAATCAACGTAATTTACAGGGTTTTCCCGGCCTGAAATTAATAAACAGATAAGAATCACAGTAGTTTACAGGGGTTTTAGGGCCTAAAACTAATAAAGATATCGGAAACATAGTAATTTACAGGCTTTCTGGGGTCCTGAACTAAAAGTCGGATAGAAATCAATGTAGTTCAAAAGGGATTTGGGGTTTCACATTAATAAATGGATCGTAATGTTTGCAGTTTAAAGTGGTTTAGGGGACGCGACCTAATAAAAGGATCGGAATGATAGTTCTTTACATTGGTTAACGGGCCTAAAACTAATAGAAGGATTGGATTCAAAGTAGTTTACAGGGGTTTCGGGGCCTAAAACTACTAAAAGGGTCGAAATCAGCGTTATTGACAGGGCTTTTCCTGCCTAAAACTAATAAAATGATCGGAATCATAGTAGTTTACAGGGGTTTCGGAGCCTAAAACTACTTAACAGATAGGAAATAATGTAATTTACAGGGGTTTTTGGGCATCAATCTAAAAAAAGGTTCGGAATAATACTAGTTTACAGGGCTTTTGGTGCCTAAAACTATTAAAAGATTCGGAATCATTGTATTTTAGAAGGATTTTTGGGCCTTCAACTTATAAAACGGTTGAAATATTAGTAGTTTAGAGGGGTTTTAAGGGCCTCAAACTAATAAACAGATAAGAAGCACAGTAGTTTACAGGAGTTTTAGTGCCTAAAACTAATAAAGATATCGGAATCATAGTAGTTTACAGGATCTCTTGGGTCTAAAACTAAAAGTCACATAGAAATCGTTGTAGTTCACAGCGGGTTTGGGCTTTCAAAATAATAAATGGATCGTAATGTTAGTAGTTTGCAGGGGTTTACGGGCGTCGAGCTAATAAAAGGATCGGAATCATAGTTATTTACAATGGTTAACGGGCCTGAAACTAATAGAAGGATTGGACTGAAAGTAGTTTACAAGGGTTTCGGGGCCAAAAACAACTAAATGGGTCGAAATCAACGTAATTTACAGGGTTTTTCCGGCCTGAAACCAATACAATGATCGGAATCAAAGTAGTTTACAGGGGTTTCGGAGCCTAAAACTACTAAAAGGTCCAAATCAACGTAATTTACAGGGTTTTTCCGGCCTGAAACCAATACAATGATCGGAATCATAGTAGTTTACAGGGGTTTCGGAGCCTAAAACTACTTAACAGATCGAAATTAATGTAATTTACAGGGGTTTTTGGGCATCAATCTAAAAAAAGGTTCGGAATAATTCTAGTTTACAGGGCTTTTGGTGCCTCAAACTATTAAAAGAATCGGAATCATTGTATTTTACAAGGATTTTTGGGCCTCAAACTTATAAAACGATTGAAATATTAGTAGTTTACAGGGTTTTAGGGGCCTCAAACTAATAAACAGATAAGAAGCACAGTAGTTTACAGGAGTTTTAGTGCCTAAAACTAATAAAGATATCGGAATCATAGTAGTTTACAGGGTCTCTTGGGTCTAAAACTAAAAGTCGCATAGAAATCATTGTAGTTCACAGGCGGTTTGGGCTTTTACAATAATAAATGGATCGTAATGTTAGTAGTTTGCAGGGGTTTAGGGGCCTCGAGCTAATAAAAGGACCGGAAACATAGTTCTTTACAATGGTTAACGGGCCTGAAACTAATAGAAGGATTGGACTCAAAGTAGTTTACAGGGGTTTCGGGGCCAAAAACAACTAAATGGGTCGAAATCAACGTAATTTACAGGGTTTTTCCGGCCTGAAACCAATACAATGATCGGAATCATAGTAGTTTACAGGGGTTTCGGAGCCTAAAACTACTAAAAGGGTACAAATCAACGTAATTTACAGGGTTTTTCTGGCCTGAAATCAATACAATGATCGGAATCATAGTAGTTTACAGGGGTTTCGGAGCCTATAACTACTTAAGAGATCGAAATTAATTTAATTTACAGGGGTTTTTGGGCATCAATCTAAAAAAAGGTTCCGAATAATTCTAGTTTACAGGGCTTTTGGTGCCTCAAACTATTGAAAGAATCGGAATCGTCGTATTTTACAAGGATTTTTGGGCCTCAAACTTACAAAATAATTGAAATATTAGTAGTTTACAGGGTTTTAGGGGCATCAAACTAATAAACAGATAAGAAGCACAGTAGTTTACAGAAGTTTTAGTGCCTAAAACTAATAAAGATATCGGAATCATAGTAGTTTACAGGACTTCTTGGGTCTAAAACTAAAAGTCGCATAGAAATCATTGTAGTTCACAACGGGTTTGGGCTTTCAAAATAATAAATGGATCGTAATGTTAGTAGTTTGCAGGGGTTTAGGAGCCTCGAGCTACTAAAAGGATCGGAATCATAGTTCTTGACAATGGTTAACGGGCCTGAAACTAATAGAAAAATTAGATTCAAATTAGTTTACAGGGGTTTCGGAGCCTAAAACTAGTAAAAGGTCCAAATCAACGTAATTTACAGGGTTTTTCCGGCCTGAAACTAATAGAAGTATTGGACTCAAAGTAGTTTACAGGGATTTCGGGACCAAAAACAACTAAAAGGGTCGAAATCAACGTAAATTACAGGGGTTTTTGGGCATCAATCTAAAAAAAGGTTCGGAATAATTCTAGTTTACAGGGCTTTTGGTGCCTCAAACTATTAAAAGAATCGGAAAAAATGTATTTTACAAGGATTAAGGGGCCTCCAACTTATAAAACGATTGAAATATTAGTAGTTTACAGGGTTTTAGGGGCCTCAAACTAATAAACAGATAAGAAGTACAGTAGTTTACAGGAATTTTATGGCCTAAAACTAATAAAGATATCGGAATCATAGTAGTTTACAGGGTCTCTTGGGTCTAAAACTAAAAGTCGCATAGAAATCATTGTAGTTCACAGGGGGTTTGGGCTTTCACAATAATAAATGGATCGTAATGTTAGTAGTTTGCAGGGGTTTAGGGGCCTCGAGCTAATAAAAGGATCGGAATCATAGTTCTTTACAATGGTTAAAGGGCCTGAAACTAATAGAAGGATTGGATTCAAAGTAGTTTACAGGGGTTTCGGGGCCTAAAACTAGTAAAAGGGTCCAAATCAACGTAATTTACAGGGTTTTTCCGGCCTGAAACCAATACAATGATCGGAATCATAGTAGTTTACAGGGGTTTCGGAGCCTAAAACTAGTAAAAGGGTCCAAATCAACGTAATTTACAGGGTTTTTCCGGCCTGAAACCAATACAATGATCGGAATCATAGTAGTTTACAGGGGTTTCGGAGCCTAAAACTACTAAAAGGATCGGAATCAACGTAGAGTACAGGGGTTTTTGGGCATCAAACTAAAAAAAGGTTGGAAATAATTCTAGTTTACAGGGGTTCTGGGCCTCAATTTATTAAAAGAATCGGAATAATTGTATTTTACAAGGATTTAGGGACCTCCAACTTATAAAACGATTGAAATATTAGTAGTTTACAGGGTTTTATGGGCCTCCAACTAATAAAAAGATAAAAAGCACAGTAGTTTACAGGAGTTTTAAGGCCTAAAACTAATAAAGATATCGGAATCATAGTAGTTTACAGGGTTTCTTTGGTCTAGAACAAAAAGTCGGATAGAAATCATTGTAGTTCACAGGGGGTTTGGGGTTTCACAATAATAAATGGATCGTAATGTTAGTAGTTTGCAGGGGTTTAGGGTCCTCGAGCTAATAAAAGGATCGGAATCATAGTTCTTTACAATGGTTAACGGGCCTAAAACTAATAGAAGGATTGGATTCAAAATAGTTTACATCGATTTCGGGGCCTAAAACTAAAAAAAGGGTCCAAATCAACGTATTTTACAGGGTTTTTCCGGCCTAAAACCAATAGAATGATCGGAATCATAGTAGTTGAAATGGGTTTTGGAGCCTGAAACTAGTAAAAGGGTCGAAATCAACGTAATTTACAGGGTTTTTCCGGCCTGAAACCAATACAATGATCGGAATCATAGTAGTTTACAGGGGTTTCGGAGCCTAAAACTACTTAACAGATCGAAATTAATGTAATTTACAGGGGTTTTTGGGCATCAAACTAAAAAAAGGTTCGGAATAATTCTAGTTTACAGGGCTTTTGGGGCCTCAAACTATTAAAAGAATCGGAATCATTGTATTTTACAAGGATTTTTGGGCCTCAAACTTATAAAACGATTGAAATATTAGTAGTTTACAGGGTTTTAGGGGCCTCAAACTAATAAACAGATAAGAAGCACAGTAGTTTACAGGAGTGTTAGGGCCTAAAACTAATAAAGATATCGGAATCATAGTAGTTTACAGGGTCTCTTGGGTCTAAAACTAAAAGTCGCATAGAAATCATTGTAGTTCACAGGGGGTTTGGGCTTTCACAATAATAAATGGATCGTAATGTTAGTAGTTTGCAGGGGTTTAGGGGCCTCGAGCTAATAAAAGGATCGGAATCATAGTTCTTTACAATGGTTAACGGGCCTAAAACTAATAGAAGGATTGGATTCAAAGTAGTTTACAGGGGTTTCGGGGCCTAAAACTACTAAAAGGGTCCAAATCAACGTAATTTACAGGGTTTTTCCGGCCTGAAACCAATACAATGATCGGAATCATAGTAGTTTACAGGGGTTTCGGAGCCTAAAACTACTTAACAGATCGAAATTAATGTAATTTACAGGGGTTTTTGGGCATCAAACTAAAAAAAGGTTCGGAATAATTCTAGTTTACAGGGCTTTTGGGGCCTCAAACTATTAAAAGAATCGGAATCATTGTATTTTACAAGGATTTTTGGGCCTCAAACATAAAAAACGTTTGAAATATTAGTAGGTTACAAGGTTTTAGGGGCATCCAACTAATAAACAGATAAGAAGCACAGTAGTTTACAGGAATTTTAGGGCCTAAAACTCCTGTAAACTACTGTGCTTCTTATCTGTTTAATAAAGATATCGGAATCATAGTAGTTTACAGGGTTTCTTGGGTCTAAAACTAAAAGTCTTATAGAAGACCTTGTAGTTTCCATGAGGTTTGGGCTTTCACAATAATAAATTTATCGTAAAGTTAGTAGTTTGCAGGGGTTTAGGGGCCTCGAGCTAATAAAAGGATCAGAATCATAGTTCTTTACAATGGTTAACGGGCCTAAAACTAATAGAAGGATTGGATTCAAAGTAGTTTACAGGGGTTTCGGGGCCTAAAACTAGTAAAAGGGTCCAAATCAACGTAATTTACAGGGTTTTTCCGGCCTGAAACCAATAGAATGATCGGAATCATAGTAGTTTACAGGGGTTTCGGAGCCTAAAACTAGTAAAAGGGTCCAAATCAACGTAATTTACAGGGTTTTTCCGGCCTGAAACCAATACAATGATCGGAATCATAGTAGTTTACAGGGGTTTCGGAGCCTAAAACTACTAAAAGGATCGGAATTAACGTAGAGTACAGGGGTTTTTGGGCATCAAACAAAAAAAGGTTGAATATAATTCTAGTTTACAGGGCTTTTGGGGCCTCAAACTATTAAAAGAATCGGAATCATTGTATTTAACAAGGATTTGTGGGCCTCAAACGTATAAAACGATTGAAATATTAGTAGTTTACAGGGTTTTATGGGCCTCAAACTAATAAACAGATAAGAAGCACAGTAGTTTACAGGAGTGTTAGGGCCTAAAACTAATAAAGATATCGGAATCATAGTAGTTTACAGGGTCTCTTGGGTCTAAAACTAAAAGTCGCATAGAAATCATTGTAGTTCACAGGGGGTTTGGGCTTTTACAATAAAAATTGGATCGTAATGTTAATAGTTTGCAGGGGTTAAGGGGCCTCGAGCTAATAAAAGGATCGGAGTCATAGTTCTTTACAATGGTTAACGGGCCTAAAACTAATAGAAGGATTGGATTCAAAGTAGTTTACATCGGTTTCGGGGCCTAAAACTAGTAAAAGGGTCGATATCAACGTAATTTACAGGGTTTTTCCGGCCTGAAACCAATAGAATGATCGGAATCATAGTAGTTTACAGGGGTTTCGGAGCTTAAAACTAGTAAAACGGTCCAAAGCAACGTAATTTACAGGGTTTTTCCGGCCTGAAACCAATACAATGATCGGAATCTTAGTAGTTTACAGGGAATTCGGAGCCTAAAACTACTTAAGAGATCGAACTTAATGTAATTTACAGGGGTTTTTGGGCATTAAACTAAAAAAAGGTTCGGAATAATTCTTGTTTAAAGGGCTTTTGGGGCCTCCAACTATTTAAAGAATCGGAATCATTGTATTTTACAACGATTTTTGGGCCTCTAACTTATAAAACGATTGAAATATTAGTAGTTTACAGGGTTTTATGGGCCTCAAACTAATTTACAGATAAGAAGCACAGTAGTTTACAGATGTGTTAGGGCCGAAAACTAATAAAGATATCGGAATCATAGTAGTTTACAGGGTATCTTGGGTCTAAAAGTAAAAGTCGCATAGAAATCATTGTAGTTCACAGGGGGTTTGGGCTTTCACAATAATAAATGAATCGTAATGTTAGTACTTTGCAGGGGTTTAGGGGCCTCGAGCTAATAAAAGGATCGGAATCATAGTTCTTTACAATGGTTAACGGGCCTAAAACTAATAGAAGGATTGGATTCAAAGTAGTTTACAGGGGTTTCGGGGCCTAAAACTAGTAAAAGGGTCCAAATCAACGTAATTTACAGGGTTTTTCCGGCCTGAAACCAATACAATGATCGGAATCATAGTAGTTTACAGGGGTTTCGGAGCCTAAAACTACTAAAAGGATCGGAATCAACGTAGAGTACAGGGGTTTTTGGGCATCAAACAAAAAAAAAGGTTGGAAATAATTCTAGTTTACAGGGGTTCTGGGCCTCAATTTAATAAAAGAATCGGAATAATTGTATTTTACAAGGATTTAGGGGCCTCAAACTTATAAAACGATTGAAATATTAGTAGTTTACAGGGTTTTAGGGGCCTCAAACTAATAAAGATATCGGAATCATAGTAGTTTACAGGGGTTTCGGAGCCTAAAACTACTAAAAGGATCGGAATCAACGTAGAGTACAGGGGTTTTGGGGCATCAAACTAAAGAAAGGTTCGAAATAATTCTAGTTTACAGGGGTTTTGGGCCTCAATTTATTAAAAGAATCGGAATAATTGTATTTTATCAGGATTTAGGGGCATCAAACGTATAAAATGTTTGAAATAATAGTAGTGTACAGCGTTTTAGGGGCCTCAAACTAATAAACAGATAAGAGCCACAGTAGTTTACAGAGGTTTTAGGGTTTTAAACTAATAAAGATATCGGAATCATAGTAGTTTACAGGGTTTTGGGGTCTTGAACTAAAAGTCGGATAGAAATCATTGTAGTTCACAGGGGGTTTGGGTTTTTAGAATAATAAATGGATCGTAATGTAGTAATTTACAGCGGTTTAGGGGCCTCGACCTAAGAAAAGGATCGGATTCATAGTTCTTTACATTTGTTTACGGGCCTAAAACTAATAGAAGGATCGGAATCAAAGTAGTTTACATTGGTTTACGGGCCTAAAATTTATAGAAGGATCGGATTCAAAGTAGTTTACAGGGGTTTCGGGACATAAATCTACTGAAAGGTTCCAAATCAACGTAAATTACAGTGTTTTTTCAGGCCTGAAACTTATAAAATCATCGGAATCATAGTAGTCTTCAGGGGTTTAGGACCCTGAAACTACTAAAAAGACCTGAATCAACGTAGTTTACAAGGGTTTAGGAGCCTCAAAGTAAAGCATAGATAAAAATCATAGTACTTGACAGGGTTTTGGGGTCACAAACTAATAAAAGGATCGGAATCATTGTATTTTACAAGGATTTAGGGGCCTCAAAGTTATACAAGAATTGAACTAATAAAACGATCGGAATCATACTACTTTACATTGGTTTACGGCCTAAAACTAATAGAAGGATCGGAATCACAGTAGTTTATAGAGTTTCGGGGCCTAAAACTACTAAAAGGGTCGAAATAAACGTAATTAACAAGGTTTTTAAGGCTTGAAACTATAAACAGACAACAATCAAAGTAGTTTACATGGGTTATAGGGCCTAATAAAGATATCAGAATCATAGTAGTTTACAGGCTTTCTGGGGTCCTGAATTTAAAGTCGGATAAAAATCATTGTAGTTCACATTGGGTTTGGGCTTTCACAATAATAAATGGATCGTAATGTTAGTAGTTTGGAGGGGTTTAGGGTCCTCGAGCTAATAAAAGGATCGGAATCGTAGTTCTTTACAATGGTTAAAGGGCCTGAAACAAATAGAAGGATTGGATTCAAAGTAGTTTACAGGGGTTTTGGGATCTAAAACTAGTAAAAGGGTCGAAATCAACGTAATTTACAGAATTTTTATGGCATGAAACTAAAAAAAATGATCTGAATCAATGTACTTTTTAAGGGTTTTGGGCCCTAACACTACCTAACGGATCGGAATAACGTAGGTTCCAAGAGCTTTTGGGCATGAATCTAAAAAAAGGTTGTAAATATTTCTAGTTTACAGGAGTTTTGAGGCCTCAAACTATTAAAAGAATCGAAATCATTGTATTTTACATGGAAATAATAGTAGTTTACAGGGTTTTAGTGGCCTCAATCTAATAAACAGATAAGAATCACAGTAGTTTACAGGCTTTCTGGGGTCTTGATCTGAAAGTCGGATGGAATTCGTTGTAGTTCACAGGGGGTTTCGGGTTTTACAATAATAAATGGATCGTAATGTTAGTAATTTACAGGGCTTTAGGGGCCTCGACCTAATAAAAGGAGCGGAATAATAGTACTTTACATTGGTTTACAGGCCGAAAAGGATCGGAATCAAAGTAGTTTTATAGGGGATTCGGGGTCGAAATAAACGTAATTTACAGGGTTTTTCCGGCCTGAAACTAATACACAAGAATCACAGTAGTTTACAGGGGTTTTAGGGCCTAAAACTAATAAAGATATCGGAATCATAGTAGTTTACAGGCTTATTGGGGTCCTGAACTAAAAGTCGGATGGCGGTCATAGTAGAATTCATTAGACAAGGTTTGAAGTATAGTTCCTGGGGATTCAAATAGTAATTGGATCGTATTGTTAGTAGTTTACGGTGATTCAGAATCCTTGAATCCTGACAAAAGGATCAAAGGAATCATAAGTAGTTTACATTGGTTTATGGGCCTAAAATTAATGAGAAGGATCGGAATCAAAGTAGTTTACAAGAGTTTTTAGGCCTAAAAAGTACAGTAAAAGTACAAAAAGGGTCGAACTGCAACGTAATTTGGTTAGGTTCCCCGACCTAAAACTGATAAAATGAACGGAATCAATGTACTATACAAGGGTTCGGGCCCTAACACTACTTAACGGATCAGAATTAATGTAATTTACAAAGGTTTTTGGGTATCAAACTAAAAAAAGGTTGGGAAAAATTCTAATTTTTAGGGCTTTTGGGGCCTCACACTATTAAAACAATCGGAATCATTGTATTTTACAAGGATTAAGGGGCCTCAAACCTATTAAACGATTGAAATAATAGTAGTTTACAGGGCTTTACGGGGCCTCAAACTAATAAACAGATAAGAATTACAGTAGTTTACAGGGGTTTTAGGTCCTAAAACTAATAAAGATATCGGAATCATAGTGGTTTACAGGTTGTCTGGGGTCTTGAAATAAAAGTCGGATAGAAATCATTGTAATTCACAGGGGGTTTTGGGTTTCACAATAATAAATGAATCGTAATGTTGGCAGTTTACAGGGTTTAGGAAGCCTCGACCTAATAAAAGGAATCATAGTATTTTACATTGGTTTAAGGACCTAAAGCTAATAGAAGTATCGGATTCAAAGTAGTTTACATTTTTTCAACCTTCTATAAGTTTCAGGCACGTAAACCAATGTAAACTACTTTGATTCCGATCCTTCTATTCGTTTTAGAACTGTTAATCAATGTAAAGTACTATTATTCCGATCCTTTTATTAGGTCGCGGCCCCTAAACCCATGTGAACTATCAATGATTTCTATGCGACTTTTAGTTTAAGACCCCAGAGACCCTGTAAACTACTCTGATTCCGATATCTTTATTAGTTTGAAGCCCCAAATTGCCCAACTACTATATTCTTATCATTCGATTAGTTTGAGGCCCATAAAACCCTGTAAACTACTATTATTTCAATCCTTGTCTAAGTTTGAGGCCCCTAAATCCTTGTAAAAGTACAATGATTCCGATCGTCTTATTAGTTTGTGCCTCAAAACCCCTGTAAAGTACTATGATTCCGATCCTTCTATTAGGTTAAAGCCCGTAAACCAATGTAAAATACTATGATTCCGATCCTTTTATTAGTTCAAGGCCATTAACCCCTGTAAACTACTAACATTACGAATCTTTATTATTTTGAAACGCCAAACCCCTGTGAATTACAATAATTTCTATGCAAATTTTGCTTTTAGGCCGCAGAAACCCTGTAAACTACTATGATTCCGATATCTTTATTAGTTTTAGGCCCCAAGAGCCCTTAAAACTACTGTGATTCTTATCTGTATATTGGTGTGAGGCCCCTAAAACCCTGTAAGCTACTATTCTTTCAATCCTTTTATAATTTTCAGGCCCCTAAATCCTTGTAAAATACAATGATTCTGATTCTTTTAATAGCTTGACGCCTCAAAACCCCTGTAACCTAAAATGATTCCCATCCTTTTTTTAGTTTGATGCCCAAAAACCTCTGTACATTACATTAATTCCGATCCGTTTAGTCGTGTTAGGGCCCGAAACCCTTGTAAACTTCTAGGTTTTTGTTCCTTCTTTTAGTTTGAGTCCCTTAACGCCTGTCAACTACTATTATTCCGATATCTTTTTTAGTTTAAGGCCGGAAAAACCCTGTAAATTACGTTGATTTGGACCCTTTCAATAGTTTTAGGTCCAGAAACCCCTGTAAACTACTTTGAATCCGATCCTTCTAATAGTTTTAGGCCCGTAAACCAATGTTAAGTACTATGATTCCGATCCTTTTATTAGGTTGAGGCCCCTAAACCCCTGTAAATTACTGACATTACGATCCATTTATTATTGTAAAACTCCAATCCCCCTGTGAACTACAATGATTTTTTTTCCGACTTTTAGTTCAATACCCCAGACACCCTGTAAACTACTATGATTCTGATATCTTTATTAGTTTTTAACCCTAAAACCCCTGTCCACTACAGTGATTCTTATCTGTTTATTAGTTTGAGGACCCAAAAACCCTGTAAGCTATTATTCTTTCAATCCTTTCATAATTTTCAGGCCCCAAAATCCTTGTAAAATACAATGATTCTGATTCTTTTCATAGTTTGAGGCCCCAAAACCCCTGTAATCTAGATCGATTCCCATCCTTTTTTTTATTTCGATGCATTAAAATCCCTGTAAATTACATTAATTCCGATCCATTTAGTCGTGTTAGGGCCCGAAACCCTTGTAAACTTCTAGGATTTTGTTCCTTCTTTTAGCCTGAGTCCCTTAACGCCTGTCAACTAGTATGATTCCAATATCTTTATTAGTTTGAGGCCCCAAAACCCCTCAACTACTTTGTTCTTATCCTTTTTTTAGTTTGATGCCCAAAAACCCTTGTAAATTACATTAATTCTGATAGTTTGAGGCCCCTAAAACCCTGTAAACTACTATTATTTCAATCCTTGTATAAGTTTCAGGCCCCTAAATCTTTGTAAAATACAATGATTCCCATTCTTTTAACAGTTTGAGGACCTTAAACCCCTGTAAACTAGAATTATTCCCAACCTTTTTTTTAGTTTGATGCTCGAAAACCCTTGTAAATTACATTAATTCTGATCCGTTAAGTAGTGTAAGGGCCCGAAACCCTTGTATAGTACATTGATTCTGATTATTTTATAAGTTTCAGGTCGGAAAAACCCTGTAAATTACATTAATTTCGACCCTTTTAGTACTTTTAGGCCCTAAAACCCCTGTAAACTACTTTGATTCCGATCCTTCTATTAGTTTTAGGCTCGTAAACCAATGTAAATTACTATGATTCCGATCCTTTTAGTAGTTCAAGGCCCTAAATCCCTGTAAGCTACTAGTACTAACATTACGATCCATTTATTATTGTGAAACACCAAACAACGTGTGAACTACAATGATTTCTATTCGACTTTTAGTTCAAAACCCCAGAAACTACTATGATTCCGATATCTTTATTAGTTTTAGGCCCTAAAACCCCTGTAAACTACTGTGATTCGTATCTGTTTATTAGTTTCAGGGCGGAAAAACCCTGTAAATTACGTTGATTTGGACCATTTCAGTAGTTTTAGGTCCCGAAACCCATGTAAACTACTTTGAATCCGATCCTTCTAATAAATTTAGGCCCAAAAACCAACGTAAAGTACTATGATTTAGATCCTTTTTATTAGTTCGATGCCCCTAAACCCCTGTAAATTAGTAGCATTACGATCCCTTTATTTTTGTAAAACCCCAAACCCCCTGTGAACTACAATGATTTCTATCCGGCTTTTATTTCAAGACCCCAGAAACCCTGTAAACTACTATGATTCCGATATCTTTATTAGTTTTAGGCCCTAAAACCCCTGTAAACTACTGTGATTCGTATCTGTTTATTAGTTTCAGGCCGGAAAAACCCTGTAATTTACGTTGATTTCAACCATTTCAGTAGTTTTAGGTCCCGAAACCCCTGTAAACTACTTTGAATCCGATCCTTCTATTAGTTTTAGGCCCAAAAACCAACGTAAAGTACTATGATTCTGATCCTTTTATTAGGTCGAGGCCCCTAAACCCCTGTAAATTAGTAGCATTACGATCCATAAATTTTTGTAAAACCCCAAACCCTATTTGTTTTAGGCCCTAAAACACCTGTAAACTACTGTGATTCTTATCTGTTTATTAGTTTGAGGCTCCTAAAACCCTGTAGCGTACTTTTCAATCGTTTTATAGGTTTGAGGCCCATAATTCCTTGTAAAATACAATGATTCCGATTCTTTATATAGTTTGAGGCCTCAAAACCACTGTAAACTAGGATTATTCCCAATCTATTTTTACTTTGATGCCCAAAAACTCTTATAAACTACGTTGATTCTGATACGTTAGGTAGTGTTTGGGCCCAAAACCTTTGTAAAATACATTGATTCCGATCATTTTATTAGTTTCACGCCGGAAAAACCCTGTAAATTACGTTGATTTCGAACCTTTTAGTAGTTTTAGGCCCCGAAACCCCTGTAAACTACTTTGAATCAAATCCTTCTATTAGTTTTAGGCCCGTAAATCAATGTTAAGTACTATGATTCCGATTCTTTTATTTTAATTCGTGGCCCCTCAACTTCTGTAAATTACAAACATTATGAGCCATTTATTAATGTAAAACCTCAAACCCCCTGTGAACTACGATTATTTCTATCTGGCTTTTATTTTAAGATCCCAGACACCCTGTAAACTACTATGAGTCCGATATCTTTATTAGTTTTAAGCCCTAAAACCCCTGTTAACTACTGTCACTCTTATCTGTTTTTTAGTTGAAGGACCCTAAAACCCTGTAAACTACTATTATTTCAATCGTTTTATAGGTTTGAGGCCCCTAAATCCTTGTGAAATACAATAATTCCAATTCTTTTAATAATTGAGGCCTCAAAACCCCTGTAAACTAGAATAATTCCCCTTTTTTTTAGTTTGATGCTCAAAAACCCTTGTAAACTATGTTGATTCCGATCCGATATTAGCTCAAGGCCCTAAATCCCTGTAAACTACTAACATTACGATCGATTTATTATTTTGAAACACCAAACCCCCTGTTAACTACAATAATTCCTATGCAAATTTTGGTTTTAGGCATCAGAAACCCTGTAAACTACCACGATTCCGATATCTTTATCAGTTTTAGGCCCCAAAATCCCTTAAACTACTGTGATTCTTATCTGTTTTTTAGTTTTAGGCCCCTAAAACCCTGTAAACTACTATCATTTCACCCGTTTTACAGGTTTGAGGCCCCTAAATCCTTGTAAATACAATGATTCCGATTCTTTAAATAGTTTGAGGCCCCAAAACCCCTGTAAACTAGAATTATTTCCAACCTTTATTAGTTTAATGCCCAAAAACCCTTGTAAACTACGTTGATTCCGATCCGACATGTAGTGTTAGGGCCCGAAACCCTTGAAAAGTACATTGATTCCTATCATTTTATTAGTTTCAGGCCTTTTAAACCCTATTGATTACGTTGATTTCGACCCTTTTAGTAGTTTTTATACCCCGAATCCTTGTAAACTACATTCATTCCAATCCTTCTATTAGTTTAAGGCTCGTAAACCCCTTTAAACTACTGTGATTTTAATCTGTCTTTTAGTTTTAGGCCCCCAAAACCCTGTAAATTACGTTGATTACGACCCTTTTAGTAGTTTTAGGGTCCGACACCTCTGTAAACTACTTTGATTTCGATAATTCTATTAGTTTTAAGCCGGTAAACTAATGTAAAGAACTATGATTCCGATCCTTTTATTAGTTTGAGGCTCCTGTAATCTACAACAATTCGAAATCCATTTTTTATTGTGAAACCCCAAACCCACTTGTGAACTACAATGATTCCTATTTTACTTTTAGTTGTAGGCCTCGGAAACCCTGTAAACTACTATGATTCTGATATTTTTATTAGTTTAAGGCCCCAAAACCCCTTTAAGCTACTATGATTCCTCTCCGTCTATTGGTTTGAGGCTACTGTTATTCTCAATCCTTTGACAGAAGTTTCACATTTCCTAAACCCCTGTAAAATACATTTACTCCGATCCTATTTTGATGGAGCTGAGGCTCCAAAACCCCTGGAAACTACAATGATTCCGATACTTTGATTACTTTGAGGCCTGTAAACCCCTAGAAACTACTACGAATCCGATAGAATTATTAGTTTGAGGCCCGAAAGCCCCTGTAAACTACGTTGATTCCGATCCGATATGTAGTGTTAGGGCCCGAGAAACCTACTTGTAAAGTTCCATGTATAAAGTTCAGCGGAATTCTGATCCGTCTCATATAGTTTAAGGTCCTCTAAACCACTTCAAAATACATTCCGATCCTTTATTTAAATTCGTGTTTTTAAAACGTTCTGCTAAAAAATACTTTGATTCCGATTCTTTTATTCCTTTGAGGCCCGAAAACCCCAATAATATACTATATTATGGGGCCTAAAACTATTAAAAGAATCGGAATCAAGATTTCAAAAAGGATTGAAATAATAGTAGTTTACAGGGGTTTTGGGGCCTCAAACTAATAAAGATATCGGAATCATAGTAATTTACAGGGTTTCTGGGGTCTAGAACTAAAAGTCGGATGGAAATCATTGTAGTTCACAGGGAGTTTAGGGTTTAACAATAAATAATCGATCGTAATGTTAGTAGTTTACAGGGGTTTAGGAGCCGCGACCTAATAAAAGGATCGGAATCATAGTACTTTACATTTTTTTTAACGGGCCTAAAACTTATAGAAGGATCGGAATCAAAACAGTTTACATTAGTTTACGGGCCTAAACCTTTTAGAAGGATCGGATTCAAAGTAGTTTACTGGGGTTTCGGGACCTAAAACTACTAAAAGGATCCAAATCACCGTAATTTACAGTGTTTTTCCGGCCTGAAACTAATAAAATGATCGGAATCATAGTAGTTTACAGGGGTTTCGGGGCCTAAAACTACTAAAAGGATCAGAATCAACGTAGTTTACAGGGGTTTCGGAGCCTCAAAGTAAAAGACAGATAAAAATCATAGTACTTTACAGGGTTTTTGGGT
Organism: Elysia crispata; assembly: GCA_033675545.1. NCBI lineage: Eukaryota > Metazoa > Mollusca > Gastropoda > Plakobranchidae > Elysia > Elysia crispata. The sequence goes on from JAWDGP010004229.1 coordinate 107,301, forward strand.
CAACAAACTAATAAAAGGATTAAAATCATTGTATTTTACAAGGATTTAGGGGCCTCAAACTAATAGACAGATAAGAATCACAGTAGTTGAGGGGGTTGGGGCCTCAAACTCGTAAAGATATCAGATTCATAGTAGTTTACAGGCGTTTAGGGGACTCGAAATCCTAGTAGTTTACAAGGGTTTCGGGCCCTAACACGACTAAACGGATCGGAATAATGTAATTTACAGAGGTTTTTGGGCATGAAACTAAAACAAGAATGGGAATCATTCTAGTTTACAGGGGTTTTTGGGCCTCACACTATTAAAAGGATTGGAATCATAGTACTTTACATTGGTTTACGGGCCTAACACTGGTAGAAGGATCGGAATCAAAGTAGTTCACAGGAGTTTCGGGGCCTCAAAATATTAGACAGAAAAGAAATATAGTATTCGACAGGGGTTTGTGCGGCTACAAACTAATTAAAGGATCGGAATCATAGTATTTTACAAGCGCTTAGGGGCCTCAGACTAATAGAAGGATAGAAAACATAATTCTTTACAATTGTTTTTGGCCCTTTCAATAATAAACGGATCGGAATTTATGTAACTTTCAAGGGGTTTTGGGTATCAAACTAAAAAAATACGGGAATCATTTTAGTTTACAATGCTTTAGAGGCCTCAAACTAATAGACAGAGAAGAATCATAGTAGTTTACAGGGGTTTTGGGGCCTCAAACTAAAAAAGATATCGCAATCATAGTAGTTTACTGTGGTTCAGGGACCCAAAACTAATAGACGGATAGGAATCAATGTAGTTCACAGGAGATTTGGGGGTTTTAAATAATAAAAGGATCGGAATGATAGTAGTTTACTGGGATTTTGGGGCCCTCAAACTAAAGGATCGGAATTTTTAGTATTTCACAGTATTTAGAATCTTCAAACTAAAAAAAAGCATGGGAATCATAGTAGTTTACAGAGATTAAGGGATCACAAACTAATAGAGGGATCGGAATCATAGTACTTTACAGGGTTTTTCGGGGTCTCAAACTAATAAACTGATCGGATAATATAGTATATTATTGTGATTTTCGGGCCTCAAAGGAATAAAAAGATCGGAATCAAAGTATTTTTTCAGAGGTTTAAAAGCCTGAATCTAAATAAAGGATCGGAATGTATTTTACAGGGGTTTAGGGACCTGAAACTATCTAAACGGATCAGAATTCGTGTACTTTATAGGGGCTTTTGGGCCTCAAACTAATAATTCTATCGGAATCATAGTAGTTTCTAGGGGTTTACAGGTCTTAAAGTAATCAAAGTATCGGAATCATTGTAGTTTCCAGGGGTTTTGGAGCCTCAACCTATTAATCGGACCGGATTAAATGTATTTTACAGGGATTTAGGGGCCTGAAACTATGTAAAGGATTGGAATAGTAATGGTTTACAGGGGTTCAGGGGCCTCAAACCAATAGACGCAGAGGAATCATAATAGCTTAAAGGGGTTTTGGTTCCTTATACTAAGAAAGATATCAGAATCATAGTAGTTTACAGGGTTTCTGGAGCCTAGAACTAAAAGTCGGATAGGAATCTTTGTAGTTCACAAGTGGGTTTGGGGTTTCACAATAATAAATGGATCGTAATCGTTGTAGTTTACAGGGGTTTAGGGGCCTCGAACTAATAAAAGGATCGGAATCATAGTTCTTTACATTGGTTTACCGGCCTAAAACTAATAGAATTATCGAAATCAAAGTAGTTTACAGGGGTGTCGGACCCTAAAACTACTAAAAGGGTCGTAATCAACGTAATTTTCAGGGTTTTAGGGGCCTAAAATTAAAGACAGATTAGAACGACAGTAGTTTCGAGGTGTTTACGGGCCTTAAACTAATAGAAGGATCGGAATAAAAGTAGTTTACAAGGGTTTCGGGGCATAAAAACTTCTAAAAGGGTTGAAATCAACGTAATTCATAGGGTTTTAAAGGCCTGAAACTAATAAAATGTTCGGGATCAATGTACTTTCCAAAGGTGTCGGGCCTTTACACTACTTAACCGATCGGAATTAATGTACAGGGGTTCTTGGGCATCTAACTAAAAAAAGGATGGGAATCATTCTACTTTAGAGAGATTTTGGGGCCTCAAACTATTAAAAGAATCAGAATCATTGTATTTAACAAAGATTTAGGGGCCTAAAAATTATAAAAGGATTGGAAGAATAGTAGTTTACAGGGTTTTAGGGGCCTCAAACAAATAAACAGTTAAGAATCACAGCAGTTTACACGGAATTTCGGGCCTAAAACTAATAAAGATATCGGAATCATAGTAGTTTACAGGGTTAATGGGGCCTAAAACCAAAATTTGCATAAAAATTATTGTAGTTCACAGGGGGTTTGGAGTTTCAAAATAATAAATGGATCGTAATGTTAGTAGTTTACTGAGGTTTAGGGCCTTGAACTAACAAAAGGATCGGAATGATAGGGATTTAGGGGATTTAGGGACCTCAAACTCATACAAGGATTGAAATAATAGTACTTTACAGGGTTTTAGGGTCCTCAAACTAAAAGACAGATAAGAATATAGTACTTGGGGTATTTTGGGGCCTCAAACTAATAAAGATATCGGAATCATAGTAGTTGACAGGCGTTAAGAAGGATCGAAATCCTAGAAGTTTACAAGGGTTTCGGGCCTTAACACGACTAAACGGATCGGAATTAATGTAAATTACAGGTGTTTTTGGGCATCAAACTAAAAAAAGGATGGGAATTATTCTAGGTTAAAGGGGTTTTGGGGCCTCAAACTATTAAAAGAATCAGAATCATTCTAATTTACAAGGATTTAAGGGCCTGAAAATTATAAAAGGATTGGAAGAATAGTAGTTTACAGGGTTTTAGGGGCCTCAAACAAATAAACAGTTAAGAATCACAGCAGTTTACAGGGAATTTAACCAATGTAAAGAACTATGATTCCGATCCTTTTATTACGTCGCGTCCCCTAAACCCCTGTAAAATACTAACATTACGATCCAATTATGTTTGTGAAACCCCAAACCCCCTGTGAACTACAATGATTTCTATCCGACTTTTAGTTCAGGACCCCAGAAAGCCTCTAAACTACTATGATTCCGATATCTTTCCAGCTTAGTTTTGTAGGCCTATAACCCTGTAGCAAACTACTGTGATTCTTATCTGTTAATTAGTTTCAAGCCGGAAAAACCTTGTAAATTACGTTGATTTCGACCCTTTTAGTAGTTTTAGGCCCCGAAACTCTGTAAACTACTTTGATTCCGATCCGTCTATTAGTTTTAGGCCGTAAACCAATGTTAAGTAGTATGATTCCGATCGTTTTATTAGTTCAAGTCTTGTATAAGTTCTAGGCCCCTAAATCCTTGTAAAATACAATGATTCCGATCCTTTTATTAGTTTATGGCCCCAAAACCCTGTCAAGTACTATGATTTTTATCCGTCTCCACTCTACGTTGATTTCGGTTCTGTTAGTAGTTTTAGGCTCCGAAACCCCTGTAAACTACTATGATTCCGATCATTTTATTAGTTTCAGGCCGGAAAATCCCTGTAAATTACGTTGATTTGGACAATTTCACTAGTTTTATGCCCCAAAACCCCTGTAAACTACTTTGAATCCGATCATTTTATAAGTTTTAGGCCCGTAAACCAATGTAAAGTATTATCATTCCGATCCTTTTTTTAGGTCTCGGCCCCTAAATCCCTGTAAACTACTAACAATCCGATCCATTTATTATTTTGAATCCCCAAACCCCCTGTGATCTACAATGATTTCTATCCGACTTTTACTTCAGGACCCCAGAAAGCCTGTACACTACTATGATTCCGATATCTTTATTAGTTTTAGGCCCTAAAACCCCTGTAAACTACTGTGATTCTTGTGTATTAGTTTCAGGCCGGAAAATCCCTGTAAATTACGTTGATTTCGACACTTTTAGTAGTTTTAGTCCCCGAAACCCATATAAAACTACTTTGATTCCGATCCTTCTATTAGTTTTCGGCCCGTAAACAAATGTAAAGTACTATGATTCCGATCCTTTTATTACTTTAATCCTCGTATAAGTTTGAGGCCCCTAAATCCTTGTAAAATACAATGATTCCGATCCTTTTATTAGTTTGTGGCCCCAAAACCCCTGTAAAGTACTATGATTTTTATCTGTCTTTTCCTTTGTGGCTCCTAAACCCCTGCAAACTACGTTGATTTCGGTTCTTTTAGTAGTTTTAGGCTCCGAAACCCCTGTAAACTACTATGATTCCGATCATTTTATTAGTTTCAGGCCGGAAAAACCCTGTAAATTACGGTGATTTGGACCCTTTCAGTAGTTTTAGGTCCCGAAACCCCTGTAAACTACTTTGAATCCGATCCTTCTATAAGTTTTAGGCCCGTAAACCAATGTAAACTACTTTGATTCCGATCCTTCTATTTGTTTTAGGCCCGTAAACCAATGTAAAGCACTAAGATTCCGATCCTTTTATTAGGTCGAGGCCCCTAAAGCCCTGTAAATTACTAACATTACGATCCATTTATTATTGTAAAACCCGAAACCCCCTGTGAACTACAATGATTTTCATCCGACTTTTAATTCAAGACCCCAGACACCCGGTAAACTACTATGATTCCGATATTTTTATTAGTTTCAGGCCCTAAAACCCCTGTAAACTACTGTGATTCTTATCTGTTTATTAGTTTGAAGCCCCTAAAACCCTGTAAACTACTTTTAATTCAAATTCAAATCAACGTAATTTACAGGGTTTTTCCGGTCTGAAACCAATACAATGATCGGAATCATAGTAGTTTACAGGGGTTTCGGAGCCTAAAACTACTTATCAGATCGAAATTAATGTAATTTAAAGGGGTTTTTTGGGCATCAAACTAAAAAAAGGTTGGAAATAATTCTAGTTTACAGGGGTTCTGGGCCTCAATTTATGAAAAGAATCGGAATAATTGTGTGGTGGTCTGGGAAAATCAGTCGCTTGTCGGAAAAGTAACTTCTGAGATATAGGGCTCTAAAGGTGGTCAGGGTGACCCCTGGTCGAAACTGAACGAGTACTATACTTATAAAGTTCAACCATTTTGACATCATCTGACAGAAGTAGGAGCTTTAATTTTGTCTCTAAATATTTTCAAACTAATTTTTTTCTGAACCCTATCGAGCGTAAAGTCCGAAAAAAAAATCCGTTAAAATTTAATGATATTTTACGCGTACTCTTTTGCATCCGCTGTAAGTAAAATTTTCACCCGTTTAAACCCTATAGTGTTGTATTCGTTTATTCTCGCTCTTTTTTCTGTGGGTACCGAGTGCGCATGAATATATTTGTTTACATCGGCACTACATTTTCTGCGCATCTCACAAGTCAAAATCAACTGTGGAAGATCCACTTCACCTCATCCACAGTTAAAAGTTATTTCTTTCTGAATTTCAAAACTTTTACACCCCAAAAAGCTCATTCAAAGAATCATACTAACTATTCAAGATTTTGATGAAACCTTCTTCTTTTCTTTGTTTTATCACGCCTATAATACTTTAAAAGTTAAAATTCCATCGCTCCTAGCAATTTTTTTAATGGTAACTTAAGACAACAACACTTGGCTGAGCTCAACGAATTTGAGATGAAGAAACTGAGGATATTTTCCTATTAAACTCGCTTTTAAAAAGACCATAATTTGAGATAAACTTCTCATGAAATGATAAGATAAGTGTAAAGAACTATATTTTAGTCATTCAATCACTTGCAAAGAAGCTGAGCTAAATTTTGTCTGGGGAAGAGAGAAAAAGGAAGTTTAATGGAGACATGAATCTAACATCAATGTCACCATCAGTGCCACACCCACAACAACTCCAGGAACAGAAGCTTCAGGAATTGAGGAAAACTAGTTTCTATCCTACTAAAACATACTAAGTTTTACAATTTCAGTGTATTCTTTAACTGCCCCTGAATCGTTTCCAAGTGGCAAAAAATAACTCAAATCTAGATCTAGATTCGGTCTAGACGAGAGCATAAACAACAAGATAGGCTTTTACCTTTGTCTACCTAGACCTAGATCTAGATCTAGATCTAGATGTAGATCTAGATATGAACTGGAGAAAAGATTGTGATTTAAAAATATTTATTAATTAGATAAGTGCAATCTAATCTGAATTTAGACTGGAGTAGATCGATGATAATATTGTACACGTAAATTTATGTATTGACTAATCTAGAATCTGAATCTCATTACACTACTAGATTCTAAGAAGAGACAAATTTCTCGAGTAAACTCATGTTAACCATAATTGATAACTGCTGAAATGTAAAATGAGATTAATGTGCACTACTCAAATTTGCTTACTTTCCATAACAAAGTTATAAAATTATCATAATTTCTTCCTTCATCTCTCCGCAGATGATGTAGAGTAGAAAACACCGGACAAGCCATATGATTTATCAGTAACAGAGTTAAGCAGTGGCCATTTCAGTTCTTAAAGGTGAGAGCTCTTATTGTCATGATGAATTGAAGTATCTCAATCTCAATCTTTCCTAATAAATGAGCACTATCTCTCTCTCTCTCTCTCTCTCTCTCTCTCTCTCTCTCTCTCTCTCTCTCTTTTTAACACCAGCATCAACTGTGTCTATTTTTATTTATGTAGGGCCCACTTTTTAAAAAAAATTATTTTTTATGTTTTATAAACTGACATGCATTCTAATTTCTATGATTTTTTTTCCAGTTTTCATTTAGTCTCCTTTGCTATTGTTAAATAAGACTTGTTCCTATTATAGTCATCATAAGGAATTAGACCAATTTTATTATCTTCTTATTTCTCCCAAACTCTTCTCTCAACCCATAATCCAACACAAATTTCAGATGAGCTTTTCACTGAGGTGTAGGGTTGTGGATGCGTCCCACTGACTGGTGAAGAAACAGCTGCACCAGTACTTGCAAAGAATATTTTTTTGTTTTTTTTTTTCTTGAAAGATATGCTTAGTTATTAGAAAGAATTCAAGAAGGGCAAGAAGGGCACTAAGGTGAGGAAGAATTGTATTGAAATTCATTGGTTTTTTTTTTAATTTTCATAACACAAGGGCTGAGGGTGAACTTTAAACTTCTTAAATATCCCTTTGTAGTTTTTAATTTAATGCTTTGGGCTTTTTTTCTCTTTATAATATAGACAGTTATTTACATACCTCTTGTATTCTGTCTATTCTCATTAAAAAAACAAAAACAAAAAACTTTTTCTTGTACTTTTAGATAGTAACTACAGAAAATATCATCACATCCACTTTTCCTTCTTGATGAATGTACAATTTTCAATGAAATGCATTATATCCTGCCTTTGGGATTTTAATAAAACATCAAACTTGCCTGGTTCTATTGGTTCCAGTATTATCTTGTTTCTTCGCATGTATCGTTTGCGCAACATGTTTTTTGTTTGCATGACAAAAATTGCTCTGAAAATCTTTTTACATGTTTTTACACTCCACAAATAATAAATATTCATCCTCATAAGTGTTTCAACTGCTTCTCTAGGATACAATGCAACTTTGGGCGATAAAATTACACAAAATATGCAAAATTTAAACCACTAACTTTAAATCCGTTTTTCTCAGTTTCAAGATTCTGGACATCGTGACACTAAAATGCCCATAACTCAGCCCCTAATTGAGATAATTTCAAAATTCAAACTGTGGCATGTTCAGCATTATCTAGTGCATCATCTTGTTTAATATCTCCATATCCAAAATTTCCGACATGCGACTGGTTTTCTCAGGCCACCACACAATTGTATTTTACAAGGATTTAAGGGCCTCCAACTTATAAAACGATTGAAATATTATAGGTTTACAGGATTTTATGGGCCTCCAACTAATAAAAAGATAAAAAGCACAGTAGTTGACAGGAGTTTTAAGGCCTAAAACTAATAAAGATATCGGAATCATAGTAGTTTACAGGGTTTCTTTGGACTAGAACTAAAAGTCGGATAGGAATCATTGTAGTTCACAGGGGTTTGGGGTTTCACAATAATAAATGGATCGTAATGTTAGTAGTTTGCAGGGGTTTCGGGGCCGAGACCTAAAAAAAGGATCGGAATTATAGTACTTTACATTGGTTTACGGGCCTAAAACTTATAAAATGATCGGATTCAAAGTAGTTTACAGGGGTTTTGGGACATAAAATTAGTGAAATTGTCGAAAATCAACGTAATTTACAGGGTTTTTCCGGCCTGAAACCAATACAATGATCGGAATCATAGTAGTTTACAGGGGTTTCGGAGCCTAAAACTACTAAAAGGGTCCAAATCAACGTAATTTACAGGGTTTTTCTGGCCTGAAATCAATACAATGATCGGAATCATAGTAGTTTACAGGGGTTTCGGAGCCTAAAACTACTTAACAGATCGAAATTAATGTAATTTACAGGGGTTTTTGGGCATCAATCTAAAAAAAGGTTCGGAATAATTCTAGTTTACAGGGCTGTTCGTGCCTCAAACTATTAAAAGAATCGGAATCATTGTATTTTACAAGGATTTTTGGTAAACGTACTATAAAAGTCGAAATCAACGTAGTTTACAGGGGTTTCGGGGCCAAGACCTAAAAAAAGTATCGGAATTATAGTACTTTACATTGGTTTACGGGCCTAAAACTTATAAAATGATCGGATTCAAAGTAGTTTACAGGGGTTTTGGGACATAAAACCAGTGCAATTGTCCAAATCAACGTAATTTACAGGGTGTTTCCGGCCTGAAACCAATACAATGATCGGAATCATAGTAGTTTACAGGGGTTTTGGAGCCTAAAACTACTAAAAGGGTCCAAATCAACGTAATTTACAGAGTTTTTCTGGCCTGAAATCAATACAATGATCGGAATCATAGTAGTTTACAGGGGTTTCGGAGCCTAACACTACTTAACGGATCGGAGATAATGTAATTTACGTATTAAAAAAGTCGATATCAACGTAATTTACAGGGTTTTTCCGGCCTGAAACTAATAAAAGGATGGGAATCATACTATTTACAGGAGTTTCGGAGCCTAAAACTAATAAAAGAATCCAAATCAACGTAGTTCACAAGGGTTTACTTGGTTAACGGGCATAAAACTAATAGAAGGAATAAATTCAAAGTAGTTTACAGGGGTTTCAGGGCCTAAAACTACTAAAAGGATCCAAATTAACGAAATATACAGGGTTTTTCCGGCCTGAAACCAAAACAATGCTCAGAATCAAAGTAGTTTACAGGGGTTTGGGGCCACAAAGGAATAAAAGGATCGGAATCATTGTATTTTACAAGGAATTAGGGGCCTCAAACTTATACAAGGATTAAAATAATAGTAGTTAACAGAGTTTTAGGAGCCTCAAAGTAAACGACAGATAAAAATCATAGTACTTTACAGGGGTTCTGGGGCCACAAACTATTAAACAGATCGGAATCATAGTAGTTTACAGGCGTTTAGGGGCCTAAAAGTACTAAAATTGTCCAAATCAATTTAATTTACAGGGTTTTTCCGGCCTGAAACTAATACACAAGAATCGCAGTAGTTTACAGGGGTTTTAGGGCCTAAAACTAATAAAGATATCGGAATCATAGTAGTTTACAGGCTTTCTGAGGTCCTGAACTAAAAGTCGGATAGAAATCATTGTAGATCACAAGGGCTTTGGAAATTCAAAATAAAAAATGGATCGTTTTGTTAGTAGTTAACAGGGATTCAGGGCCTTGAACTGAAAAAAGGATCAGAATCATAGTAGTTTACATTGGTTTACGGGCCTAAAACTAATAGAAGGATCGGAATCAAAGTAGTTTACAGGGGTTTTGGAGCCTAAAAGTGCTAAAAGGGTCCAAATCAACGTAATTTACAGGGTTTTTCCGACCTGAAACTAATAAAATGATCGGAATATATGTACTATACAAGGGTTTCGCGCCCGAACACTACTTAACGGATCGGAAACAATGTAATTTCCAAGGGTTTTTGGGCATCAAACTAAAAAAAAAGGTTGGGAATAAATGTAGTGTACAGGGGTTTTGGGACCTCAAACTATTTAAAGAATCGGAATCATTGTATTTTATAAGGATTTAGAGGCCTCCAACCTATAATACGGTTGAAATAATAGTAGTTTACAGGGCTTTAGGGGCCTCAAGCTAATAAACAGATAAGAATCACAGTAGTTTACAGGGGTTTTAGGGCCTAAAACTAAAAAAGATATCGGAATCATAGTAGTTTACAGGCTTTCTGAAAGTCGGATGAAAATCATTGTAGTTCACAGGGGGTTTCGGGTTTTACAATAATAAATGGATCGTAATGTTAGTAATTTACAGGGCTTTAGGGGCCTCGACCTAAAAAAAGGATCGGAATCTTAGTACTTTACATTGATTTTCGGGCCTAAAACAGATAGAAGGATCGGAATCAAAGTAGTTTACATTGGTTTACGGGCCTAAAAGTACTAAAAGGGTCTAAATCAATTTAATTTACATTGTTTTTCCTGCCTTAAACTAATAAAATGATCGGAATCAATGTACTTTACAAGGGTTTTGGGCCCAAACACTACCTAACTGATCGGAATCAACGTAGTTTATAAGGGTTTTTGGGCATCAAACTAAAAAAAAGGTTGGGAATAATTCTAGTTTACAGGGGTTTTGAGGCCTCAAACTATTTAAGAATCGGAATCATTGTATTTTACAATGATTTATGGGCCTCAAACCTATAAATTGTTTGAAATAAATAATAGTACGTTACATGGTTTTAGGGTCCTCAAACTAATAAACAGATAAGAATCACAGTAGTTTACAGGGGTTTTAGGGCCTAAAACTAATAAAGGGATCGGAATCATAGTAGTTTACAGGCGTTTAGGGGACTCAGGCTAAAAGAAGGATCAAAATCCTAGTAGTTTACAAGGGTTTCGGGCCCTAATACGACTAAACGGATCGAAATTAACGTAATTTACAAGGGCTTTTGGGAATCAAACTAAAAAAAGGATGGGAATCAGTCTAGGTTACAAGGATTTTTGGGCATCAAACTAAAAAAAGGTTGGGAATAATTCTAGTTTACAGGGGTTTTAGGGCCTAAAACTAATAAAGATATCGGAATCATAGTAGTTTACAGGCTTTCTGGGGTCCTGAACTAAAAGTCGGATAGAAATCATTGTAGATCACAAGGGGTTTGGGGTTTCAAAATAATAAATGAATCGTAGTGTTAGTAGTTTACAGGGGTTTAGGGCCTTGAACTAATAAAAGGATCGGCATGATAGTATTTTACATTGGTTTACGGGCCTAAAACTAATAGAAGGAACGGAATCAAAGTAGTTTACAGGGATTTTGGGGCCTAAAAGTACAAAAAGGTTCGAACTCAACGTAATTTACAGGGTTTTTCCGACCTGAAACTAATAAAATGAACGGAATCAATGTACTATACAAGGGTTTCGGGCCCTAACACTACTTAGCGGATCGGAGATAATGTAATTTACGAGGGTTTTAGGGCATCAAACTAAAAAAAAGGTTGGGAATAATTCTAATTTACAGGGGTTTAGGGCCTCAAACTATTTAAAGAATCGGAATCATTGTATTTTATAAGGATTTAGAGGCCTCCAACCTATAAAAAGGTTGAAATAATAGTACGTTACATGGTTTTAGGGTCCTCAAACTAATAAACAGATAAGAATCACAGTAGTTTACAGGTGTTTTAGGGCCTAAAACTAATAAAAATATCGGAATCATAGTAGTTTACCGGGTGTCTGGGGTCTTGAATTAAAAGTCGGATAGAAATCATTGTAGTTCTCACGGGGTTTGGGGTTTCACAATAATAAATGGATCGTAATGTTAGTAGTTTCCAATGGTTTAGGAGCCTCAAAGTAAAAGACAGATAAAAATCATAGTACTTTACAGGGGTTTTGGGGCCACAAACTATTAAAAAGATCGGAATCATAGTAGTTTACAGGGGTTTGGGGGCCTAAAAGTACTAAAAGGGTCCAAATCAATTTAATTTACAGGTTTTTTCCCGCCTGAAACTAATAAACAGATAAGAATCACAGTAGTTTACAGGGGTTATAGGGCCTCAAACTATTAAAAGATTCAGAATCATTGTATTTTACAAGGATTTAGGGGCTTGACAATTATAAAAGGATTGAAAGAATAGTAGTTTACAGGATTTTAGGGGCCTCAAACTAATAGATAGAGAAGAATCGCAGTAGGTTAAAGGTTTTTTGGGGCCTAAAACTAATATAGATATGGGAATCATAGGAGTTTACTGGGTTTCTGGGGCGTAAAACCAAAGTTTGCATAGAAATTATTGTAGTTCACAGGGGGTTTGGGGTTTCAAAATAATAAATGAATCGTATTGTTAGTAGTTTACAAGGGTTTAGGTCTGTCTCAAATGCCCTGTCTGGAACAGACATCGGCGATCATGATTCTCCACCTGTCCCTATCTTCCGTCATCCGCAGTAAGGCTATGTTGTCTTTGTTGTTTCCTGTCATAAAAGAGCTCAAGCTATCAAGAAATGTAACCCTTTTCTACCTCTGCTTCTTGTACCTTCTATCTTGCCTGTAAGAGATAAAAATTATAGTCCCTTATGGCGACATATGTGGCCTAAAAATTTCAGTTGCCTTTTCCTTATTGTTTTTATGAGGGATCTCTCTTGGTTCGTTTCCTCTAATATCGATTCGTTTGTCCTCTTTTCTTTCCATGATATTCTTAACATTCTCCTGTAGAACCACATTTCCGCTGCCTCTAATTTTTTCTTGGTTTCTGCAGTTATTGTCCAAGTTTCGCATCCATATAAAAGTATAGACCACACATATGTTTTCAAAACCTTCAATTTGTTGAAAATGATATATTTCTATTTTTAAGAATGGTGCTCATTTTTTGGAAAGAAGCCTTTGCAATGGCTACTCTCTTCTTAATTTCAGTCTTGCATTTACCGTCAGATGTCAATGTATATCCTAGGTATTTGAATTTATGTACTTGCCTGATTTGTTCTCCCTTGCTAAAAACCTTGCATTCTGGATTGTTTTTCTTCTTAGATACTACCATGCATTCAGTCTTTTTTACATTTAGAAACAATCCCAGCTTTTCACTCTCTTCTACAACAATATTTAGAAGCCTTTGTAAATCCTCTTCCGATCCTGCTAATAGAGAAGTATCATCTGCATATCTTAGGTTGTTCAGATTTTCACCATTCGCTTTGAGTCCTTCACTTCCATCCAAGTTTCTTAAAATTACTTCACTGTACAATGGAAAGATGTATTGAAGTTCAAAAGGATCTCTACATATGCTTTATTGACTATTCTAAGGCTTTTGACAAGGTAAAGCATGAAAAGTTGTTTAAGATGCTGAATCAGCTAGATAATGACGGAAAAGACTTGACGGTGCTTAGAAATCTCTATTGGGATCAACCTGCTGCGGTAAGGGTAGGTGGAGAACTCAGTGAGTACACAAATATTAAAAGGGGGGTAAGACAAGGTTGTGTGCTGTCACCAGACCTGTTCAACTTGTACAGGGGTTTAGGGCCTTGAACTAATAAAAGGATCGGCATGATAGTAGTTTACATTGGTTTACGGGCCTAAAACTAATAGAAGGATCGGAATCAAAGTAGTTTACAAGAGTTTTTGGGGCCTAAAAGTACTCAAAACGTCGAAATCTACGTAATTTACAATGTTTTTCCGACTTGAAACTAATAAAATGAACGGAATCAATGTACTATACAAGGGTTTCGGGCCCTAACACTACTTAACGGATCGGAGATAATGTAATTTACGAGGGTTTTTGGGCATCAAACTAAAAAAAAGGTTGGGAATAATTCTAGTTTACAGGGGTTTTGGGGCCTCAAACTATTTAAAGAATCGGAATCATTCTATTTTATAAGGATTTAGAGGCCTCCAACCTATAATACGGTTGAAATAATAGTAGTTTACAGGGCTTTAGGGGCCTCAAACTAATAAACAGATAAGAATCAAAGTAGTTTACAAGGGTTTTAGGGCCTAAAACTAATAAAGATATCGGAATCATAGTAGTTTACAGGCTTTCTGGAGTCTTGAACTGAAAGTCGGATGAAAATTTTGTAGTTCACAGGGGGTTTGGGGTTTTACAATAATAAATGGATCGTAATGTTAGTAATTTACAGGGCTTTAGGGGCCTCGACCTAATAAAAGGATCGGAATCTTAGTACTTTACATTGATTTACGGGCCTAAAACAAATAGAAGGATCGGAATCAAAGTAGTTTACATTGGTTTACGGGCCTAAACCTTATAGAAGGATCGGATTCAAAGTAGTTTACAGGGGTTTCGGGACCTAAAATTACTGAAAGGGTCCAAATCACCGTATTTTACAGGGTTTTTAGGCCCTGAAACTAATAAAATGATCGGAATCATAGTAGTTTACAGGGATTTCGGAGCCTAAAACTACTAAAAGAACCGAAATCAACGTAGTTTGCAGGGGTTTAAGAGCCCCAAAGTAAAAGACAGATAAAAATCATAGAACTTTACAGGGGTTTTGGGGCCACAAACTAATAAAAGGGTCGGAATCATTGTATTTTACAAGGGTTTAGGGGCCTAGAACTTATACGAGGACTAAACTAATAAAAGGATCGGAATCATACTACTTTACATTGGTTTACGGCCTAAAACTAATAGAAGGATCGGAATCAAAGTAGTTTACAGAGTTTCGGGGCCTAAAACTACTAAAAGGGTCGAAATCATCGTAATTTACAAGGTTTTTCCGGCTTGAAACTAATAAAGAAATAAGAATCACAGTATTTTACAGGGGTTATAGGGCCTAAAACTAATAAAGATATCGGAATCATAGTAGTTTACAGGCTTTCTGGGGTCCTGAACTAAAAGTCGGATAGAAATCATTGTAGTTCACAGGGGGTTTGGGGTTTCACAAAAATAATTGGATCGTAATGTTAGTATTTTACAGGGGTTTAGGGGACGCGACGTAATAAAAGGATCGGAATCATAGTTTTTTACATTGGTTAATGGGCCTGAACCTAATAAAAGGTATCGATTCAAAGTAGTGTACAAGAATTTTGGGGCCTAAAACTACTAAAAGTGTACAAATCAACGAAATTTACAGGGTTTTTATGGCATGAAACTAAAAAAAAATGATCTGAATCAATGTACTTTTTAAGGGTTTTGGGATCTAACACTACCTAACGGATCGGAATCAACGTAGGTTCCAAGGGTTTTTGGGCATGAATCTAAAAAAATGTTGTAAATATTTCTAGTTTACAGGAGTTTTGAGGCCTCAAACTATTAAAAGCATCGAAATCATTGTATTTTACATGGATTTAGGGGCCTCAAACAAATAAACAGATAAGAATCACAGTAGTTTACAGGCTTTCTGGGGTCTTGATCTGAAAGTCGGATGGAATTCATTGTAGTTCACAGGAGGTTTCGGGTTTTACAATAATAAATGGATCGTAACGTTAGTAATTTACAGGGCTTTAGGGGACTCGACCTAATAAGAGGAGCGGATTCATAGTACTTTACATTGGTTTACGGGCCTAAAACAAATAGAAGGATCGGAATCAAAGTAGTTTACATTGGTTTACGGGCATGAAACTTAAAGAAGGATCGAATTCAAAGAAGTTCACAGATATAACTTATACGAGGATTAAACTAATAAATGGATCGGAATCATACTATTTTACATTAGTTTACGGGCCGAAAACTAATAGAAGGATCGAAATCAAAGTAGTTTTATAGGGGATTCGGGGCCTAAAACTACTAAAAGTGTCGAAATAAACGTAATTTACAGCGTTTTTCCGGCCTGAACCTAATACACAAGAATCACAGTAGTTTACAGGGGTTTTAGGGCCTAAAAATAAAAAAGATATCGGAATCATAGTAGTTTACAGGATTTCTGGGTACAGAACTAAAAGTCGGATAGAAATCATTGTAGATCACAAGGGGTTTGGGGTTTCAAAATAGTAAATGGATCGTATTTTACATTGGTTTACGGGCCTAAAATTAATAGAAGGATCGGAATCAAAGTAGTTTACAAGAGTTTTTGGGGCCTAAAAGTACGAAAAGGGTTGAACTCAACGTAATTTACAGGGTTTTTCCGACCTGAAACTAATAAAATGAACGGAATCAATGTACTATACAAGGGTTCGGGCCCTAACACTACTTAACAGATCAGAATTAATGTAATTTACAAAGGTTTTTGGGCATCAAACTAAAAAAAGGTTGGGAAAAATTCTAATTTATAGGGGTTTTGGGGCCTCAAACTAAAAAAAGAATCGGAATCATTGTATTTTACAAGGATTTAGGGGCCTCAAACCTATTAAACGGGTGAAATAATAGTAGTCTACAGGGCTTTAGGGGGCCTCAAACTAATAAACAGAAAAGAATTACAGTATTTTACAGGGGTTTTAGGTCCTAAAACTAATAAAGATATCGGAGTCATAGTAGTTTACAGGGTGTCTGGATCTTGAAATAAAAGTCGGATAGAAATCATTGTAATTCACAGGGGGTTTGGGGTAAACTACTTTGATTCCGATCCTTCTATTAGTTTTAGGCCCGTTAACCAATGTAAAGAACTATGAATCTGATCCTTTTCTTAGGTCGAGGCCCCTTAACCGCTGTAAATTACTACATTACGATCCATTTATTATTCTAAAACCCCAAACCCCCTGTGAACTACAATGATTTCTATACGACTTTTAGTTCAAGATCCCAAAACTCTGTAAACTACTATGATTCCGATATCTTTATTAGTTTAAAACCCTAAAACCTCTGTAAACTACTGTGACTCTTATCTGTTTATTAGTTTGAGGCCCTTAAACCCCTGTAAACTACTATTATTTCAAACGTTTTATAGGTTTGATGCCCCTATATCCTTGTAAAATACCATTATTCAGATTCTTTCAATAGTTTGAGGCGTCAAAACCCCTGTAAACTAGAATTATTCCCAACCTTTTTTTTAGTTTGATGCCTAAAAACCCTTGTAAACTAGGTTGACTCCGATCCGTTAGGTCGTGTTAGGGCCCAAAACCCTTGTAAAGTACATTGATTCCGATCATTTTATTAGCTTCAAGACGGAAAGTCCCTGTAAATTACGTATATTTCGATCCTATTAGTACTTTTAGGCCCCGAAACCCCTATAAACTACTTTGAATCTAATCCTTCTATTAGTTTCAGGCCCGTTAACCAATGTAAAGAACTATGATTCCGATCCTTTTATTAGGTCGCGTCTCCTAAACCCCTGTAAACTACTAACATTACGATCCATTTATTATTGTGAAACCTCAAACCCCCTGTCGACTACAATGATTTCTATCTGACTGTTAGTTCAGAACCACAGAAAGCCTGTAAACTACTATGATTCCGATATCTTTATTAGTTTTAGGCCCTAAAACCCCTGTAAACTACTGTGAATCGTATCTGTTTATCAGTTTCAGGCCGCAAAAAACCCTGTAAATTACGTTGATATCGACCCTTTTAGTAGTTTTAGGCCCTGAAACCCCTGTAAACTACTTTGATTCCAATCCTTTTATTAGATTTAGGCCCGTAAACCGATGTGAAGAACTATGAATCTGATCATTTTATTAGGTCGAGGACCCTAAACCGCTGTAAAATACTACATTACGATCCATTTATTATTCTAAAACCCCAAACCCCCTGTGAACTACAATGATTTCTATCCGACTTTTAGTTCAAGACCTCAGAAATCCTGTAAACTACTATGATTCCGATATCTTTATTAGTTTTAGGCCCTAAATTCCCTGTAAACTGCTGTGATTCTTAACTGTTTATTTGTTTGAGGCCCCTAAAACCCTGTAAACTACTATTCTTCCAATCCTTTTATAATTTTCAGGCCCCTAAATCCTTGTAAACTAGAATGATTTTGATTGTTTTAATAGTTTGAGGCCCCAAAACCCTTGTAACCTAGAATGATTCCCATCCTTTTTTTAGTTTGATGCCCAAAAACACCTGTAATTTACATTAATTCCGATCCGTTTAGTCGTGTTAAGGCCCGAAACCCTTGTAAACTTCTAGGATTTCGATCCTTCTTAACGCCTGTCAACTACTATGATTCCGATATCTTTATTAGTTTGAGGCCCCGAAACACCCCAAGTACTATATTCTTATCTGTCTTTTAGTTTGAGGCCCCTAAAATCCTGTGAAGTACTATTATTTCAATCCTTGTATGAGTTTGAGGTCCCTAAATCCCCTAAATCCCTATCATTCCGATCCTTTTGTTAGTTCAAGGCCCTAAACCTCAGTAAACTACTAACATTACGATTCATCTATTATATTGAAACTCCAAACCCCCTGTGAACTACAATAATTTTTATGCAAATTTTGGTTTTTTATTCCCCATTAACCCTATAAACTACTATGATTCCGATATCTTTATTAGTTTGAGGCCCCCAAACCCCTGTAAATTACTATTAGTTCAATCCTTTAAAATTTTTAGGCCCCTAAATCTTTGTTAAATACAATGATTCTGATTCTTTTAATAGTTTGAGGCCCCAAAATCTCTCTAAAGTAGAATGATTCCCATCCTTTTTTTAGTTAGATGCCCAAGAACCCCTGTACATTAATTCCGATCGGTTAAGTAGTGTAAAGGCCCGACACCTTTGGAAAAGTACATTGATCCCGAACATTTTTATTAAGTTTCAAAGGCCTTTAAAACCCTATGAATTACGTTGATTTCAACCCTTTTAGAAGTTTTTATGCCCCGAAACCCTTGTAAACTATTTTTATTCCGATCCTTCTATTATTTTAAGGCCCGTAAACACCTCGAAACTACTGTCGTTCTAATCTGTCTTTAATTTTAGGCCCCTAAAACCCTGAAAATTACGTTGATTACGACCCTTTTAGTAGTTTTAGGGTCCGACACCCCTGTAAACTACTTTGATTTCGATAATTCTATTAGTTTTAGGCCGGTAAACCAATGTAAAGAACTATGATTCCGATCCTTTTATTAGTTCGAGGCCCCTAAACCCCTGTAAACTACAACGATTACGATCCATTTATTATTGTGAAACCCCAAACCCACTTGTGAACTACAAAGATTCCTATCCGACTTTTAGTTCTAGGGCTCCGAAAACCACTGTAAACTACTATGATTCTGATATGCTTTTCTTAGTATAAGGAACCAAAACCCCTTTAAGCTATTATGATTCCTCTGCGTCTATTGGTTTGAGGCCCCTGAACCCCTGTAAACCATTACTATTCCAATCCTTTACATAGTTTCAGGCCCCTAAATCCCTGTAAAATACATTTAATCCGGTCCGATTAATAGGTTGAGGTTCCAAAACCCCTGGAAACTACAATGATTCCGATACTTTGATTACTTTAAGGCCTGTAAACCCCTAGAAACTACTATGATTCCGATAGAATTATTAGTTTGAGGCCCAAAATCCCCTATAAAGTATACGAATTCTGATCCGTTTAGATAGTTTCAGGTCCCTAAACCCCTGTAAAATACATTCCGATCCTTTATTTAGATTCAGGCTTTCAAACCTCTGTAAAATACTTTGATTCCGATCTTTTTATTCCTTTGAGGCCCGAAAAACCCAATAATATACTATATTATCCGATCAGTTTATTAGTTTGAGACCCCAAAAACCCTTTAAAGTACTATGATTCCGATCCCTCTATTAGTTTGAGATCCCTTAATCTCTGTAAACTACTATGATTCCGATGCTTTTTTTTAGTTTGAAGATTCTAAAGCCCTGTGAAATACTAAAAATTCCGATCCTTTAGTTTGAGGGCCCCAAAACCCCAGGAAACTACTATCATTCCGATCCTTTTATTATTTAAAACCCCCAAATCTCCTGTGAACTATATTGATTCCTATCCATCTATTAGTTTTGGGTCCCTGAACCACAGTAAACTACTATGATTGCGATATCTTTTTAGTTTGAGGCCCCAAAACCCCTGTAAACTACTATGATTCTTCTCTGTCTATTAGTTTGAGGCCTCTAAAGCATTGTAAACTAAAATGATTCCCGTATTTTTTTAGTTTGATACCCAAAACCCCTTGAAAGTTACATAAATTCCGATCCGTTTATTATTGAAAGGGCCAAAAACAATTGTAAAGAATTATGTTTTCTATCCTTCTATTAGTCTGAGGCCCCTAAGCGCTTGTAAAATACTATGATTCCGATCCTTTAATTAGTTTGTAGCCGCAAAAACCCCTGTCGAATACTATATTTCTTCTTTCTGTCGTAATATTTTTGAGGCCCCGAAACTCCTGTGAACTACTTTGATTCCCGATCCTTCTACCAG
The DNA here is from genome assembly GCA_033675545.1 of Elysia crispata. Classification (NCBI taxonomy): domain Eukaryota; kingdom Metazoa; phylum Mollusca; class Gastropoda; family Plakobranchidae; genus Elysia; species Elysia crispata. Next base: position 127,495 of record JAWDGP010004229.1, read on the forward strand.
TGTTAGGCCCGTAAACCAATGTAAAGTACTATGATTCCAATCCTTTTAATAGTGTGAGGCCCAAAAACCCCTGTAAACTAGAATGATTCCCATTCTCTCTTGTTTTTAGTTTTCATGCCCTTCAAAAACCTCTGTAAATTACATTATTCCGATCCGTTTAGTCGTGTTAGGGCCCGAAACCCTTGTAAACTACTAGGATTTCGAGTCCCCTAAACGCCTGTAAACTACTATGAATCTGATATCTTTACGAGTTTGAGGCCCCAACCCCCTCAACTACTGTGATTCTTATCTGTCTATTAGTTTGAGGCCCCTAAATCCTTGTAAAGTACAATGATTTTAATCCTTTTATTAGTGTATTGACCCAAAACCCCTGTAAAGTACTATGATTTTTATCTGTCTTTTACTTTGAGGCTCCAAAACTCCTGTTAACTACGTTGATTCTGATCCTTTCAGTAGTTTTAGGCTCCGAAATCCCTGTAAACTACTATGATTCCGATCATTTTATTAGTTTCAGGCCGAAAAACCCTGTAAATTACGGTGATTTGGATCCTTTTAGTAGTTTTAGGTCCCGAAACCCCTGTAAACTGTTTTGATTCCGATCCTTCTATCAGTTTTAGGCCCGTAAATCAATGTAAAGTACTATGATTCCGATCCTTTTATTAGGTCGCGGCTCCTAAACCCATGTAAATTACTAACATTACGATCGAATATTTATTGTTAAACCCTAAACTCCCTGTGAACTACAATGATTTCCATCCGACTTTTAGTTCTAGACCCCAGAAACCCTGTAAACTACTATGATTCCGATATCTTTATTAGTTTTAAACCCTAAAATCCTTGTAAACTACTGTGATTCCGATCCTTTTATTACTTTGAAGACGAAAAACCTCTGTAAATTACAATGATTATGATTTTTTTAATATTTTGAAGTCCCAAGATGTCTGTAAACTATTAAGATTCCGATCCTAACATTAGTTTGAGGACCCTGAACCTTTGTAAAGTACTATGTTTCCAATCTAAAACCCCTGTAAACTACAGCGATTCTTATGAATCTATAAATTTTAGACCCCTGAACCCCTGTAAACTAATATGATTCCGATTCTTCTTCTTCTTCTTCTTCTTCTTCTTCTTCTTCTTCTTCTTCTTCTTCTTCTTCTTCTTCTTCTTCTTCTTCTTCTTCTTCTTCTTCTTCTTCTTCTTCTTCTTCTTCTTCTTCTCCTCCTCCTCCTCCTCCTCCTCCTCCTCCTCCTCCTCCTCCTCCTCCTCCTCCTTCTTCTTCTTCTTCTTCTTCTTCTTCTTCTTCTTCTTCTTCTTCTTCTTCTTCTTCTTCTTCTTCTTCTTCTTCTTCTTCTTCTTCTTTTCTATTAAGATCTTATAATCATGTTTTGTCATACATGTTTTGAAGACTGAAAAAAGGGAAGTCATTCCAAAATCATGCTTACAACATAAGACGAAATAGAGTTCCTTACCTCGAGATATAGTGAAAGCACAAAATAAAATTTGGCTTTTTAATTATGACATTTGAAAACAATGTCTTTCTTATTCTCTAAAGATTTGTATGTAGTGAGAGGCTGCGTAGCCACAAAAGCCTAAATTTATCAGTAAAACTTTATATTATAATGGTATTTTGGTAGTAGTATTAATATTGATATTTATTACAACTGAATATTATATTGTTATATTCTGTATTGTAAGTATTGACATTATTGAAATTGTTCAATTTCTTTTTATTCCATTAGTTCTTAGTTTTTTTTTAATTTGACTCTTAATTCTTAATTCTTTAAAGCATGATTAGGATGCAGAAGTGACACTATCAATCACAGTGGTAGGCTAAACGTGAAACAGAATATCTGTCGTAGACGCATTTAAGCTGTAAATGCAATCACGGTGGCTTACGGAATCGCTTGCAAAGACAAAAAAAAAAGAGGAAAAAGGCGAGACAAGTCAGTCGGAGCAACTGCAATAGTTTGGTCTAAAATAGAATTTGTCCTCTTTTTATAAGTAATGTTATTGTCTTTCTTTTTATCTCTAAGTCATTTTAAATCTTATATATCCATATATACATATGGTCGTTAGTAGTAGTAGTAGTAGTAGTAGTAGTAGTAGTAGTAGTAGTAGTAGTAGTAGTAGTAGTAGTAGTAGTAGTAGTAGTAGTAGTAGTAGCAGCAGTAGTAGTAGTAGTAGTAGTAGTAGTAGTAGCAGTAGTAGCAGTAGCAGCAGTAGCAGCAGTAGCAGCAGTAGCAGCAGTAGCAGCAGTAGCAGCAGTAGCAGCAGTAGCAGCAGTAGTAGCAGTAGCAGCAGTAGTAGCAGTAGTAGTAGTAGTAGTAGTAGTAGTAGTAGTAGTAGTAGTAGTAGTAGTAGTAGTAGTAGTAGTAGTAGTAGTAGTAGTAGTAGTATTGTAGTAGTAGTAGTAGTAGTAGTAGTAGTAGTAGTAGTAGTAGTAGTAGTAGTAGTAGTAGTAGTAGTAGTAGTAGTAGTAGTAGTAGTAGTAGTCTTCTTCTCCTTCTTCTTCTTCTTCTTCTTCTTCTTCTTCTTCTTCTTCTTCTTCTTCTTCTTCTTCTTCTTCTTCTTCTTCTCAAACTAAAAAAAAGGGTCGGAATCATAGTAGTTTACAGGGGTTCAGTAGCTCAAAACTAAAACATGGATAAGAATCGTTCTAGTTTACAGCATTTGTGAGGCTTCAAAGTAAAAAAAGGATTGGAATCATAATACTTTACAAAGGTTAAGGGTCCTCAAACTAATAAAAGGATCGGAATCATTGTAGTTTACAGATGTATTGGGGCTTCAAAGTAATAAAAGATACGGAATTTTCAGTACTTTACAGAGGTTTTGGGGCTTCAAACTAAAAAAAGAGATCCGAATCAAAGTATTTAACAAGGGTGTCGGGGCCTAAAACTAATGAAAGGATCGCAATCATAACAGTTTACAGGGGTTCAGGGGTCTCAAATTAAAAGACGGATAGGAATCAGAGTAGTTTACAGGTGTTTCGGGCCTGATACTAAGAGAAATATCGGAATAATAGTAGTTTACAGGAGTTCAGTGGCCTCACACTAATAGACGATAGGAATCATAGTAGTTTGCAGGGGTTTAGGGACCTCAAACTAACAGACGGAGAGGAATCATAGTAGTTTAAAGGGGTGTTTAGGGGCCTCAGGGTAATAGAAAGATCGAAATCATGGTAGTTTACAAAGGTTGCGGGCTGAAACATTTTTAAACGAATCGGAATTAATGTAATGTACAGGGGTTCTTGGGCATCAAACTAAAAAAAGTATGGGAATCATTCAAGTTTACTGGGGTTTTGGGGCCTAAAACTATTAAAAGAATCGGAATCATTGTATTTTACAAGATTTCAGAAAGGATTGAAATAATAGTAGTTTACAGGGTTTTAGGGGCCTCAAACTAATAAACAGTAACAATCACAGTAGTTTACAGGGGTTTTGGGGCCTCAAACTAATAAAGATATCGGAATCATAGTAATTTACAGGGTTTCTGGGGTCTAGAACTAAAAGTCGGATAGAAATCATTGTAGTTCACAGGAGGTTTAGGGTTTCACAATAAATAATCGATCGTAATGTTAGTAGTTTACAGGGGTTTAGGAGCCGCGACCTAACAAAAGGATCGGAATGATAGTACTTTACATTGATTTGCGGGCCTAAAACTTATAGAAGGATCGGATTCAAAGTAGTTTACAGGGGTTTCGGGACCTAAAACTAATAAAAGGATCCAAATCACAGTAATTTACAGGGTTTTTCCGGCCTGAAACTAATAAATGATCGGAATCATAGTAGTTTACAGCGTTTTCGGAGCCTAAAACTACTAAAGCGACTGGAATCAACGTAGTTTACAGGGGATTATTTAGGTGTCTCAAAGTAAAAGACAGATAAGAATCATAGTACATTACAGGGGTTTTGGGGCCACAATCTAATAAAAGGATCGGAAACATTGTGTTTTACAAGGATTTACGGGCCTCAAACTTATACAAGGATTGAAATAATAGTAGTTTACAGGGTTTTAGAGGCCTTAAACTAATAGGCAGATAAGAATCACAGTAGTTGAGGGGTTTGGGGCCTCAAACTCATAAAAATATCAGAATCATAGTAGTTTACAGGCGTTTAGGGGACTCAGGCTAAAAGGAGGATCGAAATCCTAGTATTAGTTTACTATGGTCCAGGGGCCCAAAACTAATAGACGGATATGAATCAATGTAGTTCACAGGAGATTTGGGGGTTTTAAATAATAGAAGAATCGGAATGATAGTTGTTTACTGGGATTTTGGGGCCCTCAAACTAATAAAAGGATCGGAGTTTATAGTATTTTACAGGGCTTTAGAGTCCTCAAACTAAAAAACGGATCGAAATAATAGTAGTTAACATAGATTGAGGGATCTCAAACTAATATAAGGATCGGAATCATAGTACTTTAAAGGGTTTTTGGGGTCTCAAACTAACAAACTGATCGGATAATATAGTATATTATTGGGGTTTTCGGGCCTTAAAGGAATAAAAGGATCGGAATCAAAGTATTTTACAGAGGTTTAAAAGCCTGAGTCTAAATAAAGGATCGGAATGTATTTTGAAGTGGTTTAGGGACCTTAAACTATCTAAACGGATCAGAATTCGCGAACTTTACGGGGGCTTTCGGGCCTCAAACTAATAATTCTATCGGAATCATAGTAGGTTCTAGGGGTTTACAGGCCTTAAAGTAATCAAAGTATCGGAATCATTGTAGTTTCCAGGGGTTTTGGAGCCTCAACCCATAAATAGGATCGGAGTAAATGTATTTTACAGGGGTTTAGGGGCCTGAAACTATGTAAAGGATTGGAATAGTAATGGTTTACAGGGGTTCAGGGGCCTCAAACCATAGACGGAGAGGAATCATAGTAGCTTAAAGGGGTTTTGGGGCCTTAAACTAATAAAAATATCAGAATCATAGTAGTTTACAGGGTTTCCGGAGCTTATAACTAAAAGTCAACTAGGAATCATTGTAGTTCACAAGTGGGTTTGGGGTTTCACAATAAAAAATGGATATCGAATTGTTGTAGATTACAGGGGCATCAAACTAATAAAAGGATCGGAATCAAAGTTCTTTACATTAGTTTACTGGCTCAATACCAATAGAATTATCGAAATCAAAGTAGTTTACAGAGGTGTCGGGCCCTAAAACTACTAAAAGGGTCGTAATCAACGTAATTTACAGGGTTTTGGGGTCCTAAAACTAAAAGACAGATTTAAATCAAAGTAGTTTAAAGGGGTTTACGAGCCTTAAACTAATAGAAGGGTTGGAATGAATGTAGTTTACAAGGATTCGGGGTATAAAAACTACTAAAAGGGTCGAAATCAACGTAATTAATACGGTTTAAAAGGCCTGAAACTAATAAAATGATAGGAATCAATGTACTTTACAAGGGTTTCGGGCCCTAACACTACCTATCGGATCGGAATCAACGTAGTTTACAAGGGTTTTTGGGCATTAAACTAATAAAGGTTGGGAATAATTCTAGTTTACAGGGGTTTTGGGGCCTCAAACTATTTAAAGAATCGGAATCATTGTATTTTACAAGGATTTAGGGGCCTCAAACCTGTAAAACGAATGAAATGATAGTAGTTTACAGGGTTTTAGGGGCCTAAAACTAAAAAACAGATAAGAGTGACAGTAGTTTAAGGGGTTTTGGGGCCTAAAACTGATAAAGATATCGGAATCGTGGTAGTTTATAGGGTTTCTGATGCCTAAAACCAAGATTTGCATAGGAATTATTGTAGTTCACAGGGGGCTTGGTGTTTCAAAATAATAAATGGATCGTAATGTTAGTAGTTTACAGGGATTTAGGGCCTTGAACTAATATCGGATCAGAATCAACGTAGTTTACAAGGGTTTTTGAGCATCAAGCTAAAAAAAGGTTGGGAATTATTCTAGTTTACAGGGGTTTTGAGGCCTCAAACTGTTAAAAGAATTGGAATCATTGTATTTCACAAGGATTTAGGGGCCTCAAACCTATAAAACGATTGAAATAATAGTAGTTTACAGGATTTTAGGGGCCTTCAACTAAAAAACAGATAAGAGTGACAGTAGTTAACAGGGGTTTTAGGGCTTAAAACTAATAAAGATATCGGTCTCATAGTAGTTTACAGGGTGTCTGGGATCTTGAAATAAAAGCCGGATAGAAATAATCGTAGTTCACAGGGGGTTTGAGGTTTTACAATAATAAATGGCTCGTAATGTTTGTAATTTACAGGGGTTGAGGGGCCACGAATTAAAATAAAAGAATCGGAATCATAGTACTTAACATTGATTTACGGGCCTAAAACTAATAGAAGGATTTGATTCAAAGTAGTTTACAGGGGTTTCGGGGCCTAAAACTACTAAAAGGTTCGAAATCAACGTAATTTACAGGGTTTTTCCGGCCTGAAGCTGATAAACAGATAAGAATCACAGAAGTTTACAGGGGTTTTAGGGCCTTAACACTACCTAACGGATCGGAATCAACGTAGTTTACAACCATTTAGTTCGGGATCTCTCCCAGAGAAAGCCTGTAAACTAATAGAAGGATCGGAATCAAAGTAGTTTACAGGGGTTTTGGGGCCTAAAAGTACTAAAAGGGTCAAAGTTAATGTAATTTACAGGGTTTTTCCGACCTGAAACTTATAAAACGATCAGAATCAATGTACTATACAAGGGTTTAGGGCCCTAACACTACTTAACGGATCAGAATTAATGTAATTTACAAGGGTTTTCGGGCATCAAACTAAAAAAAAGGTTGGGAATAATTCTAGTTTACAGGGGTTTTAGGTCCTCAAACTGTTAAAAGAATGGGAATCATTGTATTTTACAAAGATATAGGGGCCTCAAACTTATGCAAGGATTGAAATAGTAGTAGTTTACAGGGTTTTAGGGGCCTCAAAGTAATAGACAGATAAGAATTTAGTAGTTGAGGGGTTTTAAGGCCTAAAACTAATAAAAGAATCGGAATCATTGTATTTTACAAGGATTTAGGGGCCTCAAACTTATACAAGAATTGATGTAGAAAAAGGATCGAAATCATTGTACTTTACATTGGTTTACCGGCCTAAAACTAATAGAAGGATCAGATTCAAAGTCGTTTACAGGGTTTTTCCGGCCTGAAACTAATAAAATGATCGCATTCATAGGAGTTTACAGGGGTTTCAGAGCCTAAGCCTACTAAAAGAACCGAAATCAACGTAGTTTGCAGGGGTTTAAGAGCCTCAAACTAAAAGACATATAAAATTCATAGTACTTTACAGGGGTTTTAGGGCCACAAACTAATAAAAGGATCGGAATCATTGTATTTTACAAGGATTTAGGGGCCTCAAACTTATACAAGAATTGATATAATAAAAGGATCGGAATCATAGTACTTTAAATTGGTTTACCGGCCTAAAACTAATAGAAGGATCGGAATCAAAGTCGTTTACAGGGGTTTCGGGGCCTAAAACTACTAAAAGGGTCGAAATCAACGAAATTTACAGGGTTTTTCCGGCCTGAAACTAATAAGCAGATAAGAATCACAGTAGTTTACAGGAGTTTTAGGGCCTAAAACTAATAAAGATATCGGAATAATAGTAGTTTACAGGATTTCTGGGGTCCTGAACTAAAAGTCGGATAGAAATCATTGTAGTTCACACGTAGTTTGAGGTTTCACAATAATAAATGGATCGTAATGTTAGTAGTTTAGAGGGGTTTAGAGGCCCGACATAATAAATGGATCGGAATCATAGTACTTTATATTGGTTTACGGGCCTAAACCTAATAGAAGGATCGGAATCAAAGTAGTTTAAATGGGTTTCGGGGCCTAAAACTGCTAAAAGGGTCCAAATCAACGTAATTTACAGGATTTTTCCGGCCTGAAATTAATAAACAGATAAGAATCACAGTAGTTTACAGGGGTTTTAGGGCCTAAAACTAATAGAGCTATCGGAATCATAGTAGTTTACAGGCTTTCTGGGGTCCTGAACTAAAAGTCGAATAGAAATCATTGTAGTTCACACGTAGTTTGAGGTTTCACAATAATAAATGGATCGTAATGTTAGTAGCTTACAGGGATTTAGGGCCTTGAACTACTAAAAGGATCGGAATCATAGTAATTTACATTGGTTTACGGGCCTAAAACTAATAGAAGGATCGGAATCAAAGTAGTTTACAGGGGTTTTGGGGCCTAGAAGTACTAAAAGGGTCGAAATTAATGTAATTTACAGGGTTTTTTCCGACCTGAAACTTATAAAATGATCGGAATCAATGTACTATACAAGGGTTTCGGGCCCTAACACTACTTAACGGATCAGAATTAATGTAATTTACAAGGGTTTTCGGGCATCAAACTAAAAAAAAGGTTGGGAATAATTGTAGTTGACATGGGTTTTAGGTCCTCAAACTGTTAAAAGAATGGGAATCATTGTATTTTACAAAGATTTAGGGGCCTCAAACTTATACAAGGATTGAAATAATAGTAGTTTACAGGGTTTTAGGGGCCTCAAACTAATAGACAGATAAGAATATAGTAGTTGAGGGGTTTTGGGGCCTCAAACTAATAAAGATATCGGAATCATAGTAGTTGACAGGCGTAAAGGGACTCAGGTTAAAAGAAGGAACAAAATTCTAGAAGTTTACAAGGGTTTCGGGCCCTAACACGACTAAACGGATCGGAATTAATGTAATTTACAGGGGTTTTCATGCATCGAACTAAAAAAAGGATGGGAATCGATCTAGATTACAGGGGTTTTGGGGCCTCAAACTATGAAAAGAATCAGAATCATTGTATTTTACAAGGATTTAGGGGCCTGAAAATTATAAAAGGATTGAAAGAATAGTAGCTTACAGGGTTTTTGGGTCCTCAAACTAATAAACAGATAAGAATCACAGTAGTGGACAGGGGTTTTAGGGTTAAAAACTAATAAAGATATCAGAATCATAGTAGTTTACAGGGTGTCTGGGGTATTGAACTAAAAGTCGGAAAAAAATCATTGTAGTTCACAGGGGGATTGGAGTTTTACAATAATAAATGGATTGTAATGTTAGTAATTTACAGGGGTTTAGGGGCCTCGACCTAATAAAAGAATCGGAATCATAGTACTTAACATTGGTTTACGGGCCTAAAACTATTAGAAGGATCGGATTCAAAGTAGTTTACAGGGGTTTCTGGACCTAAAACTACTGAAAGAGTCCAAATCAACGTAATTTACAGGTTTTTTCCGGCCTTAAACTAATAAAGATATCGGAATGATAGTAGTTGACAGGGGTTAAGGGACTCAGACTCAAAGAAAGAACAAAAACCTAGAAGTTTACAAGGGTTTCGGGTCCTAACACGACTAAACGGATCGGAATTAATGTAATTTACAGGGGTTTTTGGGCATCAAACTAAAAAAAGGATGGGAATGATTTTAGGTTACAGGGGTTTTGGGGCCTGAAAATTATAAAAGGATTGAAAGAATAGTAGTTTACAGGGTTTTAGGGGCCTCACACCAATAGACAGATAAGAATCACAGTAGTTTAAAGGGCTCTTGGGGCCTAAAACTAATAAAGATATCGGAATCATAGTAGTTTACAGGGTTTCTGCGGCCTAAAAGCAAACTTTGCATAGTTCACAGGGGTTTGGGGTTTCAAAATAATAAAGATTCGTAATGTTAGTAGTTGACAGGGGTTAATGGCCTTGAACTAATAAAAGGATCGGAATCATAGTATTTTACATTGGTTTACGGGCTTTAACCTAATAGAAGGATCGGAATCAAAGTAGTTTACAGGGGTTTTGGGGCCTAAAACTACTAAGAGGGTCGAAATCAACGGAATTGACAGGGTTTTTCCGACCTGAAACTAATAAAATGATCGGAATCAATATACTTTACAAGGGTTTCGGGCCCTAACACTACTTAACGGATCGGAATTAATTACGGGCCTAAAACTAATAGAAGGATCGGATTCAAAGTAGTTTACAGGGGTTTCGGGACCTTTAAGCTACTATGATTCCTCTCTGTCTATTGGTTTGAGGCCCCTGAACCCCTGTAATGTACTACTATTCGAATCCTTTACTTAATTTCAGGCCCCTAAACCCCTGTAAAATACATTTATTCCGATCCTATTTTTGGGTTGAGGCTCCAAAACCCCTAGAAACCACAATGATTCCGATACTTTTATTACTTTGAGGCCTGTAAACCCCTAGAAACTACTATGATTCCGATAGAAGTATTAGTTTGAGGCCCAAAAGCACCTGTAAAGTACGTGAATTCTGATCCGTTTAGATAGTTTTAGGTCCCTAAACCACTGTGAAATACATTCCGATCCTTTATTTAGATTTAGGCTTTTAAACCTCTGTAAAATACTTTGATTCCGATCTTTTTTATTTCTTTGAGGCCCGAAAACCCCAATAATATACTATATTATCCGATCAGTTTGAGACCCCAGAAACCCTGTAAAGTACTATTATTCCGATCCTTCTATTAGTTTGAGATCCCTTAATCTCTGTAAACTACTATGATTCCGATCCTTTTTTTTTAGTTTGAAGACTCTAAAGCCCTGTAAAATACTATAAATTCCGATCCTGTTATTAGTTTCAGGGCCCCAAAATCCCAGTAAACCACTATCATTCCGATTCTTCTATTATTTAAAACCCCCAAATCTCCTGTGAAATACATTGATTCCTATCCGTCTATTACTTTTGGGCCCCTGAACCACAGTAAACTACTATGATTGCGATATCTTTTTTAGTTTGAGGCCACAAAACCCCTGTAAACTACTATGATTCTTCTCTGTCTATTAGTTTGAGGCCCTTAAAACCCTGTAAACTACTATTCTTTCAAACCTTTTATAATTTTCAGGCCCCTAAATCCTTGTAAAATACAATGATTCTAATTCTCTTGATAGTTTGAGGCCCCAAAACCCATGTAACCTAGAATGATTCCCATCCTTTTTTTAATTTGATGCCCAAAAACCCCTGTAAATTACATTATTCCGATCCGTTAAGTCGTGTTAGGGAACGAAACCCTTGTAAACTACCAGTATTTTAATCCTTCTTTTAGCCTGAGTCCCCTTGGATCCTTGTATTAGTTTGTGGCCCCAAAACCCCTGTAAAGTCCTATGATTTTTATCTGTCTTTTACTTTGAGGCTCCTAAAACCCTGTAAACTACTATTATTTCAATCCTTGTATAAGTTTGAGGTCCCTAAATCCTTGTAAAATACAATGATTCCGATCCTTTTATTAGTTTGTGGCCCCAAAACCCCTGTAAAGTATTGTGATTTTTATCTGTCTTTTACTTTGAGGCACCTAATCCCCTGTAAACTACGTTGATTTCGATCCTTTTAATAGTTTTAGGCCGGAAAAACCCTCTAAATTACGGTCATTTGGACCCTTTTAGTAGTTTTAGGTCCCGAAACCCCAGTAAACTACTTTGAATCCGATCCTTCTATAAGTTTTAGGCCCGTAAACCAATGTAAACTACTTTGATTCCGATCCTTCAATTATTTTAGGCCCGTAAATCAATGTAAAGTACTATGATTCCTATCCTTTTATTAGGTCGCGGCTCCTAAACCCCTGTAAACTACTAACATTACGATCGATTATTTATTGTGAAACCCTAAACCCCCTGTGAACTACAATGATTTCTATCCGACTTTTAGTTCTAGACCCCAGAAATCCTGTAAACTACTATGATTCCGAGATCTTTATTAGTTTTAGGCTCTAAAACCCCTGTAAACTACTGTGATTCTTATCTGTTTATTCGTTTGAGGCCCCTAAGACCCTGAAAACTACTATACTTTCAATCGTTTTATAAGTTTGAGGCACCTATATCCTTGTAAACTACAATGAATCCGATTCTTATGATAGTTTGAGGCCTCAAATCCCTGTAAACTTGAATTATTCCCAACCTTTTGTTTAATTTGATGCCCAAAAACCCCTGTAAATTACATTATTCCGATCCGTTAAGTCGTGTGAGGGAACGAAACCCTTGTAAACTACCAGGATTTTAATCCTTCTTTTAGCCTGAGTGTCCTTGGATCCTTGTATTAGTTTGTGGCCCCAAAACCCCTGTAAAGTCCTATGATTTTTATCTGTCTTTTACTTTGAGGCTCCTAAAACCCCTGTAAACTACTAACATTACGATCCATTTATTATTGTGAAACCCCCAATCCCCTGTGAACTACAATGATTTCTATCCGACTTTTAGTTCTAGACCCAGAAACCCTGTAAACTACTATGATTCCGATATCTTTATTAGTTTGAGGCCCCAAAACCCCTGTAAACTACTGTGATTGTTATCTGTCTATTAGTTTGAGGCCCCTAAACTACTATTATTTCAATCCTTTTTTAAGTTTGAGGCTCCTTAATTCTTGTAACATACAATGATTCCGATTCTTTTAATTGTTTGAGGCCCCAAAACCCATCTAAACTTGAATGATTCCCATACTTTTTTTAGTTTGATGCCCAAGAACCTCTGTGAATTACATTAATTCCGATTCGTTTAAAAGTGTTACAGCGGGAAACTTTTGTAAACTACCATGATTTCGATCTTTCTATTAGCCTGAGGCCCCTAAACGCCCCTTTAAACTACTGTGATTCCTCTCCGTCTGTTAGTTTGAGGCCCCTAAACCCCTGCAAACTATTATGATTCCTATCGTCTTTTAGTGTGAGGCCGCTGAACTGCTGTAAACTACTATGATTCCTATCCTTTTTTTAATTTGAGACCCCTGAACCCCTGTAAACTATTATGATTGCGATCCTTTCATTAGTTTGAGGCCCCGACACCCTTGTTCTATACTTTGATTCGGATCCCTTTTTTTAGTTTGAGGCCCCAAAACCCCTGTAATCTACTGAAAATTCCGTATCTTTTATAACTTTGAAGCCCCAATACATCTGTAAACTACAATGATTCCGATCCTTTTATTAGTTTGAGGCCCCTAAACCTTTGTAAAGTATTATGATTCCAATCCTTTTTTTTTTACTTTGAAGCTCCACAAATACTGTAACCTAGAACGGTTCTTATCCGTCTATTAGTTTTGAGCTACTAAACTCCTGTAAACTACTATGATTCCGACCCTTTTTTTTAGTTTGAGGCCCCTAAATTCCTGTAAACTACTATGTTTCCGATACTTTATTATTTTGAGGCCCCAAAAGCCCTGGAAAGTACTTTGATTCCGATCTTTTTATTAGTTTTTAGGCCCCTAAACCCCTGTAAACTACTATGATTACTACCCGTCTTTTAAGTTGAGCCCCTGAACCCCTGTAAAATACAACTATTTCAATGCTTTTGATAGTTTTAGGCTCCTAAACCCCTGTGAAATACTATGATTCCGATACTTTATTAGTTTGAGCCACAAAACTCCCGTTAACTACTATTATTCCGATCATGCTTATAGTAAGAGGCCTCGAAACCACTCTAAACTACTATGTTTCCGAACCTTTTAAAAGTCTTGGGCACCTTAACACCTCTAATCTACTATGATTCCGATCCTTTTATTAGTTTGAGTCCCCTAAACCCCTTTAAAGTACTATGTTTCCTATTCTTTATTAATTTGAGGCCCCAAAAAGTGTGCACGCTACTATAATTCGATACTTTATTAGTTTGAGGCCACAAAACCTCTGTAAAACACTATGGTTCCGATCATTCTTTTAGTTAGAGACCCTGAATCCCCTGTAAACTACTATGTTTCCGACCCTTTTAAAAGTCTTGGGCACCTAAACACCTGTAATCTAATATGATTCGGATCCTTTAATTAGTTTTAGCCCTTTTAACCCCTGTAAACTAGTATGATTCCGATATTTCTATTAGTATCAGGCCCTAAAACACCTGTAAACTACTATGATTCCTATCCGTCTTTTAGTTTGAGGCTCCTGATCCCCTGTTTTCTACCCTTTTAATAGTTTGAGGCCCGACACCCCTTTTATTTACTTCGATTCCGATCCTTTTATTAGTTTGAGGCCCTAGAACCTCTGTAAACTACTATGATTCCGATCCTTTTATTACTTTGTGGCTCCTAAATCCCTGTAAGATACTATGATTCCGATATTTAAAAAAATCGTAATGATAGTACTTTTTTAATTTGATGTCTAAAAACCCCTGTAAATTACATTTAATTCCGATCCGTTTAGTAGTGTTAGGGCCTTAAACCCTTGTAAACTACTAAGATTTTGATCCTTCTATTAGTAGAACTCCGAAGACTCCTGTACAGTACTATGATTCCGACCACTTTTATTAGTTTGAGGCCCTGAAACTCCTGTAAAAATACAATGATTCAAACCCTTGACCCTTTTTTTAGTTTGAGGGCCTTAAACCACTGTAAAGTATTATGATTTCCGTTCCTTTTATTAGTTTGAGGCCCCTGGAACCCCCTGCTTGTAAATTACTTGATTCCGATACTTTTTGTTTAGTTTGAGGCCTCCAAAACCCCTGTGAAATACTAAGATTCCGATCCTTTTTATTAGTTTGAGATCCCTGAATCCCTGTAAAATACTATTATTCCGATCCTTTTTTTAATTTGAGGCCCGTAAACTCCTGTAAATTACTAGATTCCGATACTTTTTTTTTTCATTTAAGGCTTCCAAACCCCTGCAAAGTACTACAATTTCAGATCCTTTTATTAGTTTTTAGAGATCCCTGAATCCCTGTAAACTACTATGTTTCCGGTACTTTATTAGGTTTAGGAACCAAAACTCCTGTCAAGTACTATGAATCCGATCCTTTTATTAGGTCTAAACCCCTAAACCTCTGCAAAGTACTATGCTTAAGATACTTTTATTAGTTTGAGGCCACAAAACCTGCTTAGCAAAAATAATTCAAATCCTTTTATTAGTTTGAGGTGCTAAAACATCTGTAAACTACTATTATTGCATTTCTTTTATTATTTTGAGGCCCCTAAACCCCTGTAAAATACAATAATTCCGTTCCCTTTCTTAGTTTTAGGCCCAAAGAATCCTGTAAACTACTACGATTCACATTATTATTTTGCGGCCCCTGAAATACCTGTAAAATATTATGATTCCGATCCTTTTATTATTTTGAGGCTCCTAAACCTCTATAAAGTACTATGATTCAGATCCTTGAATTAGTTTGATGCCTTTAAACACCCTGTAAAGCTACTTTGATTCCGATCCTCTTATTAGGTTGAGGCCCCGTAACCCTTTGTAAAATACTATTATTCGGGTCATTTTTTTAGTTTAGAGGCCTCTAAACCCCTTTAAAAGTTAATGAAATTCCGATCCTTTTAATTACTTTGAGGCCACAAAACCCATGTTAACTATTATGATTCCGATCTTTTTTTATTAGTTTGAGACCCCTAGACCCTTGGAAACTACTATGATTCCGTTCCTTTTATTTTTTGAGGACTTTTTAAACCCCTGTAAAGTACTATGATTCCGAACTCCTTTTATTACTTTTAGGCCACTTAACCCCTGCAAACTTACTATGATTCCTATACCTTTATTAGTTTGAGGCCACAAAACGCCTTTGAAGTACTATGCGATTTCAATCCTTTGTTAGTTTCAGTCACCCTAAACCCCTGTATTTGAAATACTATGATTCCGATCCTTTTATTACTTTGAAGCCCCAAAACCCATGTAAACTACTTTGATTCCGATCCTTTTATTACTTTGAAGCCCCATATCCCTCTAAACTACAATGATTCCTATCCGTCCATTACTTTGAGGCCCCCCTGCAATCTACTATGATTCCGATCCTTTTATTAGTTTAAGGCCCCTAAACCACTGTAAACTACTATGATTCCAATATTTCTATTAGTTTCAAGCTCCAAAATACTCTTGTAAGTCACTATGAGATTTCTATCCGTCTTCTTTAGGTTGAGGCCCCCTGAAGCCCTGAAAACTACTATGATTCCGATCCTTTTTTTAGTTTGATGCCCTCTAAACCCCTTTGAAATAGTATGTTTCCGATCCTTTGATTAGTTTCAGGCCCCTAAACCCACTGTGAAATACTATGATTTCTGATTATTTTATTAGTTGGAGTCCCCAAAATCCCTGTGTAAAACTACTTTGATTTCGATCCTTTTTTTAGTTTCTTGAGCCCCTAAACCCCTGTAGACTACTATGATTCCGATCCTTTTATTAGGTTGAGGCTTTCTTAACCCTTGAAAAACACTATGATTTGGATCTTTTATTTAGTTTGAGTCCCATACTGCCCTTTAAATTACTATGATCCTTTTACTAGTTTGAGATTCCAAACCCTCTAAACTAATATGACTCCCTATTCTTTCGTAGTTTGAAGCCTCAAAACACCTCTAAACCTCTATGATTCATTTCTTTTATTAGTTTGACGCTCCGAAATCCCTGTACACTACTATGATTTCACTCTTTTATTACTTTGAGGTCGCAAAATCCCTGTTAACTACTATGAATTGGATCATTTTATGAGTTTGAGGTATCTAAACCCCTGTAAAGGCCCATAAACACCCGTTAGCTACTATGATTCCGATCGTGTGATTAGTTTGAGGCCCCTAAACCCCTGTAAAGTACTATGATTCCGATCCTTTTACTAGTTTCAGGCCCCTCAACTCCTGTAAACTACTAGGATTCCGATCCTTTCATTAGTTTGAGGCCTCAAATCCCCGGTAAACTACTATGATTGCTATCCGTTTTTTGTTTGAGGCCCCTAAACCCCGGTAAACTACTATAATTCCGATTTTATTATTAGTTTGAGGCCTTGAAATACCTACAAACTACTATGATTTCGATCCTTTTATTAGTTTAAGGCTTTAAACCCTTGTAAACTTCCTTGATTCTGATCCTTTTATTAGTTTCAGACCCCTAAACCCCTGTAAAACACTATGATTCCGACCTTTTTCAGAGTTCGAGTCCCCTAAACCCCTGTAAAATACTATGATTTCGATCCTTTTATTAGTGAGAGGCCCCTAAACTCTTGCAAACTATTTTTTATTCCGATACTTTTTATTAGATTGGGAGGCCCCTAAACCCTTGATAGCAATTTATAATTCCGATTCTTTTCATAGTTTGAGGCCCTTTAACCCCTCTTATCTACTATGATTCAGGTCCTTTTTTAGTTTGAGGCCCCTAAACCCCTGTAAACTACTTTGATTCCGATACTTTTATTAGGCCTCTTAACCCTTGTAAAACACTATGATTCCAATCTTTTCATTAGTTTCATGGTACGAATCAAAGATAGTCTGTCTTTGCTAATCAGTTGTTGTTAAACACTGTCTTTTCTGCTTTTTCGCAAGTGTCTCCTCTGCATTTTGCTTCCAAATGTTTTGGTGGCATAGTTTTTGGTTTTCGTGTTAATAAATGCTTGTCTTAGGTCCCTCTTTGTCTTTTGCCTCTTTCTGCTTTTATTTGACTTCACTTTACTTTCTTCGCTCTGATCACTTCTTTTTTCGCTACCTTCAATCGTGTAATTCTCAGGTCGGTCCATATTCAGTACTATGCTTACGATCCTTTTAATAATTTGAGGCCCCAAATCCCCTGTAAATTACTTCTTTTGATTCCGATCCGTATATGATAGTTTGAGGCCCAGAAACCTCTTTAAAATACTATGATTCCGGATCCTTTTATTTGTTTGATCCACTCGAAACCCCTGAAAACTGCTTTGATTATGATACTTTTATTAGTTTGAGGCCCAGAAACCTCTTTGAAATATTGTTTCCGATCCTTTTCATTACCGTTTTTAGAGACCCTAAATCCCTTCAGTAATGTACTATGATCTCTGATACTTTTATTATTTTGAAGCCCTCAAACCCCTGTAAACTACTGTAATTTCGATCCTTTTATTAGTTTGAGGATTCCAAACCCCTGTAAAGTACTATGATTAAGATGATTTTATTTATTTGAGACCGCCAAATCCTCTAAACTACTATGATTCCGATTTTTTTTAGTTTGAGGCCCCAAAAAACCCCTGTAAAACACCATGATTTCGATACTTTTATTAGTTTGAGGCCACTTAACTCCATGTAAATTACTATGATTACGATCCTGTTATTAGTTTGAGGCAACTAAACCCCTGTAAAGTACTATGATTCCGACTACCTTTACTCATAAGTTTGAGGCCA
This sequence comes from Elysia crispata, assembly GCA_033675545.1. Lineage (NCBI taxonomy): Eukaryota > Metazoa > Mollusca > Gastropoda > Plakobranchidae > Elysia > Elysia crispata. Next base: position 145,511 of record JAWDGP010004229.1, read on the forward strand.
CTAAACCCCTGTAAAGTACTATGGTTCCGATCCTTTTATTAGTTTGAGGCCACTAAACCCCTGCAAGTACTATGATTCCGATCCCTATTATTAGTTTGAGGCCACTTAAAACCGGGCAATAGCAAGTACTATGATTCCGATCCTTTTATTTCTTTGAAGGCCTGACACCGGAATAAGGTCGGAATCATATTGCTTTACAAGGGCTTAGGGCCTCAAACTAATAAAATGATCGGAATGATAGTAGTTTACGTGGCTTTTGGGCCTCAAACTTATAGAAGATCGGCATCGTAGTGCTTACATGGATTTAGGGGCCTCAAACTAATTAAATGATCCGGAATGATAGTAGTTTACGTGGCATTAACTGGGGCCTAAAAATAAAAAATGGATCGGAATCATAGAAGTTTAAAGGAGCTTTCTAGGGACCAAAAACAATTAAAAGGATTGGAATCATGGTAGTTTTAAGAGAATTAGGGAGCCTTAATCTAATCAAAGGATGGGAACAATAGTACTTTACAATGGTTTAGGGGCAGCAAACTAATAAAAGGATCGGAATCTTTCTAGGTTACCAAGAGGTTTGGGGGCTGCAACGTGCCAATTAAAGAATTGGAATCTTACCGTTTTACAGAGGCTTAAAGGGCCTCAAACTATAAAAAGGATCAGAATCATAGTACTTCTTACAGGGTTGAGGGGATCTTAAACTATGAAAAGGATCGGAATCATAGTACTTTACAGGGGTTTAGGGACCTTAAACTAGAAAAGGTTCTGAATTTGGTAGTATTTTACAAGGATTGAGGGTCTTAAACTATAAAAAAGGATCGGAATAATAGTAGTTTACTGGGGGTTTGGGGGCTTCAAACTTAGAAAAAGGATCGCAAATATAGCATTTTACAAGGATTTTTAGGGCCTCAAACTGAGAAAAAGATCGGAACCACAGCATTTTTTACAACATAACCGTCCTCATCATCATCAACATCATCATTATCATCATCGTCATCGTCATCATCATCATCATTATCAAAGTTTTAACTCAATAATGGAGCTTTTCTTATTCTTAAATAAGATGGAAACCCGCCCTAGTAATCCTCGTAATGATAACAGAAGCACATCTCAGATCTTTGCTGCTGAGAGGCCATGCCTTTTAACTTCATAGAGTGCAATTGTTACCGCGAAAGACCCACAAGATAGTTCACTTTTTACAGTCAACTAAAAACTAATCACCTCCTGGAGCTGAAAGCAAAATTGATGCTTGGTTAAAACGTGTATCTAAGACTCACATATCGCACTTTGTCCTACCAGGATTCCAATGCCAAGTTTTTTTTTGGTTAAGTCTTATAACTGCAAACCTGATGTAGAATAATAACCTTTACTTTTATACAACATACATCATCCATACAACTGATACGGGACAAACCCATTTTCATATGGATCATTATATTATTTTATAGTAAAAGTGGTCATCGTACATCATATAAAAAATACCGATAATGTTACAAAACAGTGCTTTTAACAAACGCGATGAAGTTACTATAACTTATTTTAGACACACAAATCAAAATGATGATAAATTGAAATATATTGGATACCCTCACGTTAAAGATTCCAACTAGAGAAAAAAAGCAGCAACTACAAATTCATTAACAGGGATGCAATATTTAAACTGGAACTGTTATTACAGAAGAGTCTGTGGACCTTGAAGTAAATATTGATGAAGATCGATATAACCATAGTTATCTGTTCCTACAGCGGCGAATCCATTCTTTTTCGGCGTCTCTGGTGCGCTTGATGTTGAAAGCTCTGACGGAGTCTGAACTTACCAATAGCCACTCCCTTTCTGTAAACAATTAAAAAAAAAACAAAAGATGAAAGCGATTCCACGTAAGTACTTCGTTTTTATTACTTTCTAAGTCCTCACTTTAAATCATCTCTCTCTCTCTCTCTCTCTCTCTCTCTCTCTCTCTCTCTCTCTCTCTCTCTCTCTGTCTCTCTCTCTCTCCCTCTCTGTCTCTCTCTGTCTGTTTTATAAGGAATTAGATGTCTCCCTCTCTGCCTTTCTCCCTCCCTCTCTCCCTTTCTCTCTGTCTCCTGTTTTTCGTCGCCTCCTCTGTCCCATAATATACACTCAATCTTCAGTCTCTCTTTCTTTCCGCTTAATTTATTTTACTCTTTCTCTCCTATCCCACTTCGTATCCTTCTGTCAATTTTTAAGAAACGTGGCACGTTACAATGCTATAGATATAAAAACGTTTGTGAAAGTAAGCTCACAAGCTTTCTCTTCACTTGTATAGTGGTACAGGCTATATCCAAATTATCACGGCGAGCTCACACAAAAAATTTTAAAAAAGATTTTCTGAATAGTTATTTATTCCATCACTAAACTCACTTCCGAAACAGAAAATAAAAATTAGGTTAACATATCAACAGCATTCATTTTTATAAGCTTTTTGTATTTTACCTATACGTTATCACTAAAGTGCGCTCAGCAAAAAGTGTAATTATTTAATTTGATGACCAATTACATCAAAAGTTTGTCACATCTACTTTATATGCGTGCCCATACTTACATGTATCTCAAGTGATATAACGTGCTCTCTATACGTTGCACTTGGGAGCCATCCTTCCTTCAAAACATATTTTCGCGCTGGAAAAAAACCCCGCAAAGAATAAGAAAAATTTAATTTATATCAAATAATATGATAACCCCATGTTCTGGTATTAGAGAGTTAGAGTAGTGGGAACTGAAGTAATGCTAAGACGAGCTTCCATTATTATGAAGCAGTGTGAAAAGGCAGTAGTTATCAGTCCTTACGTAAAGATTACCCCTTTATGATATCAAAACAAATTTTGAAGTTTTTGGTTTGGAAACAAAAAAAAAAAAAAGAATTAAGCACAGTAAAATGATGAATTGTGTTGTGGATTCAATTTCCTTTTACAACGGTATTAGCAAAGTTTCTCGAGTCTATTTTGATATGGCGTAGTTAAAGAGTCGCTTAAGTCCTTAGAGGTAGTGGCGACAAGGTTCAAAACTTGATAAGGTAGAAAAAATATGGCATTGCTGAATAAATTGTTAGTGGGGAAAGTATCACGTCTTAGCCTTAGTTAAAATTTTTAAGCCTTCCATTCTAAGATGACTCCTTAATAAGGTTAGCAGGTAAAAGTGAAAGATAGAAATGCACAAATGATAAACAATTTAAAAAAAACTTTTACGCTTAGTGGCATGTTCACTGTATATTTTTTACATCACACTTTATATTATACCTTATCGCGACTTGGTCATTTCTATAAAATGATTATGCAATCAATACTGTCAAAGGGACCGCACTGTTTTCGTCGTCCTGAAACAATTTTACATCTGGGTACAATGGGGTCAGCAAACATCCGTCTTCAAAACACTTAAATTTCAACATCCCAAGTACAGTGTACAAATATTAGGGAAAAAATAGAACCGTGTTGACCAATTCGTAGCTTACCGATATCATTTGAGACGATGAACTTCCTTGTCGAAGGGAAGACAAAGAAGAAGATTCCCTTGAGCATTCTGGACTTGAGCCACCTCCTCCTCGATCAATCCTCAACTCGCAAGGCCAAAAACGCCAGACGTGCCGTTATTGGCTGGGATAGCAAACCAGACGGTAAAACGCGCATCTCGGGACCTTTCGGTAAAATTTGAAATATAATAGGTCCTATAAAAATGTGCCATTAATCTCCTTTAAGCATATACGCTGTTTCCCAACCATAATTATATTCTTTTAATAAGTTTCTTTAAGCAAAATATCAATGCGAAGACGACGATAGTGGAAAATAAAGTTAAAATGACAGCGATAGTGCATATGTAAATAACAGTTGTGAAAAAATATAATTGGGACTAATTGGGTAACTTGTAACTCCCCTAGACTAAAAGCATAGATAAAGCTTTATCAAAACATTATTTTCTTCGCCTTAAATTCTTTGCCATCGTTTTCATCGCATCTATTCAGTTCCTTTAGGAACGTTGCTAACAGATCTCTTGTGCATTAAGTTTCATGCATGATAAAAATGGCACTGCGTGTTGTCCTGTTTGAGGGAGGAGGAGGAATCTTCGGCTCTTAGAATGATATATAATGTCAACTCCTAATTCTTACCTTTCCTGGTCCCTGATTTCCTCTGGTGAATCAGTAAAATTTTACATTATTTTTCCCATCATAGTTCTATGATATAAATCTGCTCTTTCATTCGTTACTAAATTTGTCAACACAGCGATCTGATCTTCTTTCAAAAATAAATTATTTTTTAAATTATGGACCCTGCCCCTTCTGGGCAAGAATTCCATATCTTCATTCTTCATGGAGTCACTCTTTTTATTAAAAAGAGCACACGTGGTTTGATTCCACAGTGATAGAGGTGTTAGTCGAGTCAATAAGTATTCTTGCTACTGAACCCTTGTTTGAAACCATCAGGAAGATATTTCTAAGGTTTCAAATGGAGATTGAAATACTTCCACTAATTCCTTCCTCAGCTAAGCTGAAAGCTTTCATGTTTGATATGAGAACAGTGCCTGAGATCATAATGTTGTATAAAGAGTCAATAATATAATTAATAAAATTTGCAGAAAAAAAAAAACAACAAACAAACAACTAATGATGATAACTCCTCACTCCTCCTTACTCCCTTCCCTTCATTATTTAAAAAAAAAAAGGGGCGGGGGGGGGGGGGGGGGGGGGGGGGGGGGGGGGGGGGGGGGAATGTTAATAATTTTTTTTAAAGACATAAATTTGGATTGGCTAATCAACCGCTCATCGCGAACAATTTTAACTTTGAAAAAATCTAAATAATCCGTTCTTTTCTTTCACATTAAAAAGTGCTTTTCACAGCAAAAAGGAAACTACAAAATCGCACTCTCTGAGTTTGATTTGAAATATCGCTTTTATGAGGCAAGCAAGTGTAAAAATGCACCGGATAGTAATTATTATTGTTTGTGACTGAGAAAAATCAATGTTACAATGCACAGTCTGTTTTTTTATTTTTTTACCTTTTTTATTCACTGTAATTAGAACTTCAGTTTCCACGCTATTGAATGGTGCAAATTATTACATTGAAAGATGACGGATTTATTTTTTTCTATTTTTTATTTTGGCATTTGACGAATTCTACTTTTTTTAACGCGCAGTTTTGGTTAAAAATCATATCTTACTCATTCAAAGTCTCCTATGACAACTAATTGTTTTTTCGGCAGTTTCGGCATCGCACCAGCAAACAGGTCTCTGCAACACAGTCTGCCTTGCAACCCTTTTACCATTGACGTTGCGAACTTCTAACGAGCCTATCTGGGGTGCAAGATAATTCGGCTCCGAATTTTCTGGATACCTAGAAAAATAAAGAATTACATTTAAAAAATTTATTAACATAGAAGTTAATATCCCTCATCATTGAAATTTGTGTGGACTATACGTGTTAAAGAGCAACTTCCCTGAAATTAAAAACTCTTGCCACAACCAACGCTTCATAACCACATTTTTCTCCAGAAAATAAGCTAAGACTTCAAGGTAATCAACAAGTCACACACTTCTACATTGGTAGGGTGCTTTAGTTTTTTTATGCCCCTGAATTCACAATTACCTTCAAACATGTCCGATACGACTTGCGGGAAAGGAGAGATGAACTGTGGAGGATTGGGAGATGAGCTCCTTTGTTTCCAGCTTGTTATTGTGCTCAGCGTGTAGATTTCATCTACTCCAAGTGCTTAGTTGGGCCTTACCATCTGTAAACTGAAACAGACACACACGCACGAAAAAAACTTATTTGATTTAGAAAAGATTAATGAATACCGTTTATTTGTCATCATCCAATGATTCCATAATATTCATATTCAATACAGTCCTCAGCTCGATTCCAGTGATAACAGATGACGATTGTTTAAAAAAGGCAAAGCACAATTTATAGTTTTACTAAAATAAGTTCATATTGATGTCATAAAAAATACGACACACTTTTCACAAATACTGTCTTACCAGTAGTTATCGTATTTTATTTGTGAGTTACATATGGACACTTTTTCGAGTTAGAACTTACTGTCAAAGGTTCTTTTTTCTGAAACAAGATGTGTGTTCTAAGCATCAAAGGACAAGCTTGCTGTACCAAACGTTCAGCGTCTTTACACTTTCAGCCTGCGAAGTATGAAAAGGAAGAAAGACAAGTAGTTGAATCATGTAAAGTAATACAAAGTTCATAAATTGAATATGAGTTTCTTGAAAAACTAACTTTCAAAGTCCAAAGAAGTTACAAAAATGCCGAGAGAATACTACAATTAAAATGGCAACATGAGACTTATAGTAGATTGGAATAATAGTAATAATAGTAAAAGTGATTCGTAGTAAATAGAAATCACTAAGTAAGTATCAGCAGTACCAACAGCAGTATAATCCATATAACTCCAAATATTAGTTGCAGATGTATGCAAGGAACGTTTGAATCAGTCTTTGCAAATGTGACAGTCGCAATGAAATGAAAATGGTTAATAAAAAGAATAAATTAATTGAATAATAAACAAATTAAAATGAAAAACTTAAGACATTAATATGTAGAACAAAAAAGGTCTCAAAAGTTGAGGAATCTCTTGCACTTTGAAAAAATTCGTATTCATTAACACGTGTCTATTTTGGGGTCCTGTACAAATTATTTTTTTTTCAAAGGCAAAGTATATAAAAATAATGGAAATGATAAGAAGACAGAAAGAGATCATGCAGTTAAACTACTTTTACAAAACTTCCTTTTAACCAAATCGTTATGGTTTGTGGAGAGACTTTATACGGTGGCAATCTCAGGTCTAATGCACTTTGAATGATCGTGACTCTGTGGAGCAAAATGGAAAGTGAAAGCTGTTCATTTTTCATACGACAGATTTCATAAGATAATGGCATTTTAACGATTCTGTTTTTGTTGTTTTACCAATTTTTAAAAAAAAAAATGTCTTCTTCGATTTTTTTCCAACAAGTTGCATCATACCTGCTTTACATAGAGGGCCATCCTTTTTAACCTTAAGCGGGAAAAAATGCCAACCGCTTTAGTCTTTCTTGTTACTACTATATGTACAAATCCTTTTTTTCTATAAAAATTTTCATAATTTTTGGTATTTCATGCAATTTGCTCATTTCCCGCCGCCAATTTCCAATTCGAACTTACAAGTGGTGCACGTTTGTCTAACACCTTTCATATTTTGGAAACTGTCAGGGAGACAAAAATAGTTTCAAGTACTCCATAGTTTCGATGATTATAGTAAGCTCGTCACTTTGGGGCGGCATCATCAGTCAGGACTGACATAGGAGCCTCCCGGTCAGGCAGCTTGCCAACTCCAAGGCGTCATGGCTGAGGTATCTCCACTCCGATATCTACAAACTGTGTTGTGTGGGCCAAGAGAGAAGAAATATTTTTTATTAATGAAGATTAAGACCTTGTTGTTTACCGCAGATAATGTAAATCCACAGAACAAAGCCAGGATAAAATCAAAGGAACAAAATTATAGTAGAGTAGTATGCTTTTTAGCCCACAAAATAAGCTAATATCTTAAGCTCGAATTGTTTAAGCAAAATAAGAATATTAATAATTCAGGAATGATTTTGGCTCCTTATCGAAATCCGTGAATAATATACCAACGCGTGTTTTATATTGTGAAAAGAAAATGCCAAGATCTATATGTCAACTTATTTTGAAATATTGGTATTTACTTTATTCCATAAAGTATTTTTAATTGGACTAAGAGGATCATCTATGAGGGAAAACGTGAGAAAACAAGCCGTACCTGAACACGATCTAGTATAACCTTAAGGGTAATGAAGCTACTATTTTCATAATGTCAATCAAAATATGAGCCTTACAAAGTTAAAAAGAATCAACAATATCAAATAGATGATTGATGCATTTTGAAAAGAAATTATCCAAAAGTTTAAGATCCAGCATTAATATGTTGGAAACCAGAAAAATATTAACAAAAGAGACCGTTTTCATTTTTGGACTAGCTTTAGTTTATTCATCAATACAGTTTTTTTTTAAGGCTTTCAACTTAACAAAATTAGATTTCTTCTTTGATTACCCATTCATTATTTGACATAAAAAGACTATTATTTATTTTTTAAACAACCTGTCATCCAAATAAAATATTGCTACGTTATAATTGCCTCGACCACGGCTCCACGGCTGTCATTAATCCATCTCTGTAGAAGGGCAGGTATTTCTGTAGTGAATCCGGCAATCAGGTTCCAGGATATCGTTCTGAAAAGTAATGAGGGGAAATCACACACCAGCTGTTCGGCGATGAGTCTACCTCAGCCTTAACACAATAGTCTTTGTACAAGGAAAAAAATTAGGCATAAGTGCAGAAGATTGTTGTCACATATCAAGAGCGTGAGATTCGAATCCAAGTCAAATGATCGCTGTTGCTGGCATTTTACCCTGAGGTCACAGATGCTCAAGTAAAGTAATAGTAGGGTTATGGAGATAGACAGAGATAGAAAAGAGACACACAGAGAGAGTTAGAGAGAAGAAAAGAAGGAGAGAATGAAAGAGAAGAGAAGAAAGATATATATAGTGAGTGAGTGTGTGTGTTTGTGAGAGAGAGAGAGAGAAAGGTGGTTGTGTGTTAGACACTACACTAGACTGGCTCTGCATGTATGTGACAAAAAATGTTTTGAAAACTCGCTCTTAATATTCTTCTCAGAATATAGAACTAATCTCAATCGATTCTGTTCAAATGTCCGACTAGGTAATTATTCATTTTTATTGTTTGAGTTCAGTGAATTAAAACTTTTCCAGAAAAAAAATTTAGAAGTTTCCACTTTCTTGTATCTGCACTATAATTTTTTATACACGATGATATCTATCTCTTTACAATTATATAATTCTCCAGAGTAATAGAAATTGACCTAACAATCTAAGAAAACTCACGATGTCATTAATCCGTTAACATAGTTCTGGCTCAAAATCTGGGAGAGAAAAGAAATTGTAGTATAATTGGCCATGTTGAGTAAAAAGATTAAGATAAAAACTTTAAAGAACGGGTTTGGTGATAAGGAATTAGATGTCCATGGAAGTTGTATCTTTAAGTAATGCTAATATATATAAGGTCCTCTACACAGAAGATTCTCACCCTTGCCCAGCACCCACCACCAACTTCATCGTTGTAAGTGCTATAATCCTCAGAGGACCAGAGAGATTTCTTCGTCATCTTAGCCTCAGAGGTAGACGTCGTCCCCGGGTAGTGACATCTGTGGAGACCTTACTAGTATGAGTATCAAACATTGAAAATTCAAAGGTTAAAAAAAAGTTAAAGAACAGTTAGAAGAAAAAAGCAAGGGAGAGAAAAGAGTAATAGAGAAGAAGATCATAAACTATTGGGATGGGATGTGTTTAAAAGACTCCTAGAGAGGTTAACAGGACCGAGATGGAGAGGTGTACTGGGCACTGATCAATGGCGTCCCGTCCCACGAACCTCACTCTTCAGGATTGGGAAAAGTGAGTATCACAAAACTCTTTATTGGTGAGGTTTTGCTTCTGATCAAAAAACATGAAGAACAGGATGCGATGTTCACGAAAAAACTCTACAGTCAAACGAAGGCCTAAGATGAGGCTGGCTAAATGGCCAGAGATCCGATCCGCGCTAGCATCCTGATCGCCAGAACTTCATATTGTTAACCTTACACTCTAAGCAAATGAACGATCTGGCGCCGCTCTCAGGCCATTTGAAAACACTTGTCATGTAAGAAGCTAGACATTGGCTAGAAATACCACATCTTTAGTAATTTGTTAAAACTTAAGCTATCTTTACCTTGAAGTCAGCATTTTCTTCGCCTGTTCCTATAAGTCTCTACGACTAGCATAGTCTAAATCGCTTCTGAAACATTTTTTTTTAATTATTGATTATCACGATCAATGTTACGTGCCCTATACATACCCTATAGCATGGACGACTGAAGCAAGATTTTGGTCTTTCAAAACGTCACCGGCAATCTCCCATTTTATGTCAGCTGCTATTATCAATGTGTTGCTGCAACCCTGCTCATCCAAGGTTTTCCGCAAAATCTGAAGGAGGAAATCAAAAATCTCAATTCAACATGTCCAAGCTTACAAAAAAGCCAAATGAAGTTCCACGACTTAAAACAACGCAGCTACCACTGCCAATTGGCCTATTCCTATTTCTTTTCCCACTTCAACCACTGGTGATACTATTACAGCCAACGTTACCACTACCAACTCCAGAGTATCATCATAAGGTTGTTGATTCCCTTTCGCAGTTACCACAACGGTTTATTATTATTTGGATAAAAATTCAAAAACAGCACCAGAAAAAACTCGTTATGATTTACCTTGATGTAATTTATGTCGTAGGGTCTCTCATTCCAAATCTGTCAAACGAATGAATAAAAAAGCAAGTCAGTTTTTTTTTTTCAAGTTTAAATACAAACGTGTTCAATCAAATTATTTTGTTGTATCAGTACGAAAATTTAATCGCATTTGTTCTATCCCTGCTTTATCTCCATCTCATAACAAATATAATTTTTTGCTACCCAAAATCAGGGCATGGCAAACTTGTTAAAATAGTTTAGTTTTGTAATAATAACCATTTGTAGTCTACACTTCATTTTCTTTTAACACCGGATTGTGTGCCTGTTTTTTTAAGCAATTTGTGGACTAATGATTTTTTTTTCCTGTCCTGTTTTTTCTCTCTTTTATTTATTGAATAGAAATGCTTGATAAACGTAACCAATATCTCACCCAACCATTCCTCACAATTATTCTGCAATGTTTCTTTTTGTTTTCCGTTCTCTTTTCTTATTTTTTTTTATTCAATGTGATATATATCTCGATATCTTCGCAAGCAATGGGTTGTTCTTTTACTAAATTAGTTCTTCCATTCGCACATTACGTATTTTCGGACATGAAATAAGTTTCTCCTTACCCCAACGTAATCCATAGTGAGGTTGTACACTTTCTTAGCTTCCCGAATCCAACTGACCACGTAGTCAGCTGTCTGCTGGGGATTGATATAAGGATTTTGTGTACCCTCACCTATCCAGCTGGGAAACCCCCAAGGTAGACAAGAGAGTTTTATGTCGGGATTTCTCTGCAACGGAGATAATTATGGAAGAGAAATATAGGGCTTTTGATTAGCGAACATTTCAAACCATAGAAAAATGGAGATACATGCATCTTCAGACAGAGGGATGGATATTTAACCCACACCCACATTAAAATTATATAGACAAAAAGATATTTATTTGCATGTATTGGATCCTAAACATTTCGAAATTAAGAGAAAAAAATAGAGAAGGATACATTCATAAAAGATCGCGCACAACGGAATGTAGATAAGTACATAAATAAATACATATTAGAGAGCCATATTATTAGCAAGATAAATAGAAAGATAGTTTGATTGATAGATGGAAAATTAGATGGGATTGGTAGAAAGATAGATGAATACAAAGACAAATAGATATAACAGAATCATGTCTAACTAACATGTCTAGCTACTGTTGCAAAAAGTTTTCCACCCAACACTATTCTTATAAATAATTCGGAGGAAATGCTCAGATAACTATGAACAAAAAAAAGACGGTGAAAAGCAACTAATATCGATATTGAAAGAAAAAAGGAGACAGAATTTGAATAAGGAGCCCAATTCTTTCATATCACAAGCGAAAAATCACCATTACTAATTGCCCGATCTGTATTGATTTCTTAAATTTTACCTTCTTGGCCTCCTGCATAAGCCACCACTCGTATCCTCTTTTGTAATTTTCATCCCCTTTATAATGCATATGAGATGCCTCTGTTCCATCTGAAATTTTAAAATAGTGGTGTTGGGTATAAATAGTTACTTTATTATAGATAGCTTGGACAGAATAAAAAAAAAATCGCTTCCTCCTATAAACCAGGTTTAAACCAAAAGATGATGGCAGCAGTTAGAATTCGTTAACAAAAGAGATATCAACTCAGATTTGTTTTCTGTTTGAAGGCGTTAGATTGAATTAAAATATATCAGAGGTGGTTCTATACTTTACGGAAATTTCACGTACGCCTCCAGTGTCTAATTCTATGCTGTTTTAGATGACGTTAAAAATACCTTATTTAAATTCAGAGGTATAACTATCATTCTACTCTAGTTGGAGAAAAATTATACTGTGTAATATGAAGAATAGCTGCAACAAAATGGTTTAAAAAGATGTCCTAAGGAGACAATATTTCTCTAGGATTCATATTTTTTTTAAAGTTTTTTTAGTTTCTGAACAAGCTTGATTATAAAATTTAAAACATGTCGATAAGAATTACACATTTCCTTTTGACCTAATGTAATATTAACAGCTACGCCAATAAATTACTATTTAAGATAAATAACTAACCTGTGCTCTGTGTGTCTCCTCCGATCTCAACTTTAAGTATTTGCAAAGAAGCTCCAAAGTTGGGCTGAGAATAAAAAACATTATAAAAGTATTAAAAAGAAAAAGAGTTCGACCAGTTAAGACCGTAATTTTTTTACTGCTTTTAAGCTTTTAAATGCCTTTCATGTAATCTCATTAAATCTCCTCTTTATGCATATATAATAATCTGAGAGTTAAATCATTTAGAATTGCCAATTGTTTATTATTGTAATACAGGAATAAAGTTAATTATAACGAGAGGACTTTGCGAAAATAACAATATGTTATCATGTATATGTAAAATCCACAGATTAATTTCTTTTATTTTATTTTATTTCTATAGGTTACAAGAGGAATTCATTTAGATGAATTAAAAAAAAATCACCTTGAACAAATAGTCCAATATTTCATCTCGCTGTTTTTGTGGGTAATTCACCAACAGTTTTGATGAAGCCTGAAAATAACATTACTATACATTTATATATACATATATATATATATATATATATATATATATATATATATATATATAAAATGGTCAATGCATTTCATCTTTTTAAAACGAGTAAAGCCTACCTATTTAAAGTGTAAGATTCTAGATAAGCTTGCAATTCTCCTCAACTCTCTTCATAAGCTGGTTTCTATTCCTCCTTCACTTTAAACAAACTCCAGTTCCTAAATTCCTACTCCAAGTCCAAGATAAAACAAAGATTAATAGTAGAGAAGTTCGGTTCAACTTGCAAAATTCTGGCAGACTGTCAAGAAGTTCTTAATCTATTTATATAGAGGGACGGAGATAGATCATGAAACTGAAGGAAATCGCTTTTTTTACAGAGGAAAAAAATAATTTTAGTATGAAAACTCTCAGTTCTCATAAATAGTTTCTCAATACCTATTTTATTTCATTTTCCCGCCATATGACAAAAAGATGAACACGTGATAAGATTTGCAGGTATTTTAATCAACATTTCACTGGTCATGTAGGATATCATCTAGAATCTAGGGATCTAATCAAGGTTTTGACTAAATGTAGACTTTTATATATACATATTTTTATCTGTACTTTTTAACCTAAATATTTTAGTAATAATACACTTGACCAGCATTCAGGTAATTCAAATCGAGGTCAAGGTGCAGATTCTATATAAGTACCATTATTTCAAATAAAAAAAAGATTATGCAAATTCAGATATTATAGCGTGAATCCATATTTCACGAAATTAGGCCCTTCCATCTAGATCTGCATCCTATCTTCATGATGTAATAGACTTTAACACACGTCGACACTTTCAACAACTATGTACAAATAAACACGTACATGTCACTCATAATGTGAAATAGAGCGCAACATATTATTGTAGGCGGTTTCAATGCCTCGACCTAGATAATTTTTTAAGCTATGATCCTATAAAAAATAAGTCGTGAAAAGAGAGAGTAGACATAAAAAATATGATTCAAATTCAACTATTATCATAATAAACGATGGAAAAAAGTTTGCTAAATCTAAATTTGAGAGAGCAAAAAAGACGATAGAGAGTGTGAATTCAATCCTCCCCGCTTTTTCTATGTAGAGTATAAAGATTAAAAGATAAAAGAGATATATACAGACTACAAAAAATTGAGAGAAGAGGGTTCATGAAAATACGATCTTGGACTAGTAGTAGGTGTTTGAGATAGATAAAGGAATAGACAGGAGGAATCAGTATATACTGAAGCTATATATGTCTGTATGTATGTATATATATATATATATATATATATATATATATATATATATATATATAAGTGGATAGGTAGATAGATAGATAAATAGGTAGACAAAAACACGAATATAAAATCAGTTTCATAACTTGAATTGTTTCATAGATAAATAGAAATACAGATAGCAAAAAGACAGATAAATAGATCGATTGATAAATAAATTGATAGATAGATCGATAGATCAAAAAGGAGGTAGGTAAAAATACTTGAAAATTATCAGCCATTTTGATAGCTTACGTACCACTCCAAACTTTGAGACCAAGCAGAGATGGAAAAATCAAATGACAAACCTACTTCTTACATAATGACGTCTGTTATTCCATCCTAAACAAAATCGCTCGTTACTAAGCATTTTCTAGTTTATACTATTACGGAAGCGATCGACACTAAAAAAAATCTGTCTAACTTAACACGAGATACCTACTCCAGCACTTAAAGCTCCGATGCCTTCAAACTGTCGTCCCAGGCCTGGACCATCGTCAAAAACTACATAATTCTTGTCATTACTTCCGACACAGATTGGACGTGAAATGAAACTTTTTCAGAGTAGTGAGGCACAAGCAAAAACCCAGAAATATTTGATGCACAATACAACCTGATGTTTTTGAAAAAAGACATGTTTGTTTATAGGTAATCTGCAACCGATAAATACACTCCAAGTTGTAGAGTATGAGTGTGGTATCCAAAATTACGGTATTGCATATTCAGGACAAAAACGTATTATCTTATCCTATAATGAGAACAAAATCAATGTCTGTAGTGTAAATTATGGCGTCCCATTTGATAAGGTTTATTATGTTGTGTTAGCGAGCTTCTTTATCAATCAATCAGTTTCATTGTCTTATCACTAAGTTTAAGACATTAACGGGATAAAATTTTGCTAAACGTATCTAATCTCGTCCTGGTGGCAGATAATAAGATAGTTCGAGGAGTAAGAGAGGAAGGTTAAGTGGTTGTGTATACACAGGAAAATGATTTTAATGATAGCGTATATAATAATAATCATATTGGCGTATTTTTTGGTAGCCGAGTGAGTATGTTCGAGTGTGTGTGTAAAAGATAGGGGGGCAGTGGTAAGAACTCTAGAAGTGGGGAAATTTGAATATATATAAAGTCTGAAAGGTCAAATTTTATGAGAGAAATCCTACAAACTTTAATGCCAGAAATATTTTTAATCTATCTCTGGAATACTTAAAAGCAATATATGTTAACCAGTATCTCTTTTTAAATCAATTCCATGACTAGACTCTATCAATTTTTTTCCATCAATGCTTCCCTTTTTATGTACCCACAATGTGAGACTGAAATGCAGTTGAGAAATAACGTGCGATTAAAAACAAAAAAAGTTTTCAGACATGTGTAAACAAAGTAATTAACTTCGATATAAAAAACTTTCCGAGACAAAATAAAATAAGCCAAGTCGGTTATTTGCACGAGAAGGGGCTAGGAATTATTTTTTTTCTCAAAATTAACTTTAAAAAGATATACGAATTATTTTGAGGCAATTAGCTCTCTCAAGGAATATAAAAAGAAGGGAAATAAAACTTTATTGTTCACAAAAAAATCGATAACGATTAAGGCTTTTTTTTTTTTTATTTTTTTTTTTTTTTTTTTTTTTTTTTTTTTTGATGGGACAGGGTCTATATACAATGTTGTTTTAGACGAAACGAGGCCCAGAAATACAAAATCTTGCTGTGCTCCGTCTCATTATTTATCTCTCTCTCTCTCTCTCTCTCTCTCTCTCTCTCTCTCTCTCTCTCTCCCTCTCCCTCTCTCTCTCTCTTTCTCTTTCTAAATCTCTCTCTCACACTCACACACGCGCACGCGCAACACATTCCTTTGTATTCAAGTGTTTAGTCTTTGTACTGCGGATTTTCCAAAGAAATATATGCTGAACACGCAGGATTATCTTGATAAAGTAAACACGCTCCTATTAGTCATCAGCTCTTGATTGATTTCACTGATTCTACCAAAAAAGGCTTCAATTCTTTCAAAATCGACCTTACGATGGAGAAATTTTGTGATTAGCAAGGTCTGTTTATTTAAAAAAAAAAGATAAACTTTACAGATCCGAATTCGCATCAGAATGAATATTGTAAAACGATAAAATAATTGTAAACTAGTTCTTTTCACACACGTACGCACTCTCTCCCCCCCCCCTCTCCCTCTCTCTCTCTCTCTCTCTCTCTCTCTCTCTCTCTCTCTCTCTCTCTCTCTCTTTCTCTGAGTCTCTTCTGTCGATTTGTCTCTAAATTTCTATCTTTCCCCCTCTCTGTCTTTTAATACACTCTTCTTTCTTACCCTCTCCTTTTCCTCTCTCCTGTCCTCTTTCCGTCTCTTCCATTTCCCTTATCCTCCTCTCCTTGTGAACGCGTGAAGATGCATTTGCATTATGGTTAATTCAATTACAAAATTTAAAAAGCACTCAATAATAATTTTAAAAGAAACAAACAAACAAATAGTAATAATAATTATAA
>JAWDGP010004230.1:0-15000 GCA_033675545.1 Elysia crispata
TCATTATTAGTACAAGAACAACAACAACACCAACCAAAAAGGAAAATGACTGCTAACTATCGCTACCAAGTAAGACAGTGATAATAACGCCCACAACAAAATGAACTAAAAAAGAAATCGAAAGATACAGCACAGATCAAATGTAACTCTACGATATCTCAGCTGTGGAGTGCCTCCCTCGCGTAGCTGTCCAAGGATACACAAGCCAGATGAAATATTAACGACAAAATTGTTGATTAATCTCATCTCAGGAAAACGTGCATTCACCTGGTACACACACACATACACACACACACACACACACACACACACACATATATATATATATATATATATATATATATATATATGGTATGATCATCCTTGATATCTCTTATCCTGCTTTACAATAAATTAATTTCATTTTGACTAATATCCAATTGACTGACTGATAATGTTATTTTTTATTCCTTGATTAGTTCATCCAGGCGCATCTAACCACAAGATAGCTGGAGTCCTAAGAATCGGTTCAACCTAAGCTAGAAAACGTGTTTTGTGATGACATGGGGCACGGGCTATCCGAATCTGATTCGATTTATCCGGATCTTGCTCAACGCTTGGCCATCTCCACGGCAGGTCTCCAATATTACAATCAATGAATGTTAGATGCCGCGCTTCAAGTGTGTGTATGTGAGAGAGAGAGAGAGAGAGAGAGAGAGAGAGAGAGAGAGAGAGAGAGAGAGAGAGAGAGAGAGAGAGAGAGAGAGAGAGACAGACAGAGAGAGAGAAAGAGAGAGAGAGGGGTGGAGAGAGAGAAGTAGAGAGGAGAGAGAGAGAGAGGGAAGGAGAGAGAGAAAGAAAGAGAGAGAGACAGAGAGAGGAGACAGAGAGACAGAGAGAGAAAGATATATATATATATATATATATATAGAGAGAGAGAGAGAGAGAGAGAGAGTGATCGCGTATTGTGTCTCGCTCACTCAGCCCGTTGTACATGCGTCCCCCCACAACAACAGCTGCGAGGCTAACTGGAAAGTGAGTAGATCTAGATCGAACATTACCAGCCGAGCCCTAGGCTGAGTGACATGGAAGTGACGATGGTGGGGAATGGCCCCTTCACACACGACAGACAGACAGACGGAGCCGCTCTTTTCGGGCCTCTTCGTCTACATCTGTCTCCACCTATTGCTGACTCTGTCTGTCTTTCTGTCTATTCGTCTGTTTGTCTCTCTCACTTTCTCTTTCCTTCATTGCCTTTCCCCCGCTGTCTATCCATTATTTCGTTTTTCTTCTTATTCTCTCTCTCTCTCTCTCTCTCTCTCTCTCTCTCTCTCTCTCTCTCTCTCTCTCTCTCTCTCTCTCTCTCTTTCTGACTTTTTCTTCCCTTTTTTGCATTTCCTCTCTTTCTCTCTCTCACTGCCTCTCTTTCATTCTTCTGCTCCCACTTCTATCTCTCTCTCTCTGTCTGTCTGTCTGTTTCTCTCAATATTGTTTTCTTCAATTACCCCCTCTCTCACTTTTTCATTCAATTCTTTCTTCTTCCTCTTCAGTCCTTCCCTCTATCTTGCCCCATTTGGGCATGACTATCGCTGTACTTCTCTTCTCTCAATCATCTTTTTTTTATATTATTAAATCGATCACTCTTTGAAATTTCAGCAATGCTAAAGAACTGAGAAATCGCATCAAACTGTCTGATAATAAACAACACCAGCATTTTGTTTTGATTAAGCGACCACCCTTTGGAACAATTTCATACTAATTTTTCTTGTTTTACGTTGAGATATGATCATGTGTGATATTATTCTCTTTCCAATTTCTTCATATTACTATCAGTGTAAATGCCTCTAACTTTTTTTCTCCCTTCCTTCTCCTCCCACCTACACACTCACACACACCCACACACACTCACACACACCTCTGTTTTTAATCTTCCCACAGAGGTTTTCCCCAACAGCCCCAAGCCACGGCTGACACCTGGAACCTGATGCTGGTGAGTAAAAAACAACAGCAGTGGCCGCGATAAAACTTTATAAACTCATTAATTCTTGAACATAATCATAAGGTCGTCGAGCACTTAAAGTCTAAGCGGTTTTCTCTTGTTTCGTTGTGGAGAGAAGGCGAATCTCAATTGCTGTTCCTTCTAGATTTTATCACGATGCGACATTTGTGGGTTGAATGAGCATGGGGCAAATTATTTCTACTTCTTGTTTTCCATCTATTTGCACGTGTATCGAAACGGTAAATATTCTAAAGGAGCAACCTCCCTCCGACCCCCCCCCCCCCCAAACCTATCTTTTTTCTCTATTTTCTTTTTTTTTTTCTTTCAACACACATGAACACACCATTTTTTTCAGACTTATGCCACAAAGTCTGAATGCTCTCTCTCTCTCTCCTCCCCCCCCCCCCCCCTTTTTTTTCACTTTTCTTTTTTTTTTTCAACAGACACGAACACACCATTTTTTCAGATTTATACTACAAAGATGATAAGTCTGAAGGCTCTCTCTCACTCGCCCCCCCCTCCCCCTTTCCCCCCCCCCCCCCTCTGTCTGTGAGCGTGAGTCTGTCTATCTCACTCTACCCATTAACCTTTGCCTGTGCCACTCTCCACCTCCTTTGATCTCTGTGTCTTGTACCTTATCTTAACGCTCTTTTATCTTTGATCTCTGTGTCTTGTACCTTATCTTAACCCTCTTTTATCTTTTATCTCTGTGTCTTGTACCTTATCTTAACGCTCTTTTATCTTTGATCTCTGTGTCTTGTACCTTATCTTAACGCTCTTTTATCTTTTATCTCTGTGTCTTGTACCTTATCTTAACGCTCTTTTATCTTTTATCTCTGTGTCTTGTACCTTATCTTAACGCTCTTTTATCTTTTATCTCTGTGTCTTGTACCTTATCTTAACGCTCTTTTATCTTTTATCTCTGTGTCTTGTACCTTATCTTAACGCTCTTTTATC
Source organism: Elysia crispata (assembly GCA_033675545.1). Lineage (NCBI taxonomy): Eukaryota > Metazoa > Mollusca > Gastropoda > Plakobranchidae > Elysia > Elysia crispata. The sequence goes on from JAWDGP010004230.1 coordinate 2,936, forward strand.
TTTTATCTCTGTGTCTTGTACCTTATCTTAACGCTCTTTTATCTTTTATCTCTGTGTCTTGTACCTTATCTTAACGCTCTTTTATCTTTAATCTCTGTGTCTTGTACCTTATCTTAACGCTCTTTTATCTTTCATCTCTGTGTCTTGTACCTTATCTTAACGCTCTTTTATCTTTGATCTCTGTGTCTTGTACCTTATCTTAACGCTCTTTTATCTTTGATCTCTGTGTCTTGTACCTTATCTTAACGCTCTTTTATCTTTTATCTCTGTGTCTTGTACCTTATCTTAACGCTCTTTTATCTTTTATCTCTGTGTCTTGTACCTTATCTTAACGCTCTTTTATCTTTTATCTCTGTGTCTTGTACCTTATCTTAACGCTCTTTTATCTTTGATCTCTGTGTCTTGTACCTTATCTTAACCCTCTTTTATCTTTTATCTCTGTGTCTTGTACCTTATCTTAACCCTCTTTTATCTTTGATCTCTGTGTCTTGTACCTTATCTTAACGCTCTTTTATCTTTTATCTCTGTGTCTTGTACCTTATCTTAACCCTCTTTTATCTTTGATCTCTGTGTCTTGTACCTTATCTTAACGCTCTTTTATCTTTTATCTCTGTGTCTTGTACCTTATCTTAACGCTCTTTTATCTTTTATCTCTGTGTCTTGTACCTTATCTTAACCCTCTTTTATCTCTGTGTCTTGTACCTTATCTTAACGCTCTTTTATCTTTTATCTCTGTGTCTTGTACCTTATCTTAACGCTCTTTTATCTTTGATCTCTGTGTCTTGTACCTTATCTTAACGCTCTTTTATCTTTGATCTCTGTGTCTTGTACCTTATCTTAACGCTCTTTTATCTTTTATCTCTGTGTCTTGTACCTTATCTTAACGCTCTTTTATCTTTTATCTCTGTGTCTTGTACCTTATCTTAACGCTCTTTTATCTTTTATCTCTGTGTCTTGTACCTTATCTTAACGCTCTTTTATCTTTGATCTCTGTGTCTTGTACCTTATCTTAACGCTCTTTTATCTTTGATCTCTGTGTCTTGTACCTTATCTTAACGCTCTTTTATCTTTGATCTCTGTGTCTTGTACCTTATCTTAACGCTCTTTTATCTTTGATCTCTGTGTCTTGTACCTTATCTTAACGCTCTTTTATCTTTGATCTCTGTGTCTTGTACCTTATCTTAACGCTCTTTTATCTTTTATCTCTGTGTCTTGTACCTTATCTTAACGCTCTTTTATCTTTTATCTCTGTGTCTTGTACCTTATCTTAACGCTCTTTTATCTTTTATCTCTGTGTCTTGTACCTTATCTTAACGCTCTTTTATCTTTGATCTCTGTGTCTTGTACCTTATCTTAACGCTCTTTTATCTTTGATCTCTGTGTCTTGTACCTTATCTTAACGCTCTTTTATCTTTTATCTCTGTGTCTTGTACCTTATCTTAACGCTCTTTTATCTTTTATCTCTGTGTCTTGTACCTTATCTTAACGCTCTTTTATCTTTGATCTCTGTGTCTTGTACCTTATCTTAACGCTCTTTTATCTTTTATCTCTGTGTTTTGTACCTTATCTTAACGCTCTTTTATCTTTTATCTCTGTGTCTTGTACCTTATCTTAACGCTCTTTTATCTTTGATCTCTGTGTCTTGTACCTTATCTTAACGCTCTTTTATCTTTGATCTCTGTGTCTTGTACCTTATCTTAACGCTCTTTTATCTTTTATCTCTGTGTCTTGTACCTTATCTTAACGCTCTTTTATCTTTGATCTCTGTGTCTTGTACCTTATCTTAACGCTCTTTTATCTTTTATCTCTGTGTCTTGTACCTTATCTTAACGCTCTTTTATCTTTTGATCTCTGTGTCTTGTACCTTATCTTAACGCTCTTTTATCTTTTATCTCTGTGTCTTGTACCTTATCTTAACGCTCTTTTATCTTTGATCTCTGTGTCTTGTACCTTATCTTAACGCTCTTTTATCTTTGATCTCTGTGTCTTGTACCTTATCTTAACGCTCTTTTATCTTTGATCTCTGTGTCTTGTACCTTATCTTAACGCTCTTTTATCTTTGATCTCTGTGTCTTGTACCTTATCTTAACGCTCTTTTATCTTTGATCTCTGTGTCTTGTACCTTATCTTAACGCTCTTTTTATCTTTGATCTCTGTGTCTTGTACCTTATCTTAACGCTCTTTTATCTTTGATCTCTGTGTCTTGTACCTTATCTTAACGCTCTTTTATCTTTGATCTCTGTGTCTTGTACCTTATCTTAACGCTCTTTTATCTTTTATCTCTGTGTCTTGTACCTTATCTTAACGCTCTTTTATCTTTTATCTCTGTGTCTTGTACCTTATCTTAACGCTCTTTTATCTTTTATCTCTGTGTCTTGTACCTTATCTTAACGCTCTTTTATCTTTGATCTCTGTGTCTTGTACCTTATCTTAACGCTCTTTTATCTTTGATCTCTGTGTCTTGTACCTTATCTTAACGCTCTTTTATCTTTGATCTCTGTGTCTTGTACCTTATCTTAACGCTCTTTTATCTCTGTGTCTTGTACCTTATCTTAACCCTCTTTTATCTTTGATCTCTGTGTCTTGTACCTTATCTTAACGCTCTTTTATCTTTGATCTCTGTGTCTTGTACCTTATCTTAACGCTCTTTTATCTTTGATCTCTGTGTCTTGTACCTTATCTTAACGCTCTTTTATCTTTGATCTCTGTGTCTTGTACCTTATCTTAACGCTCTTTTATCTTTTGATCTCTGTGTCTTGTACCTTATCTTAACGCTCTTTTATCTTTTAATCTCTGTGTCTTGTACCTTATCTTAACGCTCTTTTATCTTTGATCTCTGTGTCTTGTACCTTATCTTAACGCTCTTTTATCTTTTATCTCTGTGTCTTGTACCTTATCTTAACGCTCTTTTATCTTTGATCTCTGTGTCTTGTACCTTATCTTAACGCTCTTTTATCTTTGATCTCTGTGTCTTGTACCTTATCTTAACGCTCTTTTATCTTTGATCTCTGTGTCTTGTACCTTATCTTAACGCTCTTTTATCTTTGATCTCTGTGTCTTGTACCTTATCTTAACGCTCTTTTATCTTTGATCTCTGTGTCTTGTACCTTATCTTAACGCTCTTTTATCTTTGATCTCTGTGTCTTGTACCTTATCTTAACGCTCTTTTATCTTTGATCTCTGTGTCTTGTACCTTATCTTAACGCTCTTTTATCTTTGATCTCTGTGTCTTGTACCTTATCTTAACGCTCTTTTATCTTTTATCTCTGTGTCTTGTACCTTATCTTAACGCTCTTTTATCTTTGATCTCTGTGTCTTGTACCTTATCTTAACGCTCTTTTATCTTTTATCTCTGTGTCTTGTACCTTATCTTAACGCTCTTTTATCTTTGATCTCTGTGTCTTGTACCTTATCTTAACGCTCTTTTATCTTTTATCTCTGTGTCTTGTACCTTATCTTAACGCTCTTTTATCTTTGATCTCTGTGTCTTGTACCTTATCTTAACGCTCTTTTATCTTTGATCTCTGTGTCTTGTACCTTATCTTAACCCTCTTTTATCTTTGATCTCTGTGTCTTGTACCTTATCTTAACGCTCTTTTATCTTTGATCTCTGTGTCTTGTACCTTATCTTAACGCTCTTTTATCTTTGATCTCTGTGTCTTGTACCTTATCTTAACGCTCTTTTATCTTTATCTCTGTGTCTTGTACCTTATCTTAACGCTCTTTTATCTTTGATCTCTGTGTCTTGTACCTTATCTTAACGCTCTTTTATCTTTGATCTCTGTGTCTTGTACCTTATCTTAACGCTCTTTTATCTTTGATCTCTGTGTCTTGTACCTTATCTTAACGCTCTTTTATCTTTGATCTCTGTGTCTTGTACCTTATCTTAACGCTCTTTTATCTTTGATCTCTGTGTCTTGTACCTTATCTTAACGCTCTTTTATCTTTGATCTCTGTGTCTTGTACCTTATCTTAACGCTCTTTTATCTTTGATCTCTGTGTCTTGTACCTTATCTTAACGCTCTTTTATCTTTGATCTCTGTGTCTTGTACCTTATCTTAACGCTCTTTTATCTTTGATCTCTGTGTCTTGTACCTTATCTTAACGCTCTTTTATCTTTGATCTCTGTGTCTTGTACCTTATCTTAACGCTCTTTTATCTTTGATCTCTGTGTCTTGTACCTTATCTTAACGCTCTTTTATCTTTGATCTCTGTGTCTTGTACCTTATCTTAACGCTCTTTTATCTTTGATCTCTGTGTCTTGTACCTTATCTTAACGCTCTTTTATCTTTGATCTCTGTGTCTTGTACCTTATCTTAACGCTCTTTTATCTTTGATCTCTGTGTCTTGTACCTTATCTTAACGCTCTTTTATCTTTGATCTCTGTGTCTTGTACCTTATCTTAACGCTCTTTTATCTTTGATCTCTGTGTCTTGTACCTTATCTTAACGCTCTTTTATCTTTGATCTCTGTGTCTTGTACCTTATCTTAACGCTCTTTTATCTTTGATCTCTGTGTCTTGTACCTTATCTTAACGCTCTTTTATCTTTGATCTCTGTGTCTTGTACCTTATCTTAACGCTCTTTTATCTTTGATCTCTGTGTCTTGTACCTTATCTTAACCCTCTTTTATCTCTGTGTCTTGTACCTTATCTTAACGCTCTTTTATCTTTGATCTCTGTGTCTTGTACCTTATCTTAACGCTCTTTTATCTTTGATCTCTGTGTCTTGTACCTTATCTTAACGCTCTTTTATCTTTTATCTCTGTGTCTTGTACCTTATCTTAACCCTCTTTTATCTTTGATCTCTGTGTCTTGTACCTTATCTTAACGCTCTTTTATCTTTGATCTCTGTGTCTTGTACCTTATCTTAACGCTCTTTTATCTTTGATCTCTGTGTCTTGTACCTTATCTTAACGCTCTTTTATCTTTGATCTCTGTGTCTTGTACCTTATCTTAACGCTCTTTTATCTTTGATCTCTGTGTCTTGTACCTTATCTTAACCCTCTTTTATCTTTGATCTCTGTGTCTTGTACCTTATCTTAACGCTCTTTTATCTTTGATCTCTGTGTCTTGTACCTTATCTTAACGCTCTTTTATCTTTTATCTCTGTGTCTTGTACCTTATCTTAACGCTCTTTTATCTTTGATCTCTGTGTCTTGTACCTTATCTTAACGCTCTTTTATCTTTTATCTCTGTGTCTTGTACCTTATCTTAACCCTCTTTTATCTTTGATCTCTGTGTCTTGTACCTTATCTTAACGCTCTTTTATCTTTTATCTCTGTGTCTTGTACCTTATCTTAACCCTCTTTTATCTTTGATCTCTGTGTCTTGTACCTTATCTTAACCCTCTTTTATCTTTGATCTCTGTGTCTTGTACCTTATCTTAACGCTCTTTTATCTTTGATCTCTGTGTCTTGTACCTTATCTTAACGCTCTTTTATCTTTGATCTCTGTGTCTTGTACCTTATCTTAACCCTCTTTTATCTTTGATCTCTGTGTCTTGTACCTTATCTTAACGCTCTTTTATCTTTGATCTCTGTGTCTTGTACCTTATCTTAACGCTCTTTTATCTTTTATCTCTGTGTGTTGTACCTTACCTTAACCCTCTTTTATCTTTGATCTCTGTGTCTTGTACCTTATCTTAACGCTCTTTTATTTTTGATCTCTGTGTCTTGTACCTTATCTTAACCCTCTTTTATCTCTGTGTCTTGTACCTTATCTTAACCCTCTTTTATCTCTGTGTCTTGTACCTTATCTTAACCCTCTTTTATCTCTGTGTCTTGTACCTTATCTTAACCCTCTTTTATCTTTGATCTCTGTGTCTTGTACCTTATCTTAACCCTCTTTTATCTTTGATCAATCATTCACAGATTGTCTAATCATCATCGTCGTCATCATCATTATCATATCATCCACCACCCTCATCACTACCACCACAACCATCATCGTCATCTTACAGCGTTAAGTACAGTCATCACAACCATTCTTTCACCCCACTCATTGCTCCATCTTTACAAACTATATCTGTATATTACATTTTATATATTATGCACTGAAACCCATCTTTCTTTTCTTATTTCTTTTCATTAAAGTTGTTTCTTTGTATTCCCACTGTTTGAGTTACGCCCTTTTCAACATGCTCCCTCTAGGTCTAAAACTTGACGAAAGGAAAAACTTTTACGTGCTTGGCGCATAAAGAAAATTGAACGTCACCGTATTTACTTTATCCACTCGTCAAACACGAAACTCAATAATGCGACAATGCCCATTATGTGCACACAGTTTTTCTCCGACTTAGATTCCTTTCGAAACTTAAGCGACGAAACGTTACAGAGAGCAAAACTGCTCCAGGCGAATATATTATCCGTTTTTCTTATATCTCATAAGTCTCGGTACATACAAAAAAATGAGTTGAGATCGGTTTTCAAAGCTCAAAAGTATAAATAATATATCATCTTGGTGTGGGAGGTTTCCTTCTTACTAAGGCTTGTCTGGTAGGTAAAGGATAAAATGGCAAATTAGAGAGAGAGAGAGAGAGAGAGAGAGAGAGAGAGAGAGAGAGAGAGAGAGAGAGAGAGAGAGAGAGAGAGAGAGAGAGAGAGAGAGAGAGAGAGAATGGTAAAAATAAAAATATTCACTTATTATTCATCATTAAACCCGCACACTGTATTATTTCTATAGCAGGTCAGTACCAAGCACTTCACCTTTCTCACTATCAACGGATACTTAAAGATCATGAGCTTGAGGACAGCGCGTTATATTTTGTTCGGAACTTGCTTTCCCAATGAACCAACTATCCTGTTTACATCTAAGCTCATCGAAGGACTTGACGGAAAACACAACGATCCAACACCTTAACAAGCACACCCAGGCTCCGGACCCCTGTATCCAAACAACAGAGTATCTACCACTGGGCCACCAAGCCACAATGACCAGATAATCTAAAACTCACACATTTTCCCACCCCGCCAAACTAGAGAACCAGTCGACTCAGATACTGAAACGACCACCTCTACCCTAGGAGAATAAAGTGACAGCTCCGCTCTGTGTAGTTTCCCCACCGCCATCTTTCTCACGGATTCCTGCGGAACTACCATACATGTGACTTCCCACCTGGGCGAGATTGATTTACACGCTGATGAATTGATTGATATAGCTTATCCCCTTAAATGTTGCGGTCTCAGACCCTTCTTGTGACTGGATTCAATTAAGGAAATCACCCCGGGCCATACACGGCCTTGCCCTTTGGTTGAACATGGCGAGATGTGTGACGCCGATGACGCTTAGACCTAGTGAAGGTGGCGCTCGCTCGCTCCAGGTAACTGTAGATCTACCATCGTATCGTCTGACGCTGTCATGGTCCGCACTCCAGGACAAACCAAGAGATGATCAACACGGAATGTCAGGACAATAGTTCAGGTCTACAGCTTTTTCTAAACTCTATTGGGTCAACACCAGAGGGTGCGTGTACATGTACTTTACTTCTTTTGTTTACAAAATGTTTGATGCCTGGATCGTTCATGTTGGAACTGTCAGCTGGTCTTTTGAAGCGCTTTATCTTCTGAGGTTCTCACATTCTTAGACGGGACAAAGCAGAATATAAAAGATTAAATAAAGAAAAACAATAAAAAGATGAGATACGAGTATAAAGCCTCTAGATCTATTCTTGCTCAGTCATGATGAAGCTGGAGAAACATTAAGGAAGAAGTATGGATTTGAGAAAAAAAAATGTTTATTATTATTATTATTATTATTATTATTATTATTATTATTATTATTATTATTATTATTATTATTATTATTATTATTATTATTATTATTATTTATCATCATCATCATCATCATCATTATTATTATTATTATTATTATTATTATTATTATTATTATTATTATTATTATTATTATTATTATTATTATTATTATTATTATTATTATTATTATCATTAGTAGTAGTAGTAGTAGTAGTAGTAGTAGTAGTAGTAGTAGTAGTAGTAGTAGTAGTAGTAGTAGTAGTAGTAGTAGTAGTAGTAGTAGTAGTAGTAGTAGTAGTATTGTTATATTATATTATATTATTATCGTCATCCTCATCCTCCTCCTCATCATTATCATCATTCTAATCGCTTCTGTATTACACCAAGTTAATCATTCTCCAGAAGTCCTCCAGTGTTTGTGTGTGTGTGTGGGTGTGTGTTTCCCTTTGCAAATCACAAGTTATTAAAACAATCAATCATTACGCCAGCGGTGTATCATGTCTCCTAAGTCCTTGCGAGGTCTCTCCAAGTCCAACCAAGCCAAGTTAGGTCAGGTCAGGTCAAGCCTGATCAAATGCAATCAGTACTCGCCGTGGAGACGGTTCCTTTTGATCTCCAGCTGACCGCTCGCTGATGTTTGTCATCAACTGAGTACAGACCAGTACCATCTGTACTGGTACAGACTGTCGGACGCGCTCTGTAGAGCTGAAATCATGAGGTCACTGACCTCTAGTCAAGCTATGCAGAGTGATACCAATGATATACTTTTGATAAAAAGATATCTAGGGGAAGAATGAAAATAATAGGCGGTATTGTGGAAGTTTTGGAACCTGCAAGATGGGTTTTTTTTTTTCATGATGATCATCAACATTCAAGGAAATCATGGGCTTGTTAAACGGGGGGAGCATTTTTTACGAATGATTGTGTGTAAGTGTCTCTGTGTGTGTTTTGGAGGTGATGGCGTTGGAAGTGGAAGCACGGGGAAGAGGGTGACAGGTTAATGTAAATCCTAGTGATACTATGGAGGGGTTGAGTGGCGGGGAACAAGAGGGGGGTGGGGGGTGGGGGTGGAAACGTTTGTATACAAGTAAAATAATGCCGTCTAGTAGGAAGTGGTATAATAATTTGTGACCTGCTTGCCTTTTCCTTAGGTCGTTTTAGGATGTCGCCTGGGTATGGATGACAGGCAAAGCCAGATGTTTTCGCCGAGATCAGGTCCAGGGACCAACTCTATTTTTTTTTCCAGTCCAGCGCACACGCTACTGAGCTAGCAAGAGAGTATAGGAGGAAACGTATTGCGTTGCTGTCTCTGTGGCTGTCATGATGCACAGTTTCCGACTAGTACGTATACAGTAATTGTAATGATCATGAAAATAAAAGTCAAGAGTCATTGCTAAATGTCTCAGTGTTGCGGCGAGTTTAGATCTAAATCTTTCCGGTTTTGACGTTCCTATATGGTGTGTGAAGCTTTTGCGATATTGTCTTCAACCTCGAGTACTTATGGGTAGATGTGTCCTAAAGGAGAAGGTTTAGTTTACAGTCGCTAACCTGGTATATACAGAGAGAGAGAGAGAGAGAGAGAGAGAGAGAGAGAGAGAGAGAGAGAGAGAGAGAGAGAGAGAGAGAGAGAGAGAGAGAGAGAGAGAGAGAGAGAGAGAGTAACCTGTTTCCCCAGCACAGCTAAGCTTCTAAACCACTTTATAAACATTTATATCCGCTCCAAGCTGTTAAAGCTCTCTGGGTATTACTGTGATTCTTTAATAAACTTCCGGGGTGTTAAAGTTCTATAAGGACATCTGCGTTGGGTGGATTCTCGACCTTTAGTCACGGGCGAAGGGGTTTTGGAAAGGAAGGGAGAGGGAAGGAGGTGGTGAAGAATCCAACATGCTATGACTAGTCCAGTCTTACTCAACGTATTGTAATGTGTTCCTAGAGTAGTGTTGGACATTCTAATGTTTAGCTTGTCCAGTCTTACTCAACGTATTGTAATGTGTTCCTAGAGTAGTGTTGGACATTCTAATGTTTAGCTTGTCCAGTCTTACTCAACGTATTGTAATGTGTTCCTAGCGTAGTGTTGGACATTCTAATGTTTAGCTTGTCCAGTCTTACTCAACGTATTGTAATGTGTTCCTAGCGTAGTGTTGGACATTCTCATGTTTAGCTTGTCCAGTCTTACTCAACGTATTGTAATGTGTTCCTAGCGTAGTGTTGGACATTCTAATGTTTAGCTTGTCCAGTCTTACTCAACGTATTGTAATGTGTTCCTAGCGTAGTGTTGGACATTCTAATGTTTAGCTTGTCGAGTCTTACTCAACGTATTGTAATGTGTTCCTAGCGTAGTGTTGGACATTCTCCTGTTTAGCTTGTCCAGTCTTACTCAACGTATTGTAATGTGTTCCTAGCGTAGTGTTGGACATTCTAATGTTTAGCTTGTCCAGTCTTACTCAACGTATTGTAATGTGTTCCTAGCGTAGTGTTGGACATTCTCATGTTTAGCTTGTCCAGTCTTACTCAACGTATAATAATGTGTTCCTAGCGTAGTGTTGGACATTCTAATGTTTAGCTTGTCCAGTCTTACTCAACGTATTGTAATGTATTCCTAGCGTAGTGTTGGGCATTCTCATGTTTAGCTTGTCCAGTCTTACTCAACGTATTGTAATGTGTTCTTAGCGTAGTGTTGGACATTCTAATGTTTAGATCCAGCTTGCTTTGAGGGTCTAAGTTGTTGTTCCGTCTTCGTTCTCTCAAATTATTTTGTTGGTTAAAAAAAAAGAAACGAGAGATGAAATTCGACAGCTGTGAAAACAAGAAACATAAACTAGACCATCAAGCAAGTTTCGACTGTATGGAGTGTTGTTTATTGTTATTGTTATTGGGTCCATGTTGCCACTGTTTAACACACTCATCTGCCCAATATAACCTCTGTCACTTTCCTGCTCCATAAACCCACGTCTTTTATTTTTCTCTGCAATCATTTATCTGATGTCATGTACTTTCCACAGTGATCCATTCATTGACCCAACGGTCCATTTCTGCCAGCCAAAATAAACTTAAAGAGATAATAACTAGCATGATTGTGATAAAACATAGCTAGTCTTTTTGAACCTCAATGAGTGTTTGTTATACCGCTACTTGGTAGATCGGAGCTGGCTTGTTGAGACCCCACACTCACTCAACACCTAACCTTCTGGCCCACAAAGACGGCCTTGTTCAACAATATCGGCGGCGTGTCTGGATTCGAACCCCTTCCAGCAAATACTGAACACGATACTTGTGAGACAAAGAATAAATATGTTTAAATTTGAACTACTAGACTTATAGAGAGACTTTATTTGAAAAAACAAAAACAAAAGAAAAACAAAACAAAAAAACCAAACAAAAACCCACTAGACTCAAACCCGAGCCTCACGCTAGTTACGGGAAAAGACTTAGGAGATTGAAGTTAACTCAGCAAATTAAAATACAAGTTCTGAATTCGAGCCCTCCCTCCAATTGCCCAATACAATCATCCTGGTTTTGAAGTCTCTCCATCATTGCCACCGTTTGGCCTGAACAGAGCACGTCCTTCCCCAGAAGAGGACTAGACACTGATCCCTGACTGGAAAACTGGACCACCGTCAACAAGAGGAAGGGTCACTCGCAATACCCACTAGATCTAGATCTGTCTAGCAGTGACCAGTACCTGTCCGGAGATAGTGGACGCAGGTAATTCTTTATCGGCTTTCCTGGAATGTGACATTCCTCTCTCTTCACACACTGTCACACAGCCACACAGTCACAAGGCGAAGGGCTAAAGGGGAGGAGAGAAGTAAACAGGACACGGGGATGTGTCATTTGACCTACTTAAATCCACGCCTTACTGGAAATGGCCAAAAGCTTGCTGTCTCCATGTAACATTTCATTACTCCCCCCCCCCCCCCCCTCTCTCTCTCTCTCTGTTTTCTCTTCCACTCTCTTTACGTCTACATTTATATGTCTGTCTTTTTGTCTTTTTCTCTCCCTCTCTCCGTCTCTGTTTTTCTGTTTCTGCCTACCTCTACATCTCTGTCTCTAGCTTCCTCTCTTTACCTTCTTTTTCTGCCTATATGCTCCTCTCTATCTCTACCTGCATGGCCCTCTCTCCTGGTGTGTGTGTCTGTCTATCTGTTCCCCCACAACCCCCCCCCCCCCACACACACACACCCGTCTCACTCTCTTATGACATCCTAACTCTTGCTATGAAATTAAAATTAAATACCGCAGCTTTCCTTTTCATGCTGCCTATTTGTCAATCTAGACCTCTCCTAACCTCTCTGTGATATACATGTATTCTG
>JAWDGP010004231.1:0-5000 GCA_033675545.1 Elysia crispata
TTGTTAATGAGAAGTGAGATAGTCACCTCTTGAACCAGCAACTAGCCTTTGTTAATAAGAAGTGACGTAGTGACCTTTAGAACCAGCAACTAGCCTTTGTTAATGAGAAGTGACGTAGTGACCTTTAGAACCAGCAACTAGCCTTTGTTAATGAGAAGTGACGTAGTGACCTTTAGAACCAGCAACTAGCCTTTGTTAAAGAGAAGTGACGTAGAGACCTTTAGAACCAGTAACTAGGCTTTGTTAAAGAGAAGTGACGTAGAGACCTTTAGAACCAGTAACTAGGCTTTGTTAAAGAGAAGTGACGTAGTGACCTTTAGAACCAGCAACTAGCCTTTGTTAAAGAGAAGTGACGTAGAGACCTTTAGAACCAGTAACTAGGCTTTGTTAAAGAGAAGTGACGTAGTGACCTTTAGAACCAGCAACTAGCCTTTGTTAATGAGAAGTAACGTAGTGACCTTTAGAACCAGTAACTAGGCTTTGTTAAAGAGAAGTGACGTACTGACCTTTAGAACCAGCAAGTAGACTTTTTTAAATAGAAGTGACGTGGTGACTGTAACAGATTTTGATGGGGATGGTCTGTTAGGCTCTGTTTGTCTGGGGGTATGAACATATACACAGCCAATCACACGACTGGCCCGTAGAAAATAAGTCTGAAGTCCGCAAGTAAAAATTGCAAACTGTTTAATTCAACACAAGAGCTTGACTCTATAATTACTGTGCACTTACTGTAGGCAGACTCTTAAATTCACTCTAGACTCGATGTTGACTGCCTGAACATAATTTCGACTCATTTATACAAAATCTCTTCGAATTATCCAGATAAGGAATTACATAAATCGTAATAGAATATTCTTTGTACACGTCATGAGTCATTGCTCTAAAATAACAACCAATCAAAATAAAGGTAAACAAGGAGTGACGAGATCATTACTATGCTAGAACTAAGTCGGAGATTCCAGAAGAATCTTGACCATACAAATGCGGGCTGTGTTCAGTAAACAAAACTAAGTTCTTAGGCTTGAAATACAAACATTATGCAACTAAATAAGATAATGTACATAGATCTAGCCGATCCGCTACCCAAAAGTTACGCACCAAAAAAGGGTGAGGAAATGAATAGATCAACTTATAGTACAATGCGTTACAGTTACCTTAAGAACCAGCAACTAGGCTTTATTTAATGAGAAGTGACGTGGTGACCTTTAGAACCAGCAACTAGGCTTTGTTAATGAGAAGTGACGTGGTGACCTTTAGAACCAGCAACTAGGCTTTGTTAATGAGAAGTGACGTGGTGACCTTTAGAACCAGCAACTAGGCTTTATTTAATCTTGAAGCCCTTTGACGTGGTAGACCCTTGGTCTGTGAAATCTGCTCAACTACAGGTTTGTTAATGAGAAGCTAAGACGTGGTGACCAGGAGGTGGTTAGGGGCTCAGGTCTCACAGCGCAATGTACTGCCGTAAAGCAGAAGTGACGTGGTGACCATCTTGGAAGAACCAGCAACTAGGCTTTGTTAATGAGAAGTGACGTGGTGACCTTTAGAACCAGCAACTAGGCTTTGTTAATGAGAAGTGACGTGGTGACCTTTAGAACCAGCAACTAGGCTTTGTTAATGAGAAGTGACGTGGTGACCTTTAGAACCAGCAACTAGGCTTTGTTAATGAGAAGTGACGTGGTTAATGAGAAGTGACGTGGTGACCTTTAGAACCAGCAACTAGGCTTTGTTAATGAGAAGTGACGTGGTGACCTTTAGAACCAGCAACTAGGCTTTGTTAATGAGAAGTGACGTGATGAAGTTTATATTCTATCATTTATCAGGACTCCTGAGAGTAGATTTTCTTCAGCACCTAGGATGGAAGTTACTTTAGTAACTTGACTTTCTTCATGATGTGTAAACAAAATATTAACTATGTGCTAATCTATCGGGTTAAACGGAGTTATTTTCCCTGTTTCACTGCAGCCTCCTACAGGTGCTACACTGTGCTGTCCTGACAAGTTAAGGTTTAGCATAACACGACAAAAAAAAACCTCAGCAATCCTCAAAAATGAAAAAAATAATCCCGACAAAGTCCTTCAATTTTAGTCTAAAAAAACACCTAGGACAAACGCTAACAATATTAATGCCTCAAAGCTATTTGTTTTTGTTTTGGTTTTTGGTTTTTATCGGAAATAGAAAAGACGGACCACTGTAAAAATGGTAGGTTAAAGTCTAAAAAGTTTGTTTTAGTTTTTATAATGCTCAGCTATACGCTTTGAGTGAAAATGAATAAAAAAAAAATCGTTGCCTATGTGGGATTTGAACCCACGACTTATAGATACGTCGCAACCCAAGTTGGTCTGAGGTCAGCCGAACATCACTGTGTGGTGACTTTCGCAGAGAAAAATGGAATCTGTCAGTGTCAGTGTAAGTGTCAGTGTCGTTGGTGCTCCGTTTTTAAAGTGTGAATGGTTTGACTTGAGTGTATATACTTTCTCTCTCTCTCTCCCTCCCTTTCCCTCTCTCTCTGTCTCTTGCATTCTCTTACTCTATCTCTGTCTCCTCATTCTCTCTCTAGCTGCCTCCTTTTCTGCCTCTTTCTGTCTCTCTCTCTCTCTCTCTCTCTCTCTCTCTCTCTCTCTCTCTCTCTCTCTCTCTCTCTCTCTCTCTCTCTCTCTCTCTCTCTCTCTCTCTCTCTCTTAGTACTCCGGATGTGCTGAAGAGAAATCTCCGGGACGCCATCGCTCGGGTTTTTCCTGATCTATTTTTAGGAACTTCGTCATCAATCTGATGACCAGGATATTGTGTTGCTCTCAGTTTGACTTCGCTATTTGCTAAGCTTACACCGAGATGATTTCCTCGTCATATCGTGTCTGATAATTATAAAATTATAGCTTTTTTAATTTTAACTTTTGTGAAAAAGATCTCACTCTCCTCTGACCTTGTTTCTTGAGCCAAGTGAAGACATCTAGAATCTAGATCTAGATCTAGATCTAGTAAATTGAAGGTAGGTCAGAATACTCAGGTCTGAAACCGTTCGAACTTTAGATCTAGATTTCTAGATCTAGACTCCCGATGTAGAAAAAGGCACGCCAGAAATTGTGTCTACTCACCATAAAGTTATAGCTTTTTTAATTTAAGTTATTGTAAAGATATCATCTAGGTCTAGCTATAATCTGATCTTGGTTAAACTGGTTTAGGTACTGCGTCTAGAAGTAGAAGTGAGATTACATGGACTTCACAGCTGCTTTACAAGTTGGTGGTGGTCACTCAAGTTCATGTAAATTCATTAGGAAGAAGTTTCTGATGTGTTGGGTTTTGTTTTGTTTTGTTTTTTGTTTTTTTTTTTGGGGGGAGGGAACAATCTTTATTCATTGCCATTTTCTTGGTATTTGTTATGGCAAAAAGAACAGGAACATAACAAAGATAAACATGTTGGGTCTAGAGCAGAATTAGACATAATTTCACCAGGTGGAATTTTTTAAAACTAGATTTAACCCAGTACCTAAACCATTTTAGTTTTTATAGTCCCATCATCATTATTAAGCATGACATACTTTTCGGTTTTGTTTTGTTTTGTTGTTTTGCTTTATTTTATATGATGAGGAACAGTGTGTAAATGGCCTATGCTCTCATACATGTATCACAGCTTTTAAGGAATATATTATACAGAAATAGTTAATACTGCCTTTATTTTGTCCTTTTTATAGGACCGCTGGTGGCTATGGAGATAGAAATCAGTTTTGATATTCTTCACACTAAGCACAGACTCTAACTACTATGGGTGAGTTTAAATCTTCATATTTTCATTTACCCCTTTATTCTACAGCGGGCTTTCTTGTAAATATGTAAAACATCATAAGAATATGATGAGGAACAGGGTGTAAATGACCTATATGCTTTCATAAATGTATCACAGCTTTTAAGGAATATATTATATACATGTATAAACACTTAATACTGTCTATCTTCTATCAGTCTGTCTCCCTGTCAATATATTATATACATGTATAAACACTTAATACTGTCTATCTTCTATCAGTCTGTCTCCCTGTCAATTCATATAAGAAGAAGACAGAGGGGAGGTTTAGTTAAAGGAGGGAAAAAAGAAGGAGGAGGATAGAGAGAAAACAAGCTGAAGAAAATCAGAACTTGAGATGATTATGAAAATAATAAAAAAAATGAGGAAAACAATATCACGGCTTTACCTCCTGGTCATCTTAATTTCTGAGATCTTTCAGAGGAAACTTTAGGATTATGCTTCATTGAAATTTACACTACAAAGGAAACCATTCTTTATTAAAAATGTGTTTGCCTATTATTTAGCTGTTGATGGTAAACAGGAAATTTAGCTATGTGCCACTTTGAAACCTTAAAACAGTAAGTAGCATATTGATGCTCAATGTCCATCTCTTAAACGTAGCTGTGTGGATGTTGATCTTGGTATAGCAGATGAAACTCTGTATCTAGAGAGAAAAATCAACTTTGTAATATCTTCAGATCAGCGAAATTCATTAATGGTTTGTGTTTTCTCACTTATCTTAGCCCTGATGATACACTCTTTCAAGTCATATCGACTGTTTAAAACATTTATATCGATCATCTTCCTCAGGGAATTGTTGGAGTCCAACTCAAAACAGTAAGTTCAGACTAGAACCTGTAGTGGATGTGTTTGAGGCAGGGTAGGGGAGGGTGTGGTGTTAGAATAAAGTACAGGAGTGGGAATTTTTTTCTAAAATTTTGTATCCTTAGTTGATCCTCCATACATCTTGCTCTTTGGGCCTAACAGAAATTTGTATCAACAAGGTTGAACTTCCTGTCAGTATGGAAAATGTTAACGGAGAACTGAAAAGTAAAAAGATGATTTTAGGCCAAGGACAAGATTTTACCATCATGAAGGAAAAATGGTCTAGGACTTGACCATTATACAGATTTCTAAGCCTAGGCCTCTGTCAGTTTATCCAGTTTTGGTCAAAGTCAAGAACAGATAATTTTTGACCAGTGTGTCCGTCACCGTGGAT
>JAWDGP010004231.1:10000-27881 GCA_033675545.1 Elysia crispata
GAGAGAGAGAGAGAGAGAGTTTTAAAGATTGTCACAGCGAGAGTGGGTGAGAGAGTTTGAGAGATTGTCAGAGAGAGAGAGAGAGTTTTAGAGATTGTCACAGAGTGAGAGAGAGTTTTAAAGATTGTCACAGAGTAAGAGAGAGAGAGTTTTAGAGAGTGTTATAAAGTGAAAGAAAAAGTTTTAGAGATTATCAGAGAGAGAGAGAGAGAGAGAGAGAGAGAGAGAGTTTTAGAGATTGTCACAGAGTGAGAGAGAGAGAGAGGGAGTTTTAGAGATTGTCACAGAGTGAGAGAGAGAGAGAGTTTTAGAGATTGTCACAGCGAGAGAGGGTGAGAGAGTTATAGAGATTGTCAAAGAGAGAGAGAGAGGTTTTTTAGAGATTGTCAGAGAGAGAGAGAGAGAAAAGGTTGAGAGAGAATTTTAGAGATTGTCACAGAGAGAAAGAGAGAGAGAGAGAGAAAGTTTTAGAGACTGTCACACAGAGATAGAGAGGGGGGGTGAGAGACTTTTAGAGATATTCACAGAAAGAGAGAAAGTGGGGGTGAGAGAGTTTTAGAGATAATCACAGAAAAAAAGAGAGAAAGAGAGAGAGAGCGGGAGTGAGAGAGTTTTAGAGATTGTCACAGAGAAAAAGAGAGATAGTTTTAGAGGGTGTCACACAGAGACAAAGAGAGGGGGTGAGTGAGTTTTAGAGATTGTCACCGAGAGAGAAAGAGTTTTAAAGATTGTCACAGCGAGAGTGGGTGAGAGAGTTTGAGAGATTGTCAGAGAGAGAGAGAGTTTTAGAGATTGTCACAGAGTGAGAGAGAGTTTTAAAGATTGTCACAGAGTAAGAGAGAGAGTTTTAGAGAGTGTTATAAAGTGAAAGAAAAAGTTTTAGAGATTGTCACAGCGAGAGAGGGTGAGAGAGTTATAGAGATTGTCAAAGAGAGAGAGAGAGAGGTTTTTTAGAGATTGTCAGAGAGAGAGAGAGAAAGGGGTGAGAGAGAATTTTAGAGATTGTCACAGAGAGAAAGAGAGAGAGAGAGAGAAAGTTTTAGAGACTGTCACACAGAGACAGAGAGAGGGGGTGAGAGAGTTTTAGAGATATTCACAGAAAGAGAGAAAGCGGGGGTGAGAGAGTTTTAGAGATAATCACAGAAAAAAAAGAGAGAGAGAGAGAGAGAGAGCGGGAGTGAGAGAGTTTTAGAGATTGTCACAGAGAAAAAGAGAGATAGTTTTAGAGATTGTCACAGAGAAAAAGAGAGATAGTTTTAGAGATTGTCACACAGAGACAAAGAGAGGGGGTGAGAGAGTTTTAGAGATTGTCACAGAGAGAGAGAGAGAGAGAGTTTTAAAGATTGTCACAGCGAGAGTGGGTGAGAGAGTTTGAGAGATTGTCAGAGAGAGAGAGAGAGAGAGTTTTAGAGATTGTCACAGAGTGAGAGAGAGTTTTAAAGATTGTCACAGAGCAAGAGAGAGAGTTTTAGAGAGTGTTATAAAGTGAAAGAAAGAAAAAGTTTTAGAGATTGTCAGAGAGAGAGAGAGAGAGAGAGAGAGAGTTTTAGTGATTCTCACAGAGTGAGAGAGAGAGGGAGTTTTAGAGATTGTCACAGCGAGAGAGGGTGAGAGAGTTATAGAGATTGTCAAAGAGAGAGAGAGGTTTTTTAGAGATTGTCAGAGAGAGAGAGAGAAAGGGGTGAGAGAGAATTTTAGAGATTGTCACAGAGAAAAAGAGAGAGAGAGAGAAAGTTTTAGAGACTGTCACACAGAGACAGAGAGAGGGGGTGAGAGAGTTTTAGAGATATTCACAGAAAGAGAGAAAGCGTGGGTGAGAGAGTTTTAGAGATAATCACAGAAAAAAAAAAGAGAGAGAGGGAGAGAGAGAGCGGGAGTGAGAGAGTTTTAGAGATTGTCACAGAGAAAAAGAGAGATAGTTTTAGAGATTGTCACACAGAGACAAAGAGAGGGGGTGAGAGAGTTTTAGAGATTGTCACAGAGAAAAAGAGAGATAGTTTTAGAGATTGTCACAGAGAGAGAGAGAGAGAGAGAGAGAGAGAGAGAGCGGGAGTGAGAGAGTTTTAGAGATTGTCACAGAGAAAAAGAGAGATAGTTTTAGAGATTGTCACACAGAGACAAAGAGAGGGGGTGAGAGAGTTTTAGAGATTGTCACAGAGAGAGAGAGAGAGAGAGAGAGAGAGAGAGAGAGTTTTAAAGATTGTCACACAGAGTCAGAGAGAGGGGGTGAGAGAGTTTTAAAGATTGTCACCCTGAGACAGAGAGAGGGGGTGAGAGAGTTTTAGACATTGTCAGAGATAGAGAGACAGACAGACAGAGAGACAGACACATTCACTGGGCGGATGCAGAGGCACTAAAGGTCGAATATTATAGAGAGGAAGGGAGAGAGAGACAGACAGACAGACAGACATATTCACCGGGAGGATGCAGAGGCACTAAAGGTCGAATATTATAGAGAGGAAGGGAGAGGGAGAGAGACAGACAGACAGACAGACAGACAGAGAGACAAAGAGATTTTTTTCATCCTTTTGAACAGAATTTTGAGGGAAAGGAAGACAATATGTATTCTTGGATGTTCTGTTTGTTTATTGCATCATTATGTTTATTGTATATTTATCTCCTGATTTATCCTCTCTTTATCTCGCAGGTCATCATGAGTGTGAGATACTGAGTGGGGGACCAGAAGCCGCTGAGTGTGAACATCTCTGGAGGAAATGTAAGAAAAATCCGGGACATAAAGGATTCATCTCAGCTAAAGATTTCAAGGACTATTACTTGTCAAAAGTACACACTGACAAACAACATGATAGGCTTAGAGCCGTGATAGATCTTACTGTGAGACTAAGAGTATGCTGGACAAGTGCAGAGAGACCAGATGACTATCCATTTTTTAATGTTAGAGGAACGAACAAAACTCGCTTGGGAACTGGCTTGATAGACTCTGTTTCTGATCCCGTGTCAGGCAAGCGTTGTCCTTGTGTTGCATGTAATGGGAAGAAAACCAGAAAATTCTGGAGATTCAGGGTACGGACAGCTGCACATGTCGTGTATAACACGGAGGAGGCAAAGTCAACAAAAGTTGATCTGTTTTATGATGATGATAGTTGTAAACTTGATGATAGGATAGCGACTGTGACGGGGTTGGAAGAGATCCATCTTGAGATAGATATCTGTTACATGGACTGTGTGACACACGATGAAGCTTTGGTTGAGAGGATTGAGTCGGCCAGGAGATGCTGGTGTGGATCTAGAGAAGTTGTAGATCTATCTGGTCTGGACTTTCTACCGTCTTGTGATGAGGGTCGACACCCTACACTGATTGTCTCACACCCACACGGACAACCTAAGAAGATAACACTGGGTCAAGCGAGGGATGAAGAATTCCTTCTTGCCAATTATAACGTGGCTACATGCCCGGGCTCCAGTGGAGCACCAGTGCTTTGGTTGCACACACACCCAGACGGCATGAGTTTTCACTTGTCGTACCTACCAGTTCATAGCGGAAGTTTCAGTTTCAGTGCAGAGGAACAATGCAACTTTGGTCACTGGTACTGATTGTTGTAAACTCTGAAACTTTGTACTGATTGTTGTAAACTCTGAAACTTTGTACTGATTGTTGTAAACTCTGAAACTTTGTACTGATTGTTGTAAACTCTGAAACTTTGTACTGATTGTTGTAAACTCTGAAACTTTGTACTGATTGTTGTAAACTCTGAAACTTTGTACTGATTGTTGTAAACTCTGAAACTTTGTACTGATTGTTGTAAACTCTGAAACTTGGTACTGATTGTTGTAAACTCTGAAACTTTGTACTGATTGTTGTAAACTCTGAAACTTTGTACTGATTGTTGTAAACTCTGAAACTTTGTACTGATTGTTGTAAACTCTGAAACTTGGTACTGATTGTTGTAAACTCTGAAACTTGGTACTGATTGTTGTAAACTCTGAAACTTTGTACTGATTGTTGTAAACTCTGAAACTTTGTACTGATTGTTGTAAACTCTGAAACTTTGTACTGATTGTTGTAAACTCTGAAACTTTGTACTGATTGTTGTAAACTCTGAAACTTTGTACTGATTGTTGTAAACTCTGAAGCTTTGTATTGATTGTTGTAAATTCTATAACTTTGTACTGATTGTTGTAAACTCTGAAGCTTTGTATTGATTGTTGTAAATTCTATAACTTTGTACTGATTGTTGTAAACTCTGAAACTTTGTACTGATTGTTGTAAACTCTGAAACTTTGTACTGATTGTTGTAAATTCTATAACTTAGTACTGATTGTTGTAAACTCTGAAGCTTTGTATTGATTCTTGTAAATTATATAAATTTGTACTGATTGTTGTAAACTCTGAAACTTTGTACTGATTTTTGTAAATTCTATAAATTTGTACTGATTGTTGTAAACTCTGAAGCTTTATATTGATTGTTGTAAATTCTATAACTTAGTACTGATTGTTGTAAACTCTGAAGCTTTGTATTGATTGTTGTAAATTCTATAAATTTGTACTGATTGTTGTAAACTCTGAAACTTTGTACTGTTTTTTGTAAATTCTATAAATTTGTACTGATTGTTGTAAACTCTGAAGCTTTGTATTGATTGTTGTAAATTCTATAAATTTGTACTGATTGTTGTAAACTCTGAAACTTTGTACTGATTGTTGTAATTTCTATAACTTTGTACTGATTTTTGTAAACTCTAGAACTTTGAACTGATTGTTGTAAACTCTAGAACTTTGAACTGATTGTTGTAAATTCTAGAACTTTGTGCTCATTCTGTCGTGGCAAAATAAAAGTTCTCTATTGTTTTGCTGTTATTTTGTTTTGTTATCAACAGAGTTTTACGTTTGTCAAATTCTTAATCTAGATCTTGTTCTATTTATCAATCCACCTATAGTCTATCTATCTATCTATCTATCTATCTATCTATCTATCTATCTATCTATCTATCTATCTATCTATCTATCTATCTTTCTATCTATCTATTTATCAATATATCTATCTATCTAATTGCTTATCAATCCATCTATAGTCTATCTATCTATCTATTTATCCATCTGTAGTCTATCTATCCATCTATCTATTTATGTATCTATCTATCAATCTGTCTGTATATCTTAGTACTTATCTATCCATTTATCTATCAATCTAAGTACTTGTCTATCCATCTATCTATCTAAATATTCATCTATCTATCTATCTATCTAAGTAATTATCCATCCATCTATCTATTTATCTATCAATCCAACGCTTTTCTTTGTCCAAAGTTTCTCCAGCTGGTTCACTAATCTCGATTTTCTCCTCCTTTATCTTCTCTCTCTCTCTCTCTCTCTCTCTCTCTCTCTCTCTCTCTCTCTCTCTCTCTCTCTCTCTCTCTCTCTCTCTCTATCTATATATATATATATATATATATATATATATATATATATATCTTTCTCACTTTCTCTCTTTTTCTCTCTCGTCTCACAGACACTCTACTTGACTAATACATGTAAAATAAAATTAATAAAGATGATTATATTAATAAGGATGTTAAATATGTACGTACATGACCTCTCTCTCTCTCTCTCTCTCTCTCTCTCTCTCTCTCTCTATCTCTCTCTCTCTCTCTCTATCTCTCTCTCTCTCTCTCTCTATCTATATATATATATATATATATATATATATATATATATATATATATATATATCTATCTATCTATCTATCTATCTATCTATCTCTCTCTCTCTCTCTCTCTCTCTCTCTCTCTCTCTCTCTCTCTCACGTCTCACAGACACACACTTCACTTGACTCACACACTGAAAAGAAAGTCAATCATGATGATAATATGTGCGTGTCCTCCCTGCCTCCTTCAGAGAATCTATCCAGGCATAAGAGAGTTGGATAAAAAGGTCTAGAGAGAGAGAGAAAAGGAAAAACACAGAAAAGTTGAGAGTGAGACACACACACAGAAAAGTTGAGAGAGACACACACACAGAGAGAAAAGTTAAGAGAGACACACACACAGAAAAGTTGAGAGTGAGGCACACACACAGAAAAGTTGAGAGAGAGACACACGCACAGAGAGAGAGAAAGACAAAGAAAAGTTGAGAGTGAGAGACAAAGAAACACAGAAAAATTGAGAGTGAGAGAGAGAGAGACACGCAC
Organism: Elysia crispata; assembly: GCA_033675545.1. Classification (NCBI taxonomy): domain Eukaryota; kingdom Metazoa; phylum Mollusca; class Gastropoda; family Plakobranchidae; genus Elysia; species Elysia crispata. The sequence continues at coordinate 16,147 of JAWDGP010004231.1, forward strand.
ACAGAAAAATTGAGACAGAGGCAGAAAACTTGAGAAAGAGAGAAAAAGACACAGAGAGGGAGAGGGAAAAAGAGAGAGAGAGAGTTGGGGTAGGACACGGCTGGACTGAAAATTAATTATTCTGAATGTGCACTCTATTCGCGAAGTGATGTGTACACAGATGTGATTATTGTGCGGGATAAATTATTGTTAAAAATCGGAGTCCAAAAAGAATACCTCTCATGGGATCTTTTCTCAGTTCTTTACGAAAGATTTTGTTGTTGTTGTTGGTGGTGGTGGTGGTGGTGGTTATGTTTAAGTTGTTGTTGTAATATTTGTTCTTGATTTGTTGTTGATAGTAGTAGTAATAGTAGTAGTAGTAGTAGTAGTAGTAGTAGTAGTAGTAGTAGTAGTAGTAGTAGTAGTAGTAGTAGTAGTAGTAGTAGTAGTAGTAGTAGTAGTAGTAGTAGTAGTAGTAGTAGTAGTATCATTATTGCTTCTGTTATACATATATATATATAATATATATATATTTTTTCCCCCATATTTAATAAGTAAGGGGATATAACCATAAGGTGTTCTTTTTCCTTGTTCTTTTACTGTTAATATTTTTGTTCTCTCCCAGTATCTCTGTTTTATTCAATCATTTATCGCCACGTGGTTGGTCACGTTGTTTCCCATCGGGTTGGTATGATTGTTTCTCCCATCTTTTCTGTTTTATTCAATCATTTATCGCCATGTGGTTGGTCACCGTGTTTCCCATAGAGTTGGTATGATTGTTTCTCCCATCTTTTCTGTTTTATTCAATCATTTAACGCCATGTGGTTGGTCACCTTGTTTCCCATCGGGTTGGTATGATATATCTGTATCTCGGTCTCGGTAAATTATAAATACTTTTATTCTTATTCTCATCCCATTATTCCTTCAACAACAACAACAACAAAAAAGATAAAGCGCTTTTGTTTTAAAGCTTAAATAATACAGAGTGTAAGGTAAGATCAGTCTAATTTTGTTTATCTTTTTTATTTTTTTTTTCAAGCAGATCACCATACAGAGATTTACAAACAATGAGTTTTTAAATGATTGGATTGGAGCAGGTGCGATCCATGAAGTATCTTCACGGCTTTTTTTTCAATCAACTGGAATTTCCCGCTTGTCATCTAGAAAGAGGGAAGACAAGAATGCACTTTTATTACATTATATTTTAATGCATTATAATTTTATTCGTATTATGTGAAAACTGTATGAAGGGTAGAAAAGATCAGTTTTTGACTTGTAGTGGAATAAAAATTGATTTTAAAAAATATCAAGAGATATAAAGAGGCGATGGGTTTATCAAAATAAGTAGGTAAAAAACAAGGTTAAAAGAAAAGGAAGGTAGGTTGAGGTAAATACATCTTTAGAAAGACAAATATTATAAAAGCTGGAAAGATACAATTTCTGTTCCTTAGAATGAATTTAAAGAATAAAGGCAATAGTGACAACACATGATAGCTATTTGTCTTAATAGAGTTCTAACTATGACCATTATTTTATGAGTTATTGAAAGCTATGTGTCTTTATAGAGTTCTAAGGTATAATATGACTATTATTTTATGAGTTATTCATAGCTATGTGTCTTTATGAGTTCTAAGGTATACTTTGACTGTTACTTTATGAGTTTTTGATAGCTATGTGTCTTTATAGAGTTCTAACTATGACTATTATTTTATGAGTTATTGAAAGCTATGTGTCTTTATAGAGTTCTAACTATGACTATAATTTTATGAGTTATATTTGGGCATGACGATGATAAATGACCGAGAGAAGAAAAAGAATAACAAAAGTCATGAGAATTGTGTTTGAGTTACTTTTTTTTATATTTCTCATATTTTACGTTTCTCCTTAACGTAGGCCTATAATTATTTATTATTCTTTCTTTTCTGCTCCAATACATATTAAAAGTTTTATCTTTGTTTTTATACACTTTATCTTCCTAATAGTTTTTTATCCATATCTTTAAATCATCCACACTTGTTTCTGTATCATGTCGCAATTTTATCTTTGGTTTTTTTTTTTTGGTTTTTTTTTGGGGGGGGTTATACACTTTATCTTCTTAATAGTTGTTTATCCATATCCTTAAATCATCCACACTAGTCTTGTTTCTATGTCATGTTGCAATTTTATCTTTGTTTTTATGCTCGTTATCTTCTTTATAGTTGTTGTTGTTTATCCATAATTATCCTTAAATCATCCACGCATGTTTCTGCATCATAAAGTAAATTTATCTTTGTTTTTTATACACGTTATCTTCCTTATTATTGTTGTTCGGGTCCGAGACAGGGGAGAAATAATCTAACAATAATGTCGAGACACGAAAATCTTTACTTCACCAAAACACCGAGACAAGTTCAGTCTGGGTTAAACATGCAGCGCCTGTAACAGCGGTGTTCAAGATTCACACTGAAACAGACAAGAAAACAAGTTAGGATACAGTGTGAAATGTAGCGTCTGTAACAGCGGTGTTCAAGATTCACACTGAAACAGACAAGAAAACAAGTTAGGATACAGTGTGAAATGTAGCGTCTGTAACAGCGGTGTTCAAGATTCACACTGAAACAGACAAGAAAACAAGTTAGGATAGAGTGTGAAATGCAGCGTCTGTAACAGCGGTGTTCAAGATTCACACTGAAACAGACGAGAAAACAAGTTAGGATAGAGTGTGAAATGCAGCGTCTGTAACAGCGGTGTTCAAGATTCACACTGAAACAGACGAGAAAACAAGTTAGGATAGAGTGTGAAATGTAGCGTCTGTAACAGCGGTGTTCAAGATTCACACTGAAACAGACGAGAAAACAAGTTAGGATAGAGTGTGAAATGCAGCGTCTGTAACAGCGGTGTTCAAGATTCACACTGAAACAGACAAGAAAACAAGTTAGGATAGAGTGTGAAATGCAGCGTCTGTAACAGCGGTGTTCAAGATTCACACTGAAACAGACAAGAAAACAAGTTAGGATACAGTGTGAAATGTAGCGTCTGTAACAGCGGTGTTCAAGATTCACACTGAAACAGACAAGAAAACAAGTTAGGATAGAGTGTGAAATGTAGCGTCTGTAACAGCGGTGTTCAAGATTCACACTGAAACAGAAGAGAAAACAATTTAGGATAGAGTGTGAAATGTCGGGAGAAATTTATATTTCTAAAGGAGTATGACTAATCATTCTGATACATGCTGGAAACATACAATACAGACAGATAAAAGAGTATGATTAATTATTCTGATAGATGCTGAAAATATAGAATACAGACAAATAAAGGAGTATGACTAATCATTCTGATAGATGCTGGAAATAAAGAATACAGACAAATAAAGGAGTATGACTAATCATTCTGATAGATGCTGGAAATATAGAATACAGACAAATAAAGGAGTATGATTAATTATTCTGATAGATGCTGGAAATATAGAATACAGACAAATAAAGGAGTATGACTAATCATTCAGATACATGCTGGAAATATAGAATACAGACAAATAAAGGAGTATGACTAATCATTCTGATAGATGCTGGAAATATAGAATACAGACAAATAAAGGAGTATGACTAATCATTCAGATACATGCTGGAAATATAGAATACAGACAAATAAAGGAGTATGACTAATCATTCTGATAGATGCTGGAAATATAGAATACAGACAAATAAAGGAGTATGACTAATCATTCTGATACATGCTGGAAACATACAATACAGACAGATAAAAGAGTATGATTAATTATTCTGATAGATGCTGGAAATATAGAATACAGACAAATAAAGGAGTATGACTAATCATTCTGATAGATGCTGGAAATATAGAATACAGACAAATAAAGGAGTATGACTAATCATTCTGATAGATGCTGGAAATATAGAATACAGACAAATAAAGGAGTATGACTAATCATTCTGATACATGCTGGAAATATAGAATACAGACAAATAAAGGAGTATGACTAATCATTCTGATAGATGCTGGAAATATAGAATACAGACAAATAAAGGAGTATGACTAATCATTCTGATAGATGCTGGAAATATAGAATACAGACAAATAAAGGAGTATGACTAATCATTCTGATAGATGCTGGAAATATAGAATACAGACAAATAAAGGAGTATGACTAATCATTCTGTTACATTCTGGAAATATAGAATACAGACAAAAAAAAGAGTATGACTAATCATTCTGATAGATGCTGGAAATATAGAATACAGAACAAAAAAGGGAGAAAAAAAAGGTAAAAGATATAGGACTAAAAAAATGTTAGCGTATGGAAAAAAAAGGAATTATTAAATATTAAAAGTCACAAACTTACTCGTCTTCGTCTTTATAACAATCCCTGTAGCATTTATCAAATTTGCTGTCAGCAGTTTGGGAGTCAACGTTGTCTGGTTTAGGGGAAGACAGGTTGGAGAAAAGACGGAAAAGTAAGTTTAGTATTGTGAAATAATGATTGGTAACACATTGGTTTGATTTATGAGTAGAGAGAAAAGAGGGAAGAGTAAGTTTAGTATTGTGAAATAATGATTGGTAACACATTGGTCTGATTTATGAGTAGAGAGAAAAGAGGGAAGAGTAAGTTTAGTATTGTGAAATAATGATTGGTAACACATTGGTCTGATTTATGAGTAGAGAGAAAAGAGGGAAGAGTAAGTTTAGTATTGTGAAATAATGATTGGTAACACATTGGTCTGGTTTATGAGTAGAGAGGGAAGAGGGAAGAGTAAGCTTGGTATTATGAAATAATGATTGGTAACACATTGGTCTGATTTATGAGTAGAGAGAAAAGAGGGAAGAGTAAGTTTAGTATTGTGAAATAATGATTGGTAACACATTGGTCTGATTTATGAGTAGAGAGAAAAGAGGGAAGAGTAAAAATAGTATCGTAGCAAAGATCAAAGAGTATAGAACACCAGAGGGTTTAGTATCGTAACAAGCTTAAATGCATCTTATATCAGAGGTACTACCATCGTGACAAATTTTAAGGTGTATGGAATACCAGAGAGATTAGTATCGTAGCAAAAATCAAATTGTATGGAATACCAGAGAGATTAATATTGCAGCAAAAATCAAATTGTATGGAATACCAGAGAGATTAGTATCGTAGCAAAAATCAAATTGTATGGAATACCAGAGAGATTAATATTGCAGCAAAAATCAAATTGTATGGAATACCAGAGATATTAATATCGCAGCAAAGATCAAGGTGTATGGAATAACAGAGGGATTTGTATCGTGACAAATATGAAGAAATATATAGAACACCAAATGGATGAGTATCGTAGCAAAGAACAAAGAGTAAAGAACACTAGAGGGATCAGTATCGTAGCAAAGAACAAGGTGTATGGAATACCAGAAGGATTAGTATCGTAGCAAAGAACAAGGTGTATGGAATACCAGAAGGATTAGTATCGTAGCAAAGAACAAGGTGTTTGGAATACCAGAAGGATTAGTATCGTAGCAAAGAACAAAGAGTAAAGAACACTAGAGGGATCAGTATCGTAGCAAAAGAACAAGGTGTATGGAATACCAGAAGGATTAGTATCGTAGCAAAGATCAAAATGTATAGAACACTAGAGGGATCAGTATCGTAGCAAAGAACAAGGTGTATGGAATACCAGAAGGATTAGTATCGTAGCAAAGAACAAAGAGTAAAGAACACTAGAGGGATCAGTATCGTAGCAAAGAACAAAGTGTATGGAATACCAGAAGGATTAGTATCGTAGCAAAGATCAAAATGTATAGAACACTAGAGGGATCAGTATCGTAGCAAAGAACAAGGTGTATGGAATACCAGAAGGATTAGTATCGTAGCAAAGAACAAGGTGTATGGAATACCAGAAGGATTAGTATCGTAGCAAAGAACAAAGTGTATGGAATACCAGAAGGATTAGTATCGTAGCAAAGAACAAGGTGTATGGAATACCAGGAGGATTAGTATCGTAGCAAAGAACAAGGTGTATGGAATACCAGAAGGATTAGAATCGAAACGATTATGATAATTATCATGATGATAATAATTTGATGATGATGGCGATTATGACGATGGGGATCATGATAATAATGTTAATCATACTACTGGTTATGATGATGACGATGATGATTGTGATAACGGTGTTGATGATGATGATGGGGTTGATGATAATAATGTTGATCATAATTATGGTTATGATGATGACGATGATGATTTTGATAATGGTGTTGATGATGATGGGGTTGATGATAATAATGATGATCATAATACTAGTAATGATGATATGATGGTGATGGTGATAATGATGATGACGATGGAGTTGATGTTTACCATGATGATGATGATGATGATGATGATGATAATAATAATGTACACAACATCTACAATGGTACACATGTAGTTTTACCGTTACCACCGGGAGTCGTGGTCTGTGAAATGTCCCGCCGGGTTGTCGTGTGTGTCGTATTCCCTGCAGGTGTGTTGGCTGGTGAGAATCGAAGAGATCCTGTGAATTTACCCCACTGTTTTCGCGTCCTGGTTATTTTAGAGTATTATCTATACACGTCTTGGGCGATATTAGTAAGTTTATTTCAAAGCTCAGGGTTAATTACAGTCTCCAAATCTTGTTCGCAGGACGTTTCTTTATTTAAAATGTAGTAACGGAATATCATGGAGTTTGGCGTGGACACGGTCCACTGCTTCCATCGCATTTATTCCTCGTAATGTTTTTTTTTTTAATTTTTTTCTTACATCCCTCTCTTTTAATTTGTGTGTTACAGATAGAATTATAACTCTTTCCCGCCAATCTCTCTCTCTCTCTCTCTCTCTCTCTCTCTCTCTCTCTCTCTCTCTCTCTCTCTCTCTCTCTCTCTCTCTCTCTCTCTTTTCTTTCGTTTACTTATTCCCCCTGCTCCTTTTTTTCTTTCCTTCTCCGTTTGATTGCATATTTCTTTATTATTTATCTCTCTTTTCCTCTCTTGCATTTTTTCTGTCTCTCAATCCCTTCCGTTTTATGAAATATCGCCCTCTCTTCTATCCTTTCTTTTTTTTCTTTTTAATGATTTTCCCACAACTCTCCTCTCCTCTCCTCCCCTCTCCTCTCCTCTGACATTTCAATTGGGTTGCGTATGTCTTAGACATCTCTCTCAACCCCAACTCCCCATCTCTCTCTCTCTCTCTCTCTATATATATATATATATATATATATATATATATCTCAACCCCAACTCCCCATCTCTCTATATATATATATATATCTCTATGTTTCTCTCTCTCTGTCTATCTCTCTCATTCTATCCATCTATCTACCTATCTATCTATCTACCAATTTCTCTCTCTATCTACCTATCTATCTACTTACCTACCTACCTATCTATCTATTTATCTATCTACCTATATACCTATCTATCTACTTATCTGTATATCAACCTATCTATCTCTCTACTTATATATCTATCTATCTATCTTTCTAACTATCCATTTATATATCTATCTCTCTGTCTCAACTCTCACTCCAGTTCAAATACTAATGCTCTACTCACCACCACCTCACATTGTAAAAACGATTCAACCAAAACCACAAACTGTCTCAACACTCACTCCTGTTCAAATACTAATGCTCTACTCACCACCACACATTGTTTAAACCCTTCAACCAGAATCACAAACTGTCTCAACACTCACTCCTGTTCAAATACTAATGCTCTACTCACCACCACACATTGTGTAAACCCTTCAACCAGAATCACAAACTGTCTCAACACTCACTCCTGTTCAAATACTAATGCTCTACTCACCACCACCACATATTGAGTAAACCCTTAAACCAGAACCACAAACTGTATCAACACTCACTCCAGCTCAAATACTAATGCTCTACTCACCACCACCACATATTGAGTAAACCATTCAACCAGAACCACAAACTGTCTCAACACTCACTCCTGTTCAAATACTAATGCTCTACTCACCACCACCACACATTGTGTAAACCATTCAACCAGAAACACAAACTGTCTCAACACTCACTCCTGTTCAAATACTAATGCTCTACTCACCACCACCACATATTGAGTAAACCATTCAACCAGAACCACAAACTGTCTCAACACTCACTCCTGTTCAAATACTAATGCTCTACTCACCACCACCACACATTGTGTAAACCATTCAACCAGAACCACAAACTGTCTCAACACTCACTCCTGTTCAAATACTAATACTCTACTCACCACCACCACACATTGTGTAAACCATTCAACCAGAACCACAAACTGTATCAACACTCACTCCTGTTCAAATACTAATGCTCTACTCACCACCACCACACATTGTGTAAACCATTCAACCAGAACCACAAACTGTCTCAACACTCACTCCTGTTCAAATACTAATACTCTACTCACCACCACCACACATTGAGTAAACCCTTAAACCAGAACCACAAACTGTCTCAACACTCACGGTTTGGTTCAGCAGTCAGGGTCAAATGATTCTGGTCAGATTGGCCATGTTCTCCGCCTCAAGAAGGTGAGAAAGAAAGAGGCGGTGAGGGGGGGGGGGGGGGTGGGAGTGGGGTAGTGACATACATACATTACATACATCCTCTTGTAGACTATATTGACACTGGTGCCATAAGAACAAGCGGCTGTCGTACTGAGGTAAATGAAGTTCAGTAAATTTTCTAAGAAAAAGCATTTGATATGTTTTATAATATAATGGACAACTCCTTGACAAAGAAACACCTAGACTTACTTGTTATATGAAAACTCATAATACAGAATAAGGAAAGAAATGAACGTTTTTGTCTTCAAAAAGAGGAAAGCAAGGGAGTAAAATCTCTAACAAAAATGCATTTGTTATATTTTATGTTATACTGAGCACCTGCATGTGAAAGAAAAACCTGGAAGGACTTGTTTTATGTTATATCATAATAGAGAACAGTCAGAGAAATGGGCGTTTTTCCTCTCTAAACAGGAGTTGGAGCATTATAAGAATATTTTAAAGATCTGAACATTTCTGCTGCGGTCAGATACCTGGTCTCCCTTGATGGCCGTCTCCTTTATCTGGCTCAAGCACGAAACTGCTTGTCGACGCCAAGAAGATAGTCAATAAATAGGCAACTACAGCAACATCTAGTGAAGTCGTCCAAACGCATCTCATGCTTGGGAAAAGGGGGCGGGGGGGGAGGGCAGGTCAAAGTTTGACGCTTAAAATATATATTTCAAAACCTGAAAAACTACTTATGGAAGACTAAGAAAAGAGTAGGTGGCAGTAGTAGTAGTAGTAGTAGTAGTAGTAGTAGTAGTAGTAGTAGTAGTAGTAGTAGTAGTAGTAGTAGTAGTAGAAGTAATAGTAGTAGTAGTAGTAGTAGTAGTAGTAGTAGTAGTAGTAGTAGTAGTAGTAGTAGTAGTAGTAGTAGTAGTAGTAGTAGTAGTAGTAGAAGTAATAGTAGTAGTAGTAGTAGCAGTAGTAGTAGTAGTAGTAGTAGTAGTAGTAGTAGTAGTAGTAGTAGTAGTAGTAGTAGTAGTAGTAGAAGTAGAAGTAGAAGTAGTAGTAGTAGTAGTAGTAGTAGTAGTAGTAGTAGTAGTAGTAGTAGTAGTAGTAGTAGTAGTAGTAGTAGTAGTAATTTATAAGAGCTAGAATTTTAGTTTGTGCTCTGCAGGGGTTAGGATAATGCTTTACGCGAAAATGATCGAAAATGCAAGCCGTTGAAGGATTAGAACCATAGATATATAAAATTTTTTGGCACTCATCGCCTTGCCACTCAAAGATAACCTATCTTAGACCAATACGCCACTACGCTCCCTAAAAAGAGAGTTTCATGGCGAAGGTATTTACTAAGCCTCTCTGGGTGACTTGAAATCTTGATTGGAAAAATCCGAATCTCACCATAGACAACCATTGAATCCGGAAGCACCAGACTTGCCATTGGACGCACAAACATCTACGGCGAACGATAACAATATGTATGCCTCAGATTTAAAGTAGTTTCAAATTTAGATGTAGAGGAAGCAAACCACAGTATTAATTATGAGTAAGAATTATAAGAGCTAGAATTTTAGGTAGTTTATTCTTACTTATAATTAATACAGTGATATCCTCTACATCTAAATTTGGAAAAGCGATAAATTCTGTTTAATGTGATTCTGATCAGCTTCTTTTCTCAGTTTCCCTCAGCCCGGGCATGAAGAATTTATCTTAAAAGTTCTGATTTATGTGATTCTGATCAGCTTCTTTTCTCAGTTTCCCCTAGGCCGGGCATGAAGAATTTATCTTCAAAGTTCTGATTTATGTGATTCTGATCCGCTTCTTTTCTCAGTTTTTCTCGAGACGGAATTGCATAGTTTCTATCAGAAGTTCAGCTTAATGTGATTCTGATTAGATTTTTTTTCTCAAATGAAAAATTTTATCTTAGAAGTTTTGTTCTATGTGATTCTGGACAGCTTCTTTTCTCAGTTTTTCGGGTATGAAAATTTTCGAGGTACAGTCAACTTTTACCCCTTTCTGGCGGCTTTTTTCTGTTAGCCGTGACGGAGCTATATCAGTCAAATTTTAAGTCTGATTACATAAAGGCTACTAAATTTAAAATTGTCATTTCCACCTAATATTCATATCTTTTAGAAGGTGTGAAAATCTCTTATCAAATTATTAATAATTAGAGAAAGCTCAATAATTATAACATGGGGCCATCGCTAGGTTTTACAAAGTGACAGCAAAGACTTGTAAGGTGAAAGCAGTTTATAAGCTGAGAAAAAAAAGAAAAAAAAAAAAAACATAAAATTTAGTGAGTGGGAAAATTTCTGTCAAAAATAAAAATAGACCTAAGGTTTGCTTCAGGTGCCGTGAAGGGGGTTAAGTTGCGCAAGAAATGCCTCTAGTCTGAGTGTAGTTTTTTAAGTGTTTGTTTCTAATACAAGCTCAAAACTCTGTTCTACGAACGGTACCCTAGTGTCAATGTGCTGGGTTTGGTGCGCGTGGGTGTGTATTATACAGGTTTATAACATGATCTTTCTATCTATCCTTTTATTTACATGATCCAGATATATGCCTCCACCAATCTATCTTTACCTAGAATCTATACATCTCTGTGATTATAAACACAAAACCTAGATCGAATACCCTGGAAGATATCTCGAGGTCAATCTACTCGTGGGCTTATTACATTAAATTCTTTTGAAATTCTAAATCTGAAAGTAAAATCTAGACCAATTTTTTTTTATTTGAGTCTAGCTGCTGTAAATATTAAGGCCCTAGATCTAGAATCTATTTCCAAGCAACATTTTTTTCTAGATTCTTGAATTAGATCTTACTCTATAGGATGTAGTCAATCTATTCCAAACGGTTTTAGAATTGCCACTAACGTTGTAAGCCTAGATCTACTTTCGGTTTCCTCTCTGAAATCTTTACCGAGCTGTGCCGAAATAGTTCGCACATTCACCTTTTTATTTAATGAAAAAAAAATAATAATCACATTTTTGCCTTTAATTTTCCAAAAACACGATTTTGGTGAAAAATGTTACTACCACTGCAATATTTAGGGCCATTAACAACTTTATGCCAAATTGGACGTGCCCAGGTGTTTTAGAAATGCCCGGTTAGATAATTCTCATTTTTTGCCTACCTCAATTATAAGTAGATGACGGGCTTTAGGGAGTAAGTTTTTGAATAACTTCATATGGTATAATTTTGTGTTTATGATGGGCAAGATATCTTTCTGGACAGCCAATTTTAACTAATGCTTGTTGATATTCGTGAA
>JAWDGP010004232.1:0-10341 GCA_033675545.1 Elysia crispata
TATTCTAAAAGATATGTCCATGGTACTTTATTACTCCTTCTGTCTCTCTTAACTGTCTGTCGCTAGTTATTTCTTGTCTTCCTGATTCTTCCTCTTCCACGCTATCTCTCCTTCTGTCTCCCTCTTTTTGTCTCTGATTCTCTTAATCTCCTATCTAACTCTCTCTCTTTCTCTCTCTCTCTCTCTCTCTCTCTCTCTCTTTAGGTCTATTTGGAAGCAAGTTTTTGTCGCCCAATCTTACATGTTACGCATCTCTTATATAGTTACAAATAATCCGTGTTGTATGTCTTTCGAACATCGGCTTTAGATTAGTATTATCACCGATTGTCTTTTATTTTCTGATATTGCAGCTTACATATTGTGTTTTAGTCTCATTGACTGTGTCTCTAATTTTTCTCTTTGCAGCACGTGGGTGCTTCCGAAGGAATGACAGAATTGGGGGTCCAAGATATGACTGTAAGTGAGCCCAAAATGACGATTTTCAAACCTTTATTCCCCACCACCGCCCAGATGGCTACATCTGTGATACAGAATACGAATGACTTTAAACGAACAGTTTATTGTCTTTGTATAAAATCATGATTGAGATCGTTATATTCAATTTGTTTCTTAGTTTCTCTACTCGATTTCAAAGATTTATGGGCGTTTATTAACTCAGTTATTTAGTTTAACACAAATCGTGACACAGGAATGCAAAAAAGACTCATTTTGTCTTTTTTTTCTTTTGGTAATTTTTATACATCAGTTGTCGTTAATTTTGCATTTCAGCAGTTACTTTCCTCTATACGTAAGGCCGATCTAGATTGCTACACGTATTTAAAAGAGTTCATGCCCTTACTGAGTGATTAAATCGTGAGACTATTTCTTTCTATTCTTCTTATCTCTCTTCCTGTCTTCCGCTCTATTTCTTTCTCACTAACTTTCTCTCGCTCTCTCTATCTTTCTGTCTGTCTGTCTGTCTGTCTGTCTGTCTGTCTGTCTGTCTGTCTGTCTGTCTCTCTCTCTCTCTCTCTCTCTCTCTCTCTCTCTCTCTCTCTCTCTCTCTCTCTCTATCTCTCTCTCTCTATGTCTTATTGTCTTTAAGTCTGTATGTAACTCACACTTTTTCAGTTCCTGTGCGTCCTTACTTCTTTTTTGTTTGTTTCGAATTAATTTTCATTGCACTCTCTCTCTCTCTCTCTCTCTCTCTCTCTCTCTCTCTCTCTCTCTCTCTCTCTCTCTCTCTCTCTTTCTCTCTCTCTATCTCTTTCTCTCACTTATTTTTTCTCTCTCACTAGTATTTTCATCGCTCGTCTCTCATTTTCTGATGCGTTAGCCGTCACGTATTTCAGATCTATGTGCATTCTACAACTTTGTCTCTCTCTCTCTCTCTCTCTCTCTCTCTCTCTCTCTCTCTCTCTCTCTCTCTCTCTCTCTCTCTCTCTCTCTCTCTCTAATTTTTGCCTCATTTCTCCCACTTTCCACATTTGTCACGTCTTTATGTCTCTGTCTATGTCAGTATAATTATTATGATTTTTTTTCTTTTAACTGTGTTTCGCTATTTCTTCCCATCTCTCTTCTTCTTAGTCTTTCACTCTCTCACTCTCAGTCTTTCGCTCTTTTGTTTTTCTTTTCGTCTCTTCCTCCATATTTTCCTTCGTTTATGTCTATGTCATTACATTACCTTTATATCTATTTGTACGTTTCACATCCTTTGTTGTCAATCATTTTTTTAACCTATTCAACTCTTATTCTCTCTCTCTCTCTCTCTCTCTCTCTCTCTCTCTCTCTCTCTCTCTCTCTCTCTCTCTCTCTCTTCTTTGCCTCTTTTCCTATACTTTTGATAAATTAATTTTACCTTTATTTCTCTATATGTACCAGTTTATTACTAAGTATTTATCTCTATGTGTCGCTATTTACTTACAGTCTCATCGAGGCAGAGTCTATCTAATTTTAGTATTGTTAAGCAGATAATATGACGTGCCAGTCACAAGTGGACAGTGCGTTAGTGGAATAATGGAAAAGTGAATAGTGAAATACCTCTCCCGTGGAAGATAATAAATAATAAGGAGGGTGTTGCATATTTCATGGATAATGCCCCTTTCAAAGGAAGAAAAAGGATAATGTCCCTTTGAAAGGAAAAAAACCCATCTTCCAGTAAAGGAAGATATTCCAATTCCCTGTAAAGGGAGATATGTCAAAAGATTGCAGGGGGTGAAGGGTTTCAGCTCTGAACCTCCGCCATATAGACACTCTCAGGATAGCCGGCCCACCGACACCACATCGACGAAGTACCCAAGTCGCCGGTACCTCTGAGCAGGTTGTGCTTCTCACACAACCCACGACAAAACTTCCCTGCCAGCTTCCAAGCACCAAAGTGATGCACACAAGTGTGCATCCCGGTGTTTTATGGGAGGAGCCACATCAGACCCAAAGCATAAATGACGACAGGCGCGGGCCGTCATAGTATGTGGACCTTGACCGTTTTACGGGTCTTACCACCGTTAGGGCTTGGAGCCAGTTCCTGGCGAAGTTGCCTTGCCAGGCAAAATTCAAGCTCTCCTGATTCATATAAGTAAACAGTGACACACTTTCTTCATGCGGTTTAACTGCTGTGCATTTTCTCATAGCTGTGTTTGTCAAATTCTTTTTGAAAAGGCCGGAATCCGTTAAATTTAACTACAAGCTGCACTTCTTAGCTAATATTTAATAAATTAAAAAATTTGTATATGTCATGATACGTAGTGGGATGAATCTTTCAATTTTTCATAAAAATCAGTTAAAACCGTGTTTTTACGTTGTATAGGTTTTAAGATATGTAACTCTTTGCCATAACTAATTGACTTGAAATAGCTGTCCTTTGTATCTACGAGTGAATCTGTTCACGTTGTCAACACGCCTGAGGGTTTGTTTATTTTTCACTCTGATCTTGACTGACTCTTACAGACAAAATAACTACACGAAGAATAAAATAACAAGAAATTCGATTTGTCAAATATATTGATATCAAAATTTCTATTGAATTAATTTACATTTAAATTTGTCTTTTTTCTTTTTAAATCAATGTAAAAAAGTTGTCCGATCTCAAAGCGATCCCTTCTTTCTGATGACGCGTTTCATTTCGCTGGGTTGACTCAGAGAGAGAGAGAGAGAGAGAGAGAGAGAGAGAGAGAGAGAGAGAGAGAGAGAGAGAGAGAGAGAGAGGGAGAGGGAGAGATATAGAGAGAAAGAGGGTGAGGGAGAAAGGGAGAGAGAAGAAGAGAGAGAAAGAGAGAGAAAGATAAAATAAATCTGTTTTTGAATAAATTAAGAGTCAAAGATTATTAAGGGTTTCGAGATTCTATTGCAGTTGGCTTTGGTTTGTTGTTGTTATTATTGTTGTTGTTGTTGTTGCTGTTGCTGTTGTTGTTGTTGTTGTTGTTGTTGTTGTTGTTGTTGTTTTGCTTGTTGTTTTTCCGCGTGTCATTTTCATTACTATTTTATCTGACCCGGGTGATTAGTATTTTTAGGTTCCCTTTGTTACCTTCTTTCTTTTTTTGTGCTTGTCATTTTTTTTTTGTTGTTGTTTTTTTTTTAATTCGTAACTTATACTGTTTCCCTGTTTTGTTTTCCATTTCTTTCCTTGATTAATCAAAAATCATTTGATAAAATCTTTACATGTTGGCTGTTAGTCCTAAATTCAATACCCCTTCGTTAAGATGGCTTAAGTGACGAAACTCCACAGATTCCCACTCTTGTGGTGGACCAACCATCTCCAATCTCGGGGCATGCCTGTTTTTGTAGTAGTAGTTATAACTGCTGATGTTGATGTTGCTGTTTTTTGTGCTACACTCCGTTACGATAGCTAGACAGTTTAATCCCGCAACTGATGCTTGCATTTCTTGTGTGTGTTCCGCTTGGGCAATCTCTACTCTTAGTTGACCTCCTCCTCCTCTCTCTCTCTCTCTCTCTCTCTCTCTCTCTCTCTCTCTCTCTCTCTCTCTCTCTCTCTCTCTCTTTCTCTTTCTCCACCTCTTCGTCTATCCTCTCTATGCATATATATTAATCATAAAGGCAACCATTTCTTTTTCCGCTTACTCCTCCGAAATCATTTACTGTACAGTGATGAAGTTTACTGAATTTTGAAGATAAATGTCCCAAGTGGATTTAAAAGAAAAATTATATATTAAGACACAAGGTGTTATAAAAACTTTACTGTGTTTTTTATTACAATCAGTTTATGAAAATTTTGGCCAGATTTGTTATGTTGAGCCAAATAACATTTAAAAGACTGTTCTTAAGAGGTTTACAATTTTCAAAGTTGATGATACTTTTAAAATTAAAAAAAATGTTGTTCTTTAAATATAAATGTAACAACTTTTTTTTCTTAAAACGCCACTTTTTGAACGTGTGTCGTACTTGTAATATTAGACATCGACAAGATTGACTAATTTATTATTAAGACGGAACCGTAAAGATATTCAAATTAATCCTTCTTATCAATTTGTCTCTCTTATTTTGTCTTATACAGATTATAACCAGATCTAGATCTAGAATAATTATAAGTTCTAGAAATCCAGGGTAAATCAATTAGGAAAGATAGATAGAAGAGAGAAAGAGAGAGAGAGAGAGAGAGAGAGAGAGAGAGAGAGAGAGAGAGAGAGAGAGAGAGAGAAAGAGATAGTGTACAACAGAAAGAACCGAAAAGAAAATAAAGAAATAGCGTCACACAGTTATAAAGAAAGAGAGAGTAATATACTGTCAGTAACAAAAACATAAAGATATCAAATATATCGAAATTGAATTTAGAAGGTCAAAGAAGAGGAAGAGATTGATAGATAGATAGATAGATAGATAGAGAGAGAGAGAGAGAGAGAGAGAGAGAGAGAGAGAGAGAGTAGAAGAGGGAGAAACAGAAAGAGAACTAAGAAAACTAATAGCGACACGCATGTAAAGAAAAAGAATGATAAATAAACTAACGTAGACAAGGACTTGAACAATAAAGAAAAAAATCGAAGGTGAGAAATCAGAGGAAAAGAGAGAGAGAGAGAGAGAGAGAGAGAGAGAGAGAGAGAGAGAGAGAGAGAGAGAGAGAGAGAGAGAGAGAGAGAGAAAGGGGGGGGGGGAGAAAGAGAGAGAGAGAGAGAGAGAGAGAGAGAGAGAGAGAGGGGGGGAGGAGGTTGTTTTCAAGAAAGATAGCCCGTAAAAGAAGCAGGATATAAATATGAGAAGAAAGAAATACATGTAGTGACATCGGGTGAGCAATATTCTTACATAGACAAAGACATTAGATATAACATGATTGACATCAAGAAGAGAGAGAGAGAGAGAGAGAGAGAGAGAGAGAGAGAGAGAGAGAGAGAGAGAGAGAGAGAGAGAGAGAGAGAGAATATGAAAGGCACACACAGACTAAAATTGAGTGAGAAATACATTGACATTTACAAAGACAAAAAGATATAAAAAAACATCGGAATTTATAGAAGAGAGAGAGAGAGAAAGGGGAGAGAGAGAGAGAGAGAGAGAGAGAGAGAGAGAGAGAGAGAGAGAGAGAGAGAGAGAGAGAGAGAGAGAGAGAGAGAGAGAGAGAGAGAGAGAGAGAGAGAGAGAGAGAGAGAGAAGGGAGAAAACCGGACAAAGTGGAGTGAAGTGTATGAACCAAAAGAAAAATGAAACATCGGCACAATTAATAAAGAAGCATAAAAATTTAAATCATAATTAACGAAAGTTTACTTAATGTTTAAGTTTACTATGTATTCCGTACTTGTAATATTAGACATCGACAAGATTGACTAATTTATTATTAAGACGGAACCAAACAACTACAACAAATAAAACTACAACTACAACTACAAGTACAACTACAACAAGTACATGTACATCTACAAGTACAACTACAACAAGTACAAGTACAACCACAACTACAACAAGTACAACTACAATAAGTACAACTACAACTATAACTACAACAAGTACAACTACAACAACGACAAGTACAATAACAACTACAACAAGTACAAGTACAACTACAACTACAACAAGTACAAGTACAACTATAACTACAACTACAATAGTACATTTACAACTACAACAACTAAAACTACAACTACAACAAGTAAAAGTACAACTACAATTACAACAAGTGGAAATACAACTACAACAAGTACAACTACAACTACAACAAGTACAAGTACAACTACAGCTACAACAAAGACAAGTACAACTACAACTACAACAAGTATACCTACAACTACAACAAGTACAATTACAACTACACCTACAACAAGTACTACTACAAATACAACAAGTACAACTACAACTACAACAAGTACAAATAAATTTACAACAAGTACAAGTACAACTACAACTACAACAATAACAACTACAACTTCAACAAGTACAACTACAACTACAACTACAACAAGTACAAGTACAACTACAACAACGACTACAAGTACAACTACAACTACAACTACAACGAGTACAAGTACACTTTTAACTACAACAAGAAACAACTACAACTACAACAAGTACAACTACAACTACAAGTATAACTACAAATACAAGTGTAACTACGTTTACAACAAGTACAAGTACAAATACACCTACAACAAGTACAAGTTCAACTACAACTACAACAGTACAAGTACAACTACAACTACAACTACAACAAGTACAACTACAACTACAGCAAGTACAAATACAACTAAAACAAGTACAATTACAACTACAACTACAACAAGTACAAGTACAACTGAAACTGCCACTACAACTAAAACTACAACAAGTGCAGCTACAACTACAACTTCAACAACTACAAGTACAACTACAACTATAACTACAACTACAACAACTACAACTATAATAAGTACACTGCAACAAATACAACTACAACTGCAACTACAAGTAAATATCAACTACAATTACAACAAGTACAACTACAACTACAACAAGTACAAGTACAACTACAAGTACAACAAGTACAATTAGAACTACAACAAGTAAAATTACAACTACAACTTTAACAAGTACATGTACAAGTACGACTACAACAGTACAACTACAACTACAACAAGTACAACTACAACTACAAGAACTACAAGTACAACTACAACTACAACAAGTACAACTACAACAAGTGGATGTACGACTACAACAAGTACAAGTACAACTACAACTACAACAAGTACAACTACAACTACAACTACAACAAGTAAAACTACAACTACAACAAGTACAAGTACAACTACAACTACAACAAGTACAAGTACAACTACAACTACAACTACAACAAGTAGAATTACAACTACAACTACAACAAGTACAACTACAACTACAACTACAACTACAACAAGTACAAGTAGAAATACAGCAATAACAAGTAGAAGTACAACTAGAACTACAACAAGTACAAGTACAACTACAACAACAACATTACAAGTACAACATTAACTGCACCAATTACAACTACAACTACAGCTGCAACAAGTACAACTACATCTACAACAAGTACAACTACAACTACAACAAATACAAGTACAAGTACAACAACAACAAAATACAAAAACAACTACAACAAGTACAGTACAACTACAACTACAATAAGTACAAGTACAAGTACATAAAAACTACAACTAAAACAAGTAGATCTACAATTACAACAAGTACAACTACAACTACAACTACAACTACAAGAAGTACAACTACAACTACAACAAGTACAAGTACATTTACAACTACAACAAGTAAAACTGCAACTACAACGACAACAAGTACAATTACAACTTCATTTACAACAAGTATTATTTCAACTACAACAACAACAAGTAGAACTACAACTACAACTAAAACAAGTACTACTACAACTACAACATATAAAACTACAACTCCAACAAGTAATACTGCAACTACAACAGTTCAACTAAAATTACAACAAGTACAACTACAACTACAACTACAACTACAACAAGTACAAGTACAACTACAACTACAAAAAGTACAACTACAACTACAACTACAGCAGTACAAGTACAACTACACTACAAAAAGTACAACTACAAATACAATAAGTACAACTACTACTACAACTAAATTAAGTACAACTGCAATTACAACTACAACATATACAACTACAACTACAACTACAACAAGTACAAGTACAACGAGATTTACAACAAGTACAACTGCAAGTAAAACAAGTATGAGTTCACTTACAACAACAACAAGTACAAGTACAACGACAACTACAAGAAGTACAACTACAACTACAACAAGTAAAACTAGAAGAACTAGAACTACAACGAGTACAACTACAACTACAACAAGTACAGCTACAAATACAACACGTACAATTACAACTACAACTACAACAAGTACAACTACAACTACAATTACAACAAGTAAAAGTACAACTACAACTACAACAAATACAAGTACAACTACAACAAGTACAACTACAACTACAACAAGTACAACTACAACTACAACAAGTACAACTACAACTAGAACAAGTACAACTACAACTACAACTACAACAAGTACAAGTACAACTACAACTACAACAAGTACAACTACAACTACAACAAGTACAAGTACAACTACAACTACAACAAGTACAACTACAACTACAACAAGTATAAGTACAACTACAACTACAACAAGTACAAGTACAACTACAACTACAACAAGTACAAGTACAACTACAACTACAAAAAGTACAACTACAACTACAACTACAACTACAACAAGTACAACCTCAACAAGTATAAGTACAACTACAGTTACAACAAGTACAAGTACAACTACAACTACAACTACAACAATTACAGTACAACTACAACTACAACAAGTACAACTACAACTACAACTACAACAAGTACAACTACAAGTACAACTACAACTACAACAAGTACAACTGCAACTACAACTACAACAAGTACAACTACAACTACAATAAATACAAGTACAACTAAAAGTACAACCACAACTACACTACAACAGGTACAAGTGCAACTTCAACAAGTACAACTACAACTACAACAAGTACAACTACAACTACAACAAATACAAGTACAACTACAACTACAACTAGAAGAAGTACAACTACAACTACAACAAGTACAACTACAACTACAACTACAACAAGTACAAGTACAACTACAACTACAACAAGTACAACTACAACTACAACAAGTATCAGTACAATTACAACTACAACAAGTACAACTACAACTACAACAAGTACAACTCCATCTTCAACTACAACTACAACTACAACTAAAACAAGTACAAATACAACTACAACAAGTACAACTACAACTACAACTACAACTACAACAAGTACAACTACAACTACAACAAGTACAACTACAACTACAACAAGTACAACTACAACTACAACTACAACTACAACAAGTACAACTACAACTACAACAAGTACAAGTACAACTACAACTACAACTAGTACAAGTACAACTACAACAAGTACAAGTACAACTACAACTACAACAAGTACAAGTACAACTACAACTACAACTACAACTACAACAAGTACAACTACAACTACAACAAGTACAACTACAACTACAACAAGTACAACTACAACTACAACAAGTACAACTACAACAAGTACAAGTACAACTACAACTACAACAAGTACAACTACAACTACACAAGTACAAGTACAACTACAACTACAACAAGTACAACTAGATCTACAACAAGTACAAGTACAACTACAACTACAACAAGTACAACTACAACTACAACAAGTATAAGTATAACTACAACTACAACAATTACAAATACAACTAGTACAACTACAACTACAACAAGTACAATTACAACTACAACTACAACAAGTACAACTACAACTACAACTAGAATTACAACAAGTACAAGTACGCTACAACTACAACAAGTAGAAGTACAACTACAACTACAACAAGTACAAGTACAACTACAACTACAACAAGTGCACCTACAACTACAACAAGTACAATTACAACTACAACTACAACAAGTACAACTACAACTACAACTACAACTACAACAAGTACAAGTACAAATACAACTACAACTACAACAAGTACAACTACAACTACAACAAGTACAAGTACAACTACAACTACAACAAGTACAAGTACAACTACAACTACAACAAGTACAACTACAACTACAACAAGTACAACTACAACTACAACAAGTACAACTACAACTACAACAAGTACAAGTACAACTACAACTACAACAAGTACAACTACAACTACAACAAGTACAACTACAACTACAACAAGTACAAGTACAACTACAACTACAACAAGTACAACTACAACTACAACAAGTACAAGTACAACTACAACTACAACTACAACAAGTACAATTACA
>JAWDGP010004233.1:0-10710 GCA_033675545.1 Elysia crispata
GGCAGTATTTGTTTTAATATTTTTATTATCATTATTCTTATTTATATTTGTAGTAGTAGTAGTAGTAGTAGTAGTAGTAGTAGTAGTAGTAGCAGCAGCAGCAGCAGCAGCAGCAGCAGCAGTAGTAGTAGTAGTAGTAGTAGTAGTAGTAGTAGTAGTAGTAGTAGTAGCAGTAGTAGTTGCAGTAGTAGTAGTAGCAGTAGTAGTAGTAGTAGTAAGTAGTAGCAGTAGTAGTATTAGCAGTAGTAGTAGTAGTAGTAGTAGTAGTAGTAGTAGTAGTAGTAGTAGTAGTAGTAGTAGTAGTAGTAGTAGTAGTAGTAGTAGTCATAGCAGTAGTAGTAGTAATTGTAGCCGTAGTAGTAGTACTAGAAGTGGTAGTTGTAGTAATAGTTGTAGTAGTAGTAGTAGTAGTAGTAGTAGTAGTAGTAGTAGTAGTAGTAGTAGTAGTAGTAGTAGTAGTAGTAGTAGTAGTAGTAGTAGTAGTAGTGGTAGTAGTAGTAGTAATAGTTTGAGGAATGGGATTAAGAGTGACATCAATGATAGGAACAACTAATATAAAAGCGACGATTCCTAAAATCTTTAGACTTTTTTACATCTTAATTTTTTTTTTATTGAATGCTCTCTACCTTTTTCAATTAATTGAATATCTAGCAGCTCGTATTACAGATCCGTTGTCATGACAGAAGATAGTAAAAGGTATAAAGTTATGCAAGAAAAAGTTGTCCATCTAAACTTCAGTTATAAGAATAAATTAACATAAGAGGTAACATATTTATATTTTTGCTTTTTTCCTGCAGAAATATTTAACTGGCGTTTTTGGGATTTTTCCTGTCTCTGCTTTATTCTGTTCAGGATTGAAAACTATAAAATTGCATTTGTGCAATGAAATTTTATGGCCTTATCAATTTAAAACTCAAAGATGGTATTGTTTACTACGACACATGAACAGTAATTATCCACAAGTTTGACAAAGTTTTGTCTTAAAATGGCAAAATGGCATAAATACAGCATTTTCTTTTGACCAGAATTCATGAGATATTTTGAGCTTAGCATCCTTTCGCTCAGCAATCCTCACCATTATTGTTATGTTGAACAATA
The DNA here is from genome assembly GCA_033675545.1 of Elysia crispata. Taxonomy (NCBI): domain Eukaryota; kingdom Metazoa; phylum Mollusca; class Gastropoda; family Plakobranchidae; genus Elysia; species Elysia crispata. The sequence goes on from JAWDGP010004233.1 coordinate 1,099, forward strand.
GAGTAAGACTTTGAAGGTTGTGTGCAGTGAGTGTGCCTTTGTGTCTTTGAAGATTCTTAATTGCTACAAATCTTTCCTTGTTGAGCTGAGAAAGTCTTCCCTAAATTTGGTATCCTCTTCCCATTTGCTATTCCTTCCTTGTCGACTTTCTTCCTGCTATTCATTAATTGTGTCCATGATTTCTCTCTCTGTCTCTGTCTCTGTCTCACTCTTTCTCTCTCTCTCTCTCTCTCTCTCTCTCTCTCTCTCTCTCTCTCTCTCTCTCTCTCTCTCTCTCTCTCTCTTTCGTCTCTCTTTACCTCTCAATCTCTATTTCTCCTTTTTTCATTTGCTTTTCCCTTTCTCTCTCTCTCTCTACCTATCTATCTATCTATCTATCTATCTCTCTCTTTATCTCCATTTATGTATCCAAATCCCTTTCTATTTTTCTCTGTGCGTCAGTGACTCAAGTATGCCTATCTGCCTCTCTTTCGTCGATTCCCTTTTTCTACTTACATCATTTTACTATGTTTCTCTATGTCTGTTTCTGGTTCATTCTCTCTCCTTCTATCATTCTCTCTGTGTGTTTCTCTTTATAAATCTGACTCACTGTTTCATTCTCTTGGCTTTTTCTCGCTCTTTTTCAGTTTCTGTCTCTGTCTGTCTGTATGTATATATGTCTGCCTCTGTCTCTTCTCTCTCTGTGTCTCTCTGTCTGTATCTGTCTCTCTCTCTCTGTCTTTCTCTGTCTCTCTCTCTATCTCTCTCTCTCTTTTCAAACTCTGCCTCCTGTATATCTCACATACGCACTGTTAAGAGAATACCTGTTTCTATCACTATTGTAAGACAATCTTGTGAGCAGTGGCTTTCACCCAGTTTACAAAATGGTGAACTGCGAGATCATGCCGCTTGTCATTCATACCGATGAGATAAGCACCAGGTCTTTAGTGCTCCATCTGTGACATTGATCAGGGGTTCGAGCTTCAGATGACATCACTTAACATTATATATATATATATGTGTGTGTGTGTGTGTGTATCTAGAGCCTTACCTCTTTGTTGATAAACAGTGAAACTGTTACATTCTTCCTGTTTAATCAGATTGGCAGTTCATAATTATAATGGGAGTAGAGCATTATCTCTTTGTTTAGAACATGTTACAACCTGCTTCTTTTGTATAAATGACAGTCCTAAACTACCTGACCTTAATTTGATGTCAAGATGGATAACTGCAGCAAATTAAGGTAAATTTGAGTTTCCTATATAATTTTTTTTTAGATTAGATCGTTACCATGATCTATCTTAAAAATTGCATTTAAGTCGGAGAAAACTTCACAGCGTTATAAGGAAACTAAAACAAATGTCACAAAGAGCGGGGAGGAAAAGGTTTGCCGCATTGTTCTATTGTTCTGGCGTGTCTTCCTTCTTTGTGCGTGCAAGTCCTACTATTTATAACTTTATTCTCAATTCAGCCATAGCGAAGAGAGAAGAAAATTCTTGTCGTCCATCAAACATGCTATTTGTTCTCACCAGTGTTAGAGGTGACTAACTCTATTATTTTTTTTCTTTAAGATCTTTACATGACTTGCTTTCCACCACTTGTTTCTCTCACACGTTCACCCTGACCACAGCACTCGAGGTAGGTCATCGCGCGTTGATTCACAGCCAACACTGTCGACCTGTCGAGACCTATTTCAAAACATGTTCAGTTCTTGTAAAGCCAGTTGGAATTGTGTTTGTAGATATCAAGAGAGAAGACTGAAGTCAGCTTAGAGAAAAAAATTACAAGACTGTGTGGGATGTCAAGTTTTCGTGATTGTATATATGATATTTTTTACACTCCTCTCTCTCTCTCTCTCTCTCTCTCTCTCTCTCTTTCTATCTCTTACTCTCTATCTCTCTCGTTCTCTTTAGTTCTCTCTCTCTCTCTCTCTCTCTCTCTCTCTCTCTCTCTCTCTCTCTCTCTCTCTCTCTCTCCCCTCTCTTTCTCTCTCTCTCTACGCCCTTGTTGCTATCTTTTTGGCTTTCGTTATCTACATTAATACATTGCACTGTTACTGGAAACACGTAATTGATTGTTCCTTACTCTTTTCTATATCAATGAGCATATGAGCAAGTGAGCGAGCGAATGAGAGATAGATAGGCAGATCGAGAGATAGATTAAGAGAGAAAGAGAAGGTAAGAGACATGGAGATAGTTTTTCATATTTTTAAGTTCAGTGTGTTACAAATATTTACATTTTAGGTTCCTGATCTGTAAATACATGTGCCTTATCTACTCTATGAAAGACATCTAGATGTTCTAAGGCCGTTTCACAAAACCAGAAGATCAGTGAGCAGTAGATGCCTGCTTGACTTGTATATCTCCAAGGCGCAAAACTGGACTAAAATAAACCAGCTTTGACCAATCTCACTTTCAAATGTCGAAACATAGATATTCTTCTCAGTCATGACATCCCGCATAACAAAATATCTCACTGGAAATGGATACATAAGTGCATCGGTCCAGGAAAGAGACTTCCCTGGAGTTTCCAGATGCTTATAATATAAAAGATAACTTGGGAAGCCATTCAAAGGGGTTTATCCGAGAAATTTGACCTCGACATGGTGTCATTGGACCTGACAAATGCGTACAAATCGATGCTAGATGACTAATTCAGAGCTTGCTGGATAATGAAGTTATGTTTTAAAAACTACACCCTACACTGGATCGGCTTGGAAATTAAAATTGGCACGAGCTGTACTGTATTCCCAATCCTGTTCGTAATGGCTATGGAAGTCATCTTGCAGCAGCAGCAGGAAGCGCAGACAAATCTCGTAGTTGCTATATGTCCTCATTCATGGATGATACTACCATGATCGGCTCAATTTCAGACAAAACACGCCATGTGCTAGAGCACCTTCACTTCTTAATGGCATGGTGTAGGATGAAGTTGAAACCAAAAAAAGTCTCGCAGCCTCTGATAAAGGAAAGGTAAAATAGATGAGACGCCGACGTGCGCAATAGCCAATATGCAGACACCAGCGGTTAGTCAAGAACAAGTTCAGACGTGACCGGAATGCAGTATCCACAGGGCTGTACCATAAAATCCCTCTCAAGCTGGAGATTCACAGCTCGAGTTTTATGGACAAGACTGTATAAATCTTTGCTGTGTCTACTATGCTGGACCATACACTCCCTCTCAAGCTAGAGATTCACAGCTCGAGTTTTATGGACCAGACTGTATAAATCTTTGCTGTGTCTACTATGCTGGACCATACACTCCCTCTCAACCTAGAGATTCACAGTTCGAGTTTTATGGACCAGACTGTATAAATCTTTGCTGTGTCTACTATGCTGGACCATACACTCCCTCTCAAGCTAGAGATTGACAGCTCGAGTTTTATGGACCAGACTGTATAAAACTTTGCGGTGTCTACTGTGCTGGGCCATAGACTCCCTCTTAAGCTAGTGATTCACAGCTCGAGTTTATGGACCAGAGTGTATAAATCTTTGCGGTGTCTACTGTGCTGGACCATACTCTTCTTCTCAGGGTAGAGATTCCGAGCTTGATAAAACCAAATCTGAAGCCCTTTCTTTAATTTTTTTTAGTAGGTGGTGAAATTTCCTCCCATTTTTAAAATTTCAAAGTATATTTTTACACTCACATTTACAACACATGACAGAATATCACTAGGACAAATGTATAGATCATCTGTATTTTCTCTCAAAAAATACAAAAATTACAACACCCTGTGGTTTAACATTTTGTTTTAAAAGCTGCATTACCCTTATCATGTGCATTTTCCCTTGTCGTGCAGACCATAAACCTATCTTCACTGCACCATTTTATTGTTTATATGATTTATTTCTTTAGCAGCTTCCATAATTTTCCTAATCTCTTCAGGTCTGATCTATAGACATCAGACTGAAAGGTGTCAATGCTAGAGAGCTTACGTTAAATTATAATTACTTGACTTTTAAGTGATATTAAAGCATGAAACATGTTGATTGCTAAGCTAGAGAAACGCAAAAGAAACTATTCTGGTAATACAGAGGTGTAAAACTGTCAGGTCAATAAATAGTAAATATGCGTTGACAGATCGAGAGGCAGTGATAGAATTACAAAGAATAGAAGATAATGCGCAAAGATAAAGAAAAATATGGCTAACTATAGAGAATTAGAGCACAGAAAGAATGATGAGAAACAAAGACACTTTGGTTCTTTAGATATAGAAAAAAAAGTGTGTGGTCGGAGGGAGGGATGGGAAAGCAAGGAAAGAGAAACTCAACCATACAATGGAAATTGTGGTGCAATAAAAATGGAAATGATTGTGATGAAACACAACAAAAAAAAAAAAAAACGAGAGAGAGAAAGAGTAGTGGTAGTAGAAGTGGTAGTAGTAGTAGTAGTAGTAGTAGTAGTAGTAGTAGTAGTAGTAGTAGTAGTAGTAGTAGTAGTAGTAGTAGTAGTAGTAGTAGTAGTAATAGTAGTAATAGTAGTAGTAGTAGTAATAGTAGTAATAGTAGTAGTAGTAGTAGTAGTAGTAGTAGTAGTAGTAGTAGTAGTAGTAGTAGTAGTAGTAGTAGTAGTAGTAGTAGTAATAGTAGTAATATTAGTAGTAGTTGTAGTAATAGTAGTAGTAGTAGTAGTAGTAGTAGTAGTAGTAGTAGTAGTAGTAGTAGTAGTAGTAGTAGTAGTAGTAGTAGTAGTAGTAGTAGTAGTAGTAGTAGTAGTAGTAGTAGTAGTAGTAGTAGTAGTAGTAGTAGTAGTAGTAGTAGTAGTAGTAGTAGCAGCAGCAGCAGCAGCAGTAGCAGCAGCATTAGTAGTAGTATACTTAGTGTATGGCGTCAATTGACACGATTAGCTTGTGCAAATCTTATCCAATTTCTGACAAAAAAAAGCACATAGGTTAAAATCTTATTAATTTTTTTAGGTAAGGCAAAAGGTTGCCAGTGCCAAATTCAGGAGTAATTTTCCTTTAATGCTTTTAAAAAAATAATAGAAACTGTATGATACATGCTAGCGCGTTGAAAGTAATCTCTTTTTTTATTTTTACCATCAAAAAGCAATTTTGCATTCGCGCGCCTTTGTCTCATGGATTTCAAAAGTCTGTTTTGCAGGGTTTAGATGATAACAATCGACAAAAGAGCTTCACCATTCTCTATGACGAGACATAAGGGAATGTCTTTGTAGCTCAACAAACTTCCAGACAAAGACTGCTCTGATCATCCAGGAAGATAAAACTTCATCCTTGTTGGTCCTTGGTTTAACTTAGTAAATAACATCGTGAATGTCTCTTAGTTTTCTTCAGTTGTTTATGACCACGCGGGTTCTAAACAGACAGAAAATAAAACGGTGCTGACATTGCCTGGATATTCTGAGTTGATATAGGAACTGAACTATATTCACATCGAAGTGGCTAATGTATGAATAGAGTATTTTTATAGACTTATCGTATAAAGAAATAGAAAGTCTTGCACATAACTCCTTTTGTTCCAACATAAATTTTATAATTATATAGGCACATTATAAATGTAATGATAGGAGGTATATATATATATATATATATATATATATATATATATATATATATATATATTCCTGAATATTTAGATAGCTAGGTAGATAGATAGATAGATAGATAGATAGATAGATTGATAGATAGATAGATGAACGCCTAGATAGATAGACAAACATATGCTATATTTTACAGGTAAAAAAGACACAATGTGTGTTTGGAAAGAAGCCAAAGGCAACTCGGTTCTTTCCATGGAACAGAAGTAACATTATTGTTCATTAAATCTTTTAGTAAAAGTTTTGTTTCAAAGATACTCGAACTATGGCTAATTAAAGAACATGAAAGTGATTTGTTAAATCCAAAACTAAAGGATTCAAAGCTGAAAACATTTAAAAAAAGAAACAACTATGCTTTTGTCAGAGTGATAATTTATATTCTCCGTGTGTCTTAGTTCTTAGATAATATTGACAACCGAAGGCTTGGTGCCAGTAGCAGAGATGTGTTTGCTTAAACTTGTGGCCCTTACAGTTTTTATAGTGGCAGCTTTCTCACTCAGTGTTTATCCAGGTAAGTTTAATATATCGCTTTCACCTGTATAACTTTCACCAAACAAAAAAAAAGGTGTATCAGTGGTAGGAGAACTGTTTTTACTGAAATTGAATGTGAATTGCCACAAGTGAAAAACTAGTGTGTTCCATAATCTAATTATCATTATGCGTGATACTTGCTCCATGTTTCAGCTCGTGCGTGCATTGTTTTATGTTTTCCTAATCTATAAACACAACTTTTTTCATCCATAACAAACGTTCAAAAACAGCCATTACAGGTCTATTTATAAGAAAATATTTCTGGGACAACGAGAACTAAAAATTTCATTAAGGGTCTCATAGCAATATTTTTTTACAAGGCATGCAGATGGTCTTTGTCCAACAAGACTTAGAACTTGCGAGCCATTGTCCTTGATCACCGATAAAAATCTGCTTCCTCTCCAAACAGTGCTCACCAGTGAAACTGTTTTACCACAAGGAATAATTTTAAGGAATTCACTAGAAATAGATAAGTTTTGTAGAGTCTAAGATATGTTTATAGATTATCTTAAATATTCATCATCGTGTATGTGTAAATAAATACATGACCCTTATCTCTTTTTTTGGGGGGAAAAAAAGGGGGGGGGGGGAGGGCGGCGAAAGGGTGGGGGGAATTCAAAGCCTTATAATTGAGTAAAACAATTTTAATTTTAAAGTCTAACTTTGTAGTAAAAACATTTTTTTTTCATTAAACGTATTATACCTCACAACAACGGTCTATTTTTTTTATATATATAAGCATCAAACAGATCAAGATTGCAGATCTAAAACACGGCAACGTTCTCTATGTAGAAACTTTTAACCACTGCAAACCGATGACATGAAAGTTATAGCTTACTCTTTCACTCCATTCAATCAAATTAAACCCTAGAAAGCCAACCAATCCCACTTCTCTACATATTGTTCTTCTTCATTGTCCTAAACTGTTGACTTTCTTTCTCATCATTTCACTCTGGACCACTTTGTTATCCAGCCCAGACATCCTGTACCACCAACGGCTGGTTCGGTCCCAACTGCCAGTACCAGTGTCACTGTGCTGGGTCTGCTCCATGTGATAAACACGATGGTTCCTGTAGCTCAGGCTGTCACCAGGACTGGTTTGGACCTGCCTGTCAATATGGTGAGTCGATGTTAAACATAAAGAAAACTGGAAGACTGCAAGCAATGAGAGTGAATAAGGATGGCTGATTTCATAAGTTATCATGGAGACTTCATGTTTCTGTTAAATAGGATAAAAGGCTTTTTTGCATTATTCAGAAAAAAATATACACATGCATTAGTAAAGATATGAGCCTACAATTCGGAAGTCATATTCCAGAGTTGTATGATTGTGTGTCACTCAGGAGGTGACGGTCTTGCGTCATTGTGTTGATTCGCCTTTTGTGCATCTAGTTATGATAGAAAAGTTTCCTTATGACATTAGAGGGGGTGCTTGGTGAGAACGAGATGATGGAAGATAAAGAAAAGAGAGAGATAGATAGAGAGAGAGAGAGAACAGAGAGGTAGACAGACTGGAAGACATATGTACGTTCATATAGGGTTAGAGCAAAGATAAAAGGTAAAGAAAACAAAAATACGATTATTATATGAATTTTTAAACCGACTATTACTATGAAGAAAGTCCTGAAAGATAATCAGGAAAAAATCAAACCAAACTTTTTTTATTTCGAAAGTTAGTGAATTTTTTAAATATTTCAATCTATAACGGTTGATGAGAAAATAAGGTAACTTGTAAATTTTTATTTACATGACACTCAAGTAAGGAATGGAATACAATTCTGCTTCTTGTGCAAATCATCCTACTTTTATAATACTTTCATCAAACTGTGATGTCAATCGCTCTAGAAATCAAGAGGGAAACGAGATGTCACAGAAATAAGATAAGATAAACGAGAAACGAGAGATGTTGAACATATTATTTATATGCAGTTAAGATGACTCTTCGATGATCAATAAAATCATCAATAATATTATTAAAGATCCAATCTTCTCAATTTCAAACTAAAAAACAATATTTTAACTAATGACAGGAAATTAGACAACATTCAAATTTTCTTTAGATTTAATTTAAGTTTCAAAAGTTAGAAAAAAAAATGTGCACACCACCTATTTATAGAATATTCCAGGCCAAGTGGTTTTACATGTCAAGATTTTACTCGGTGTGGTTGATTGATTGTCTTTGGTGACCTTAACAAGATTTTAATACATCCACTCTAGCACGGATGGGTTTTACCGTCACTGAAAACTTCAACTCAAGTTGGCTAACAGACCACAAAGACACAACCTGTAACAGGGAGAATCTCCGATCTGTCACTGTCACACTGGACACGCCCATCCCTCTGACCTGGCTCAGAGTTGTGAGCATAGATGCAGGTATCTGGACTAGGCTTTCTTTACAGTTTGTGCAAACATCTGTGTTATTGGTGACATTGGTGAATTTCATTTGGAAGATCTGCACTGGAATATGGAGACTTTTGTTTTCAATTCCAATGTTTTCGGTTGGATATTTCATAAACAGATTGGTCAGGTCATTTTAAAAGAACATATTTTTGCATTTAAAGGTAAGTAAAGAAACATTGCACGCAGTAATTACATGAAGACCTAAGTAGACCACAACGTTATGATCACTTGCAATATTATCAACATTAATCAGATATGTGTGAGACATTCAAAATTAAATTCTTAATTTATCAATCCATCAAATATTATGAAACTTCTCCGTATTACAATTATTTTGCAGATATGTCGCATCTGGTCGATATTTGTTCATTAAACAAAAATATGACACTTTTCATGTCGACTTAGATGTCTTTCAGACTCAGATTAAAATATTATGGCTGTCCACTTATAATATACAAGAAGAGTAAGCAGGTAAGGAAATTGCTGAGAACATGAACATCAGGAAATTCTTTAACTCTGCTTTATCTAAAGGTTACCAACTCGTTTATCACTGACTCATGCCTTGTCTATAACCTAGGTTCTATCTACAGTTGGGTCCTAACTTGAAAACGAATGTAGACTCATGCACTGATTCTGTTGTCAAGTATTTTCATCCATTATCATTAAAGTTTTTGTTGTTGCTGTTGTTGTTGTTGTTGTTGTTGTTGTTGTTTTTTCTTATTTGTGTCATAATTTAAAAAAAAAAAAAAGACTGTTTTGTTTCATATGCCTCTCAACATTACTCCTTTATTTTCCACAGTTTTAAGACTTTGTTTTCCTTTCTTGGGATAGTCAAAATTAGTCAGGAAATGGCCTCCTAATTCTTTTTTTGACATTTCACCTCAGCGCGATGAAAATTTCTTATCGGATTGAAAGCTCACCCAGCACAGAGTGTCCAAAATCCAATACAGCCGAGATAAACAGAGTCACTGCGGACATCTCCTGTCTAACCGAATATCCTGTCACTAGCGTCACTCTATCTGGTCGTAGTGTTCTCTTCCTCTGTTCTCTGTACATCAGTGCAGGTAAGGCTAAGACCTCATTAGGTGAGATTAGTCCTTTAAGATCACGTGAAGACACGAGCGTGTTGTGTGAGCCACTCAGTTA
>JAWDGP010004234.1:0-27500 GCA_033675545.1 Elysia crispata
AACAACAGCAAAGACAGCATCATCATCATCAACAACAACAACAACAACAACAACAACAAGAGCAGCAACACTGATTGGACGTTGCATGCCTAACCATCTAACTCTACCATGATTATTCTTGATATAAATTTTCATGTTACTTTGTGATCACTGGATGTGTAATTTCTGGCGGCTATGTCTGATGACCTTTATAGAATTATTTTTACAATTTATTTTCACTTTTAACTCGAACCTTAAAATCAAATGCCTTTAAGCGAAGCAGACGCGTAATTATCATTTCGCTTTCAGAGACATTTTCTCTCTCTCTTCCCCTTTCCCAATCTGTCAGTCTGTCTATATCTTTCTTCTTGCCTCTCTCTCTCTCTCTCTCTCTCTCTCTCTCTCTCTCTCTCTCTCTCTCTCTCTCTCTCTCTCTCTCTCTTTCTCCTTTTCTCTCTCTCTCTTTTTCTTTCTCTCTTTCTCTCTCTCCCTCTCTCTCTGTCTCTTTCTTTCTTTCTGTCTCTTTCTCTCTCTTTCTCTCTCTCCCTCTCTCTCTCTCTCTCTCTCTCTCTCTCTCTCTCTCTCTCTCTCTCCCTCTCTTTCTCTCTCTTTTAACACATCGTCAACTAAGAACAGTAACAAGTTCCTATTGACCGCGTCTATCCTTAGTCATTAATTTAAAGTCACAGATGCCCAGCGGTCAACAAGGTATTGACCATCGGGTGGAGGGAATACAACAGATTCAAGATTGAATATGTAACAGGTGATGGAGAGGTCGGCAGAGTTTCATTAAGTGTGTGGTTTTCATCTGTTCACTCTGCTTCCACTTTCCTGATTCGAAGACTCGATAAGCTCAGTCGGTAGCGCACTTAAACCAGCAGTTTAGGCTTTCAGGGTTAATACTTGGCTTTCGTGTTTCTTACAGCGTGCGAAAAAAAAACCAGCTTAAAGGGTTGAAACTTATTCCTAGATCCTCTCTTTCTTTTCTCCCACCTCTCTCTTTCTCTCTATCTCTGTCTCAGTCTGCCTGTCTGTCTGTCTCTCTCTCGCTTTCTCTGTGTGTCTGTCTATCTACCTGTCTGTCTGTCTGTCTCTTTCTCTCTCTCTCTCTGTCTCTTTCTCTCTCTCTCTCTCTCTCTCTCTCTCTCTCTCTCTCTCTCTCTCTCTCTCTCTCTCTCACTCACACTCCCTCCCTATCTTTCTCTTTTTGTCTATGAGTCTGTCTTCGCTTCTGATTCTGTCTGTCTGTACGTCTGCTTGTCTGTATCTCTCTCGCAATTTTTTTCCACTGCGTTTTTCATTCCACCCACAGCCAGTTTGCAAAAAAAATCTCGTAAAAAAAACAACATAAATAAATAAATTAAAGAGGATATGGTTGCACGTATCTTAAATATTTGATGCCCTCTACGTCCGCCTTCGGAGCAACACCAAATAGCTCAGGACAGGAGGACAGACTAACGAAGAAACATTCTGTTTCATTTCTCTTGCCAAATCAATCCTGTAGTATTGTTCTCTTGTTTTTTTTTTTTTTTTCTTTTATTACAACGCAATCACGATTATAATGTATAAAGCTGACGTTTAGTGTTCTCTCATTTTTTTCCCAACAGCCACAACGATAGCGACAACAGAGTATAAAGCTGGCGTTTAGTGTTCTCTCAAATCTTCCCCAACAGCCACAACGATAGCAACAACAGAGTATAAAGCTGGCGTTTAGTGTTCTCTCAAATCTTCCCCAACAGCCACAACAATAGCAACAACAGAGTATAAAGCTGGCGTTTAGTGTTCTCTCAAATCTTCCCCAACAGCCACAACAATAGCAACAACAGAGTATAAAGCTGGCGTTTAGTGTTCCCTCAAATCTTCCCCAACAGCCACAACAATAGCAACAACAGAGTATAAAGCTGGCGTTTAGTGTTCTCTCATTTTTCCCCAACAGCCACAATGATAACGACAATAGAGTATAAAGTTGGCATTTAGTGTTCTCTCATTTTTCCCCAACAGCCACAACGATAGCGACAACAATGTATAAATCTGGCGTTTAGTGTTCTATTCCTTTTTTTTCCCCTTACAGCCACAAGGACAACTACCACAACGTGAGGAGCTGTAGGTCCAATGTTCCGCAGACTATAGTCTTTTCTTAAACACCGGCTTTAGTTCATACAAAACTCGCTGTCTCCCAGCAGAATGGTGATATAGCGTGACCATATGACATCGCTCCCTTGTAAACATTACAGTTAGCAAAGAAAAAACACAGCAGAGCTAAGACTTATGAAGATAATATATTGATTTGGCAGTAGAAAAGAAGGCTGCAGTTTTGTTAGTTGTTTAGTCTTAGGAGTTGGGCTCGTTCGCCGAGAGGTCTACACGACTCAAGAAATCTTAAAAGTACGCCGAAGAGAAATAAGAAAGGGATACAGACTCCATGAGGCAAAAGTAATTTTAGTTGTAACATTACGACAAACATTGGCAGTAAATAGAGATAAGCTAGCTGTAATCTTAGATCAAGAGGAGGTAGACCATTGGGTTAATTATAATTAAGAATCATAAGAACTAATGTTTAAGTAGTGCTCAGCAGTTATTAAAGAAAAAAAATAATTAACAATTCATAGAGATAAAGCAGCAGCAATATTAGCAGTGCTAGGAGAAATAAACAGTGGATAAAGTTTTTTTTAAAAGCATACGAGGAACAAATAACAGCACGATAGGTAAAGACAGGACAGCAGTAATCACATCAAAACGAGGTGGCAGCAGTAATATTGACAGTCCAAAGTAACATAAACAGTGGGTAAAGACATGTTTAATGCGGCATTAATCTTCAAAGTAGGTGAAGCTAAGGCCGCAGCAATCTTTGCAGTATTAGAAGAAATAAACAGTGGACGTGGATAAAGAAAAAAGTAAATTCAGCAGTATCAAATTAAACAGTAGCTAAACATTTTGAACTACATTGTTAGTCTAAAAGGTCGAAGAAAACTCTCCGTGGCTAGAGGCAAACACAGCCCTTGCGGGCATTACATTTCTTGACTAACACAAATCTTACGTAATACAAAGCACTCTTTGCAGGAAGTAAAGTGATGGAAAGTTTGCTTAGAGAGTGCTCACTCCAACCCTGATGCTGTTTTTTTTATGTGACCATTATTTCTGTATCCGTTACTTCTGAATGTGCCACTCCTTGTGGTGAGCTGTCGCAGTTACCTCCCCGATCACAAATTCTGTATGCTATTATACATAGCCAGGCGCACGCAACACAACATTCTCTATCAGTAGGGCTTTGCTGACCTTACAAACTGGGTATTACAAAATCCTTATAAAAATAGCACAGATCAATATTTCTCTTACACGATATACGGACACGACCACTATCAATACTACTAGTACTACTACTACTGCTGCTACTACTACTACTACTACTACTACTACTACTACTACTACTACTACTACTACTACTACTACTACTACTACTACTACTACTACCACTACTACTACTACTACTACTACTACTACTGCTACTACTACTACTACTATTACTACTACTACTTCTACTACTACTACTATGACTACTACTATTACCACCACCACTACTACTACTACTACTACTACTACTACTACTACTATCACAACTACAACTTCTAAAGCTGCTACGACGACTATAACTACTACTAAACCTACCGGTACTGCTACAACAACACTACTGCTTCCACTATAAATAATTGCCTACTAATAGCGCCAATGATAGCGGATAGCCCCCTTACTTACTTCACACACCAAAGAATTAAGTTCGTATTACTCGCATTAAACGAAGTAACGAATCGTTGTTGAAGCATGCGAAAATCCTGTGTCGCGCAACCAGAAAGTCGTTGACTGTAGTAACTGCCAGTGACTGACTCGTGCCTGCTGTGACTGACTCCAGGCTCCGGTGACTGCCTGTGACTGCAGTGGCTGCTGTGGCTGTTGCGATGATTCGCTGTCTCCATGGTTCGATCCCTTGTGCCCCTCTCCTCTGCCTGACCAGGTCTAAAACTGCAGCTTTATCCAATCAAGTAACGATATAACAAAACTGCGGTGCTCCCTGCCCTCTCCGCTCTCCTGTCTTTCTTTTCTCTTTCTCTTTCCCTCTCTCTCTCTCTCTCTCTCTCTCTATTTCTCTGTCTCACTCTCTCTTTCTCTCTCTCTCTCTCTCTCTCTCTCTCTCTCTCTCTCTCTCTCTTTCTCTGGCTCACTCTCTCTTTCTTTCTCTCTCTCTCTCTGTCTCTCTGTTTCTCTTTTATCCATCTCTCTTTCCTCGCTCTATTCCTTTACTGTCTCATACTTCTCGCTTCTGTTGTCACTCTCTTTCCCTCATTTTCGCCTTTTTATTTTTTTGCTTGTCCATATCCCTCTTTTCTCTCTATCTCTTATTTCCCTCTCTGTTTCTGCCTATCGTTGCGAGTATTTCTCTCTGATCACTAAGACTTTCTCTCTATCAAGGCTGACCCTTTCCTTTCCTCCACCGTAAAACCGATGAAACACAGATAAAGCACACAATCCCCACTGAATTCTAAGAACTTATTTAACAGACTTGAAGGGTTTATATACACACATTTAAAATTTAGATTATTCTATCAGGAAATTGTGTCCCTTAGTTTGGTACTTTGTTTAATCAGTTTAGCTAGCAGAAATGCATGACAGGCTTCTGTTTGGAGATCAGATAGCTCAACAATAGAAACTTAAGGTGATAGGCTCGTGTATGATGTGAATAGCAAGGATAGCACAAAATGATCGAAGTCTGATAGACTCCTGTTTGATGTGTAAAGAAGGTAGGATAGCAAAGATGGCACAACAAGATAGGCGTCTGTTTGATGTGTAAAAAAGGTAGGATAGCAAAGATGGCACAACAAGATAGGCGTCTGTTTGATGTGTAAAGAAAGGTCGGATAGCAAAGATAGCACAGCAACAAGATTTTAGGATGATAGGCTCCTCTATGAAGTAAAATTAAGGTCGGATAGCAAAGATAGCATAACAACAAGACCTTACGGTGATAGGCTCTTCTTTGATATGAAACGAAGGTCGGGAAGCAAGGATAGCACAACAGCAAGATATACGTCTGTTTGGTGTGTTGAAAAACGATCGGATAGCAAGATAGCACAACAGCAGGTTTGGAGTCGAATTCAAAAGAGTAAAGTTAGGAGAGTTAGCGAAAGGGGGTTGCGATTCTAACTCATGTAAACAATCGCTTTATTGATCGGTAAGCTTCAGATTGTAAACAGAGCCCAAACTGATCAGTTCCAAGAGACAGTTGATTGGTAATCAAATGTTTATTGTGGTCAATATCATAATTATCTGATAAATGTGCTGTCAGATGCTTCAAAATCTGTGAATATCATATTTGACATTGGTGCGGTTAGATGCCGCTAATGAGCGAATATTATGTGTTTGATTTTTTTTTATTATGTGAACCCAATAACAGGATGGGACTATTTACTCTTAAACATAATTCAATGCTTCGCAATATGTTTATTTCATGTAAACATTATAACAAGACGGGACTGTTTACTCCACATCATTATCCAATGCGCCCTCCTAAGATGTTTAATTCATATAGACATATTAGTTACACAGGAGTGGACTATAACATACATGTACTACGCGATTCTCTTCAAGATGATCAGAGTAAAAAAGATGGAATCTTGTCGGAGCAAGACCAATACCAATGACATAGAGACTCAAAACACCACCATTGACACATCAGTGGCCGCTCAGTACCTCATCACCAACATCAGCTTCATCTCTAAATTGATCTTTTCCGGAGAACGATCATGTCGCGGTATTCCAGATGGTTATAAACTTTGGATGCGCCTTTTCCCTCAGGATTATTAAATTATAAAATCTAGCTTCAGGCAGTTTGAAATACTGTGCAATTTTCTCCAGTTACTGAACCCATCTTCAGATTCCTACGGTGACGGCAGGAAATTTGAGAGAAGCCGTATCGATCTTCAACTGGAAATGCGTGACGGAGATGCAGGACAACAAAAATCTCTGGCTTTCAGCTTTGCTTCACTCCCGGCCATCCTTGAAAACTTCTCTCCCGGGGATGACATGTAATTAAATGTTTCGATCTCTCCCGGGAACGATTTTTAATTCTTTTTATAATTATAATAGCTATTATATTTGCAAAGTACGGGTTTCGGCATAATGTTCTTGTGCTGGATTATAAGGAGCTAAGCAGTATCGTAGAACTCAGTCAGTAAGGCTAGAACCCTGGGGTTTGAAAGCCTCTTGACTTGATTTCAGGTAGGTTGCGTTTGTCTTATCCACTGGCCATTATCGTAGGCCTGACGGAGACCTTACAGTCACTTTGGATAAAAGTTCTCTTCACTTATTTACCAACCACTGCGCTTATATCGATTTTTAACCTTGCCAAAAACTTAACATAACTTGAAACCTGTCCATTCCTTATCCGCAGCTTAGAAAATAGCAAACTGTGCTGAGAAAACAACAGTAGTTGTTCGTGTAGGTTCAACATAAAGAGGCCCGAACATAGAGGTAAGAAGAGAAAAAGCTTGTAAGTTAATCAAGGTTTAATTATTTGGGTGATGACAATATCCGACGACAGCTCTATACCTAATTTACTACCAAGGATCAAGCAGATGACACTAGTGCTTACCTAATTGAGAACCATTGAAACTGAGAAAAATGTAATCCTTCAGTAACACATCAGACTTATGCACTTCGTGGTCAACTATATAGACTTTAATACCATGGAGTAGGCACATCTAAAGCCGATCTCCAAATGATATTTCGCGCAATGGAAATGAGACGCTTACATTAGCCTATGAACATCTCAAATAAAGAACTCGTAATAAAGATGAGATTCTATTCTAAGCATTTGAACATCTTATGCAAACGCCGGCTTGTTATTGAGTTAAGATTCTAACCTAAGCCTATGAAGATCTTATATAATGACCACCATTGATAGAGATAAGATTCTAATATAAGCCTATGAACATCTAATAATTATAAAAACCACCATTAATAGAGATAAGATGCTAATATAAGCCCATGAACATCTAATAATTATAAAGACCACTATTGGAAGAGATAAGATGCTAACCTAAGCCTATGGACATCCCACACAAAGAACCCGATGAGACGCTATCCTAATCTTTTGAAAATCTGATACATGACACAGTTGTGTAGGATTTGAAATGTTATACAAAGTCCCATGAACATCCTATACAAAGACCCCGCTTAGTGGGAATCAAATGCTAACCTAAGCCTATAAACATCCTATACAAAGACCCGCATAATGAAAATCAAATGCTAACCTAAGCTTTTGAACACCTCATATAAAGACCATGATTAAAGAAAATCAAATGGTAACCTAAGCCTATGAACATCTTATGCAAAGACCCCGCTTAGTGAAAATCAAATGCTAACCTAAGCCTAAGAACATCCTATACAAATACCCTGCTTAGTGGGAATTAAATGCTAACCAAAGCCTATGAACGTACTATACAAAGACCCCGCATAATGAAAATCAAATGGTAACTTAAGCCTATGAACATCCTATACAAAGACCCCGCTTAGTGAAAATCGAATGGTAACCTAAGCCTATGAACATCCTATACAAAGACCCCGCTTAGTGAAAATCGAATGGTAACCTAAGCCTATGAACATCCTATACAAAGACCCTGCTTGGTGAAAACCAAATGCTAACCTAAGCCTATGAACATCCTATACAAAGACCCTGCTTAGTGAAAATCAAATGCTAACCTAAGCCTATGAACATCCTATACAAAGACCCCGCATAATGAAAATCAAATGCTAACCTAAGCCTATGAACATCTCATATAAAGACCCCGCTTAGTGGGAATTAAATGCTAAACTAAGCCTATGAACATCCTATATAAAGAACCTGCTTAGTGAAAATCAAATGCTAACCTAAGCCTATGAACATCCTATACAAAGACCCCGCTTAGTGGGAATCAAATGCTAACCAAAGCCTATGAACATACTATACAAAGACTCCGCTTAGTGGGAATCAAATGCTAACCTAAGCCTATGAACATCCTATACAAAGACCCCGCTTAGTGGGAATCAAATGCTAACCTAAGCCTATGAACATCCTATACAAAGACCCCGCTTAGTGGGAATCAAATGCTAACCTAAGCCTATGAACATCTCATATAAAGACCACCTTGCGATGGAGATACGACGCTATTCTAAACCTTTTATTAACCCTCATGAGGAATCTGCGACAGTTCTCAGAAAGCACAAACAGCGTTGATATCAGCAAACGTCGCTGTCAAGAGGCCTTGAAAAAATCCCCCTGCAGGGAATTGTTTGAAATGGACGAATAGGAAGCAGACTGGAATTTTTATCTCTTACAGGCAAGATAGAAGGTACAAGAAGCAGAGGTAGACAAAGGATTACATTTCTTGATAGCTTGAGCTCTTTTGGGACAGGAAACAACAAAGACAACATAGCCTTACTGCGGATGACGGAAGATAGGGACAGGTGGAGAATCATGATCGCCGATGTCTGTTCCAGACAGGGCATTTGAAAGAGAGAGAGAGAGAGAGAGAGAGAGAGAGAGAGAGAGAGAGAGAGAGAGAGAGAGAGAGAGAGAGAGAGAGAGAGAGAGAGAGAGAGAGAGAGAGGAAGCAGACACAACGAGACAACTGGATGAAACCATTTGCTAGTGGACTGCTCTGTTTCCCAATTAATCCCAAAGACCCACGGTATATAGTGAGACTGATGTAGAAGGATTGTCCCAATGCAATATCTGGTGCCCCAACATTCAGCTCAGAAACTCGAGCAGTGCACAGTGATATGATCTTTTGTCTTGTTTACATGCTACTTCTTCATGCTATCACTTCTTGTCTTGAAAATATGTTCTGTGTGTTATATTGTTTGTATTCTATGAAACTTTAATACACGATTGCTACAAGACATCACTGGCCGATAATCTCTAAAGATAGAAATCAACAATTTTTCAATACTATTTCATATACAAAAATAAATTGCACTCTTTATGCTATGCGCGATAATTTGAAAAAATTGCTAATTATTATTATTATTATTATTATTATTATTATTATTATTATTATTATTATTATTATTATTATTATTATTATTATTATTATTATTATTATTATTTTTATTATTATTATTATTATTATTATTATTATTATTATCATTACTATTACTATTATTATTATTATTATTATTATTACTATTACTATTATTATTATTATTATTATTATTATTATTATTATTATTATTATTATTATTATTATTATTATTATTATTACTATTAGTATTATTATTATTATCATCATCATCATCATCATCATCATCATCATCATCATCATCATCACTATTACTATTATCATCTTTATGTATAGAACTACTATGTTCTACTACACCTCTTCCTTAATTAATATGTCACGATTTTTTTTCCACTTTCTTCTGTTGTACTCGGAAAGCATAACAGGCTGTAGAAAGTCGAGAAAAACTGAGCCTCGACTTGCTAGCAGTTAGTATTGCTATGTGAATTTTAGCAATTCATGTAAAGCGGTTCCAAGGATCTTTCTATGACCGTGGCTAATTTAATCACCCGTCACAGACACGGTGGTCACCCTGACAAACCCACACTGGGCCTATCTAATCGGCTTAACGCTATGAATGAAATAATTTGTATAAGCTTTATGGCAGTCTAAGTGCAAATACTTCACGACAGATAGAATTAATGTCTTCCTCTCAATCTGCCCTCACTCTTCTCCGTGCTGTCAGCATAATTAGCTGTTTTTTCTTTCATCGTCTCTTACTCTATATCTCATTCTTTCCCTCTTTCTATGAATGCTGTTGGTCTGTCTGTCTGTCAATCTGTGTGTGAGCCTGTCTCATGAATCACCTGCATTGTGTATTATTTTATCCACTTTAAATAGACTATGGTGCTGACCTTAATCAACACATTTCTACCATACATTCACTTCTTCTCCTCACATTTTCCCTCTCCCCAGAGCCCTGTGTCATGTACTAACTTCTGCGATTTACATGAAAACAAAAAAGACGCCCTCTTCCCTCCCTCCTCCCGAAACCAGGCAATTCTCCCATTATAATTAAAATGAATAATTCAGTCACAAAGAGTTATCACCACTGCCCCTTAAATATCTTGTCTATCTTAGATCTGCAAGGGACCCATATAAAAACTTAAGCAAAAGTGTTGGAGAAAAATAACTTTAAATGTGTTAATTACTTATGTATTAAACCTCACCTCGAATGGTAAAAAGCCCTGAGTATAGACTGCAGTGTAAGACCCCTATGCTTGCGTTTATCATGTACCGGCGCAAGTCTCTACATAGAGCGACGCAGACAAACATGAGATAAAAAGTCCAGTTAGAGCATCGACCCTGATGTCAGAACACATCAGTCAACCAGACAAGGAATGTGTCACAGCCTGAGACCTACACCTGGAGTAGCCACAAGGGATGGACTTGGGAGACATAATTAAAGTTAAACTAAAAACAGAACTCAACATCTTTATCAAACAGTTTACACTATGCGTGTTTTGACCAGGTCAGCTAGCTGACCGCGGTCCACTGTGGATGGACATCACCGAGAGAAGTATTCTCCGGAGGCTGATTCATGTCATCTGCCAGGAAGCTACACACGGTGTGGTCAGCTAGCTGACCGCGGTCCACTGTGGATGGACATCATCAAGAGAAGCAGTCTCCGAAGACTGATTCATGTCATCTGCCAGGACCCTACACACGGTATGGTCACTGCAAGAGCTTGGACGAGGGCACGGCGTGGGTGATAGTCTGACCAGAGAGGGTAGATACATCCTTTCTGGTCTGACCTGGTCTGTGGCGTGAGCCAATCATCTAAATGGATTTGGTGCTCATCGCCTGAGGCCAGCATTGAGTCGGCGGTTAATTACACGCACGGCAATCATTGGCTACTTCGTGTGGAACGATTTTCAATAGGAGGAGAAAAACAAAACAAAACAAAAGTATACCAATCGATAGGATGGGCGTTTTTTTTTTTTTGTTATTGTTTTTGTTGTTTTGTTTTTTTCGACAAGTTTTTATTGGCTATGATTATTATGGCTGACAAGCTAGTTAGTTGTATGAACTAATAGGTAGGTAGATAGATATATAGATAAAGAGATAGATAGATGGATATATAAAGAGGAAGGTAGATATATAGAATAATAGACAGACAAACAGACATATAGATAGATTGATAGATGGACAGTTAGATATAAAGATGGATAGACAGATAGATGGATAGATAGATAGATAGATAGATAGATAGATAGATAGATAGATAGATAAATGGATAGATAGATAGATAGATGGATGAATAAACAGATAAATAGATAGATAGATAGATGGATGGATAGATAGATAGATAGATGGGTAGGTAGGTAGGTAGATAAATAGATAGATAGATAGACAGACAGACAGGCAAACAGATAGATAGATAAACAGATAGATAGATAGATAGATAGATAGATAGATAGATAGATAAACAGATAGATAGATAGATAGATAGATAGATAGATAGATGAATAGATGAAAAATAATTATGCTTGATGATTACAGTACTACATTTCGGATCGTGCTCAACAAAAAGCAACATGAATATTAAACAAACCATTCTCTAACTGTTACGGTCTAAGACCAGGACGCCGAATATCGTGCCGGCACTATTGCTCTTAACCCTCGGTCATGGCTTCAGACCATGACAGCTAAGCAGTCATTTTTGTTGAACAGAGCAGGGTTCGATGAGATAGTAATTATGGAATATGAAATCGACCCAAGGATGAGAGAGATAGAGGGGGGGGGAGGGAAGGAGGGAGAGAGAGAGAGAGAGAGAGAGAAGAAAGAGAGAGAGAGAGAGAGGAGAGAGTGAGGAGAAAGAGAGAGAGAAGAGAGACAGACAGGGAGAGAGAGAGAGAGAGAGAGAGAGAGAGAGAGAGAGAGAGAGAGAGAGAGAGAGAGAGAGAGAGAGAGAGAGAGAGAGAGAGTCTAAGCCTTTAAAAAAAATAAAGGACTAAATCTGTTCGTTTTGTTGTTGTTTTTTCATAACTTAGATCGGTGCCCTACATCGCAAAAGATATTCGTCCTTCATGACGATGATTCTGGTGATGGTCTCTCACACATTCATTGTGCTACATCAACATTTGAATCCACAGCACTAGCACACGGATTTGCTAGTCTGTCTCTGCCACATTCGTTGTGCTACACCAACATTTGAATCCACAGCACTAGCACACGTATTTGCTATAGTCTCTCACACATTCACTGTGCTACATCAACATTTGAATCCACAGCACTAGCACACGGATTTGCTACAGTCTCTCACACATTCATTGTGCTACATCAACATTTGAATCCACAGCACTAGCACACGGATTTGCTAGTCTGTCTCTGCCACATTCGTTGTGCTACACCAACATTTGAATCCACAGCACTAGCACACGGATTTGCTATAGTCTCTCACACATTCACTGTGCTACATCAACATTTGAATCCACAGCACTAACACACGGATTTGCTACAGTCTCTCACACATTCATTGTGCTACATCAACATTTGAATCCACAGCACTAACACACGGATTTGCTAGTCTGTCTCTGCCACATTCGTTGTGCTACACCAGCATTTGAATCCACAGCACTAGCACACGGATTTGCTACAGTCTCTAACACATATATTCTGCTAAATGAACATTTGAAATTGCAGCAATAGCACATGGATTTGCTAGTCTCTGCCACATTCATTGTGCTACCCAACATCTGAATCCACAGCACTAGCACACGGATTTGCTACAGTCTCTCACACATTCATTGTGCTACATCAACATTTGAATCCACAGCACTAGCACACGGATTTCCTACAGTCTCTGACACATTCATTGCGCTACATCAACATTTGAAACCACAGCACTAGCACACGAACTTGCTAGTCTCTGACACATTCATTGTGCTACACCAACATTTGAATCCACAGTACTAGCACAAGGATTTCCTACAGTCTCTCACACATTCATTGCGCTACACCAACATTTGAAACCATATTTCTAGCACACGGATTTGCTACAGTCTCTGACACATTCATTGTGCTACACCAACATTTGAAACCACAGCACTAGCACACGGATTTGCTAGTCTCTGACACATTCATTGTGCTACATCAACATTTGAAACCAAAGCACTAACTCACGGATTTTCTACAGTCTCCGACACATTTATTGTGCTACATCAACATTTGAAACCACAGCCTTGGCACAATGATTTGCTACTGTCTCTGACACGTCATTCATTCTGCTGCATCATACATTTGAAACCTGAGGCCTAAATTTCTGCCAATTTTAACTTGATTGTTTTGTCTTATTGCTCTGCCCCTCAGACAAAGCTCTGATTACAGACACAGAAAATCTGAAAGCAGTGCGTCGAGTCCTGTCTATAATTTCCTTTAATCATTATTATTACTGAGCAAGTAGGAAAGGAAATAAAAGGGGAGAGGTTGTGGGGTGTAATTTTGTTTGTTACAGACTTTCGTTGGCGAGATTTCCTTACTCAATTTTCAACAAACGCAACGGATAGAGGTGAACATAACATAAAAAGAAGTCGAAAAAAATAAACCGAGGCAAAAATGCTTTTGCACAAAACTTTTCAGCATTATCGGTAATGATTAGATAAATGGACTCTGGCTGCTCGCAGCTGAATTAAATATTCTGGGCTTTGGAATCGTAAAGAACATGAAACCTTGGCCTCAAATGCATAGTGTTTGAGGAAGAAAAAGGTACAACAGGAAAGGGCAAAAATTTATTTATTCTCAAGTAATGAAGAACCTGATGTGACACTAGAGACTAAAAATACTCTGAGAAGCAGAAGGATCGACACATATACTTATACAGGTTATGAAAAGGTCAATTCTGAAAGTGAGTAAACAAGAACTGATACGTAAACAGGTCATGAAGACATCAATTTAGACGGTGAACGAACAGCACACATGTCATGAAAACATCAATTTAGACGGTGAACGAACAGCACACATGTCATGAAAACATCAATTTAGACGGTGAACGAACAGCACACATGTCATGAAGACATCAATTTAGAGTGTGAACTAACAGCTTACAGGTCATGAAGACATCAGTTTAGACAGTGAACGAACAACACACAAATCATGAAGACATTAGTTGAGACGGTGAACGAACAACACACATGTTATGAAGACATCAAATTAGAGGGTGAACGAACAACACACAGGTCGTGAAGACATCAATTTAGATGGTGAACGAACAACGCACAGGTCGTGAAGACATCAATTTAGACGGTGAACGAACAACACACAGGTCATGAAGACATCAGTTTAGACGGTGAACGAACAACACACAGGTCCTGAAGACATCAGTTTAGATGGTGAACGAACAACACACAGGTCATGAAGACATCAGTTTAGATGGTGAACGAACAACACACAGGTCATGAAGACATCAATTTAGACGGTGAACGAACAACACACAGGTCATGAAGACATCAGTTTAGATGGTGAACGAACAACACACATGTCATGAAAACATCAGTTTAGATGGTGAACGAACAACACACGTCATGAAGACATCAATTTAGACGGTGAACGAACAACACACATGTCATGAAGACATCAATTTAGACGGTGAACGAACAGCACACATGTCATGAAGACATCAATTTAGAGGGTGAACGAACAGCACACATGTCATGAAGACATCAATTTAGAGGGTGAACGAACAACACACATGTCATGAAGACATCATTTTAGATGGTGAACGAACAACACACAGGTCATGAAGACATCAGTTTAGATGGTGAACGAACAATACACATGTCATGAAGACATCAGTTTAGATGGTGAACGAACAACACACATGTCATGAAGACATCAGTTTAGACGGTGAACGAACAACACACAGGTCATGAAGACATCAGTTTAGACGGTGAACGAACAACACACAGGTCATGAAGACATCAGTTTAGATGGTGAACGAACAACACACATGTCATGAAGACATCAGTTTAGACGGTGAACGAACAACACACAGGTCATGAAGACATCAGTTTAGACGGTGAACGAACAACACACTGGTCATGAAGACATCAGTTTAGATGGTGAACGAACAACACACAGGTCATGAAGACATCAGTTTAGATGGTGAACGAACAACACACTGGTCATGAAGACATCAGTTTAGACGGTGAACGAACAACACACATGTCATGAAGACATCAGTTTAGACGGTGAACGAACAGCACACATGTCATGAAGACATCAATTTAGAGGGTGAAAGAACAACACACAGGTCATAAAGACATCAGTTTATATGGTGAACGAACAACACACAAGTCATGAAGACATCAGTTTAGAAGGCGAACGAGCAACACACATAAAAGCAATAAACAAAATACAGAAAGTTAACGAACACAATCAACACTTAAACGTCAGTATAGTGGATAAGTTCTACCGTAGTACTTTTATCTTCAGGCGCTCTCAATATCTTTTTCTCTCTCTCACTCTCTCATTCTTTTTTTCTCACTCTCACTCTCACTCTTTTTCTCCCACTCTCTCTCACTCTCTCTCACTCTTTCTCTCTCACTCTCACCCTCTCTCTCTCTCTCTCTCTCTCTCTCTCTCTCTCTCTCTCTCTCTCTCTCTCTCTCTCTCTCTCTCTCTCTCTCTCTCTTTTCATCGATACGGACTGCAGGAAAATGACTTGTTATGCTAAGATTCGTTGCGAATCGGAAAAACAGATTGGTGCAATATGTGGACCTGCTTTGGTCAATCAGCTGCGCTCATTAATAATTATATTTGCAAATGCAGTACCGACCGCTGCGGTACCGACATTCCCAATGGTATCTTGCCGCTCATTTCTGTGATTATTTTACCAAAGGTCGTTTACAATCTTCAAAACAATAAAACATAAAATGACTGCGCAAAATAAAGATTTTTTTACGTGGAGTCCTTAGGGCCGTTTCCCCCCTCTTTCACTATTACCTATCTTAATACCTTGACAAGCTAATTTTTTTTTCTTTTGGTACTGTGGGTTCTTGGTATTATTACTTTATGTTTGGAAAAATCCTTTAAAAGAACTTTCTGTAGGAAAAGGTGGTCTATGGCACTTAATGTTTTGTCAGCCAGGCAAAAGGTGGTTACATGAAATACAATGTCAGCCAGAGATAAAGGAATTAAATGAACGGCTATATCAGCCAGGCATAAGCTGTTTACATGGACAACTATGTCAGCCAGGGATAAGGTTGTTACATGGACAACTATGTCAGCCACGAATAATGTGGTTACATGGACAACTATGTCAGCCAGAGATAATATGGTTACATGGACAACTATGTCAGCCAGGGATAAGGTGGTTACATGGACAACTATGTCAGCCAGAGATAAGATGGTTACATGGACAACTATGTCAGCCAGGGATAAGATGGTTACATGGACAACTGTGTCAGCCAGAGATAAGATGGTTACATGGACAACTATGTCAGCCAGCGATAAGTTGGTTACATGGACAACTGTGTCAGCCAGCGATAAGATGTTACATGGACAACTATATCAGCCAGAGATAAGATGGTTACAAGGACAACTGTGTCAGCCAGCGATAAGATGGTTACATGGACAACTATGTCAGCCAGCGATAAGGTGGTTACATGGACAACTGTGTCAGCCAGGGATAAGATGATTACATGGACAACTATGTCAGACAGTGGTTACATGAACAACTGTGTCAGCCAGGGATAAGGTGGTTACATAAACTACTATGTCAGCCAGGGATATGGTTGTTAAATCAACTGCTTCTATGTCATCCAGGGATAAGGTGGTACATAAACTACTATGTCAGACAGTGGTTACATGGACAACTGTCAGACAGGTATAAGGTGGTTACATAAACTACTATGTCAGCCAGGGATATGGTTGTTAAATCAACTGCTTCTATGTCAGCCAGGGATAAGGTGGTTACATAAACTACTATGTCAGCCAGGGATATGGTTGTTAAATCAACTGCTTCTATGTGAGACAGGTATAAGGTGGTTACATGAATTGCTATGTCAGCCAGGGATATGGTTGTTAAATCAACTGCTTCTATGTGAGACAGGTATAAGGTGGTTACATGAATTGCTATGTCAGCCAGGGATATGGTGGTTACATCATCTACTTCTATGTCAGCCTGGCGTTGGGTGGTTACATGAACTACTATGTCAGCCAGGTATAAGGTGGTTACATAAACTGCTATGTCAGCCAGGGATATGGTTGTTAAATCAACTACTTCTATGTGAGACAGGTATAAGGTGGTTACATGAATTGCTATGTCAGCCAGGATTGGTTTGCTACATGAACTTCTATGTTAGCGGGATGACGCTGATGACAATACATTATGCTACACACGTCACAATCACAGGCGTTTTTAAAAGTCCGTTCTGATCTTCGTAATTTAGCAACTGTTAAAACGTTTGAGAGCATGACATTTTTAATTTACACGGTGGTATGATTATCTTTTTTTATCTTATTATTTCTTTGCCCCTCGGCCAAGGATGTGAAGGCTATGGTTTATTGTGCATGAACTTCCGCGTAAATCAGTGAAGGAGCTATCTGACACACTGATTTCCATAGATTAATTGTTTTAGATCTGGCTATCAAACAGTGGCACGTCTATTGTATACGTGAGAGAGAATAATGCACGAATGCTTTTAACTTTATGTTAATCTAATCACCAGGAGAAGTTTGTTCTGGGTGCAAGGGGCGATAAATAGAGTCGGGGAAGCGAACGGTAACATAGAATTAAACAAAATGTAAACAGATGCGTGAGAATTTTATGTTTGTCTGGATGGGAAGAGAAGACGTAATAAAGATGGACAAATATGAGAGAGAGAGAGAGAGAGAGAACGGGAGAGAAAGAGAGAGAGGAGCGGAGAGAGAGAGACAGAGAGAGAAAGACAGACAGACAGACAGATAGACAGCCAGACAGCCAGACAGCCAGACAGAAAGACAGATAGACAGAGAGAGAAAGAGACGGAGACAGAGACAAAGACAGACAGAGAGAGAGGGGGGTTGGGTGACAGCGCATAGAAGAAGGCATATATGTTCACGAGCAGACAGACATTGATAGAGGCATAGACAGACAAAGAATGGGAAGGAGAGAGCTGAGGAGAGAGAGAGAGAGAGAGAGTGAGAGAGAAAGAGAGAGAGAGAGTGAGAGAGAGAGAGAGTGAGAGAGAGAGAGAAAGAGAGAGAGAAAGAAAGAGTGAGAGAGAGAGAAAGAGAGAGAGAGAGAGTGAGAGAGAGAGAGAAAGAGAGAGAGAAAGATAGAGTGAGAGAGAGAAAGATAGAGTGAGAGAGAGAAAGAGAGAGAAAGAGTAGGAGAGAGCGGGAGAGTCAGACATGAAAATTTCACAAGTCCACTGCGCGTCCATTCTCTTACAAATATGCTTTTGAAAGGACCCGGCGTTTTTAGAGAAACATTAATTTCTTTACCAGCAAGATTCGGACGTAATGACATTGTTTGTGTCAACACACACATTGTATGGCTAAGCCTCTGTAAGACCCAAATAGATTTATGACGAAAAATGTAGATTTCTGTTTCTCAGCCACACCGTGAAGACGAAAGATAAAAACAAAATCTTTGAGGTCGGATTTAATCCCTGAAAGCAAAGAAAAACAAAAACAAAAATAAAAACAAAACTGAGGCAAGTGAATGCCATCACTGCTTATATTACATCAATAAAGCAACCATAAAATTACACAAGAAAGAAACGCTGAGCAAAGAAAAAAAAAAGAAAGAGGAAAAGAAGAAAGAAAAAGATCTGGTCCAGATCTAGCCAGCTGCAATAACACACGGATAAAGGAGATTATCTACAGGGGATATCAGATAGGATTTATACAATAAAAGAAGAAAAAGAAAGAGAGAGAGAGAGAGAGAGAGAGAGAGAGAGAGAGAGAGAGAGAGAGAGAGAGAGAGAGAGAGAGAGAGAGAGAGAGAGAGAGAGAGAGAGGCAGAGAGAGAGAGACAGACACACAGACACGCAGAGAGAAAGAGACAGAGGGAAAGGGACTGACAAACAAAAGAAAGAGACATATTGACAGACAGACAGAGAGGTGAGCTAAAGGAAGTATTTAGAAAGAGAAAGAGAGAGAGAGAGAGAGAGAGAGAGAGAGAGAGAGAGAGAGAGAGAGAGAGAGAGAGAGAGAGAGAGAGAGAGACGGAGAGCCGAATAAAAGGAGACAGTAAAATAAGATCGAAAGGGAGGAAGAAGAGAAATTTAATTACAAGAAGACTGCATAAAATCGGATTCCATAAATCATTACCGTAGGAAAAATAAAACACCTGAAAACACAACATTATTGTGTCTCTGTGTGTTTAATAGGTGGTTAAAAAAAGAAAGATAGATGGATATATAGATAAATAGATAGATAAATAGATAGATAGATAGATAGATAGATAAAAAAAATAGGTGAATAGACGGTTATCTGTGTGTTTGGTTGTGTGTATGTATGTATGTATGTATGTATGTATATATATATATATATATATATATATATATATATATATATATATATATATATGTATACACACGTATATATATTCAGAGACAGAAACAGAACAGATTACACAATGAAAGAAAGATAAAGAGACAAACATACACACAAAGAAAGATAGAGAAAGACACAAATACATAGTTAACGAGAGGCAAATAAATAGAAAAACATACACACAAAGAAAGATAGAGAAAGACACAAATACATATTTAACGAGAGGCAAATAAAGAGAAAAACATACATACAACGAAGAATAGAGAAAGACACAAATACATATTTAACGAGAGGCAAATAAAGAGAAAAACATACACACAAAGAAAGATAGAGAAAGACACAAATACATATTTAACGAGAGGCAAATAAAGAGAAAAACATACACACAAAGAAAGATAGAGAAAGACACAAATACATATTTAACGAGAGGCAAATAAAGAGAAAAACATACACACAAAGAAAGATAGAGAAAGACACAAATACATATTTAACGAGAGGCAAATAAAGAGAAAAACATACATACAACGAAAGATAGAGAAAGACACAAATACATATTTAACGAGAGGCAAATAAAGAGAAAAACATACACACAAAGAAAGATAGAGAAAGACACAAATACATATTTAACGAGAGGCAAATAAAGAGAAAAACATACACACAACGAAAGATAGAGAAAGAGATAAATATGTACACAAAGAAAGATAGAGAAAGACACACACACACAAAGAGAGACAGATAAACAGACAAACATATACACGAAAAGAGAAAGAGAAAGAGAGACACACACACACGGAGAGACAGATAAAGACAGAGAGAATGAGGGAGAGAGAGAGAGAGAACGAACGAACGAAAAGAGAAAAAAACAATGTTAACCAAAAAATGTCAACAAAAACCCTGGCCACTATAGTTGCGCTACTTAATTGTCAATGCCAGGAAATCCCCGACAGCAGAAAAATTCAGTTTAAAGTCCATGACATCTTTTTCTACACAGACCGAACACTCTGAATACAGTCCTTAACTTATCATGACTTTAAAAAACAACCCTGCAGTAATACACACATAGAGCATTAGAATAAAATCCACTGCGACCACAGGGATTCTGTGTTGTTTACTAAGAACATAATTTCCCGCGAATTTATAGGTTACTCAGCAGTTCTGTTAACCCATCAAACTCTTAAAGAGCCTTACGTAGAAATAATTGTAATTAAATGCATTGGTGGAGAGAAAATCGGATAAATTGTAATTAGATTTTTTTTTTTATGTGGGGAAAATATTACACAGAGGAATCTCTTGTTCCACTCTTCTGATATTTCAGGACTTATTTACACATAGGGCTGTTTCCAAAAACAGTTCATTCCATTAAATAAGTTACTTTATGCACGACCCGGAAGGAAAAAAATAATTATCCAACAAGAAAACATCACACGTGAAAAATCGCTCAATTCAAAAGGGAGAAAAACAAAACAAACAAACAAAGACAATCAATAATGATGAAAAAAATTCGGTGTATAGTAGCGGTGCCAATATGGGTTGCACTAAATCCAATTATTTAACGAGGTCTCTTGCAATATGCATAACAGCTGCAGCTGTTTGTTATAGCAACGATTTCTTTCTCCTACTTTTCTCCCTTTATAATAAATATAATAAGAGTCCAGA
Source organism: Elysia crispata (assembly GCA_033675545.1). NCBI lineage: Eukaryota > Metazoa > Mollusca > Gastropoda > Plakobranchidae > Elysia > Elysia crispata. The sequence continues at coordinate 21,204 of JAWDGP010004234.1, forward strand.
TCTATCTAGTTGTAAGTGGAATAAAAAATAAATTAAGCCTACACTCAATGTATGAAAACAGCTGTAAAGATCTACTTCACTTCCTGTTTTAAGAACAGTAGAATAGATTAAAATTCAACCTGTATGTGAAACCAGTAGGACAGAACATATCTGTAGAACTCCTTGAATAAGAACAAAGGACTAGATCTAGATCATTCTAATTCACTCCGGATTGATTCTTACGCACCCAGAAATATCTCGATCTATATGTAAAACCAGTAAAACAGAATGATCTAGAGAACTCCTTGAGTAAAAACAAAGGATTAGATCTAGATCTAATTCACTCAGAATAGATTTAAGTCCCGAGGTCCGTACGCACCAAGAAATATCCCGATCTGGAATCTGGCTCATTCAGCGAGTGCGATTAGATCTGGTGCGCGTTGGTGCGGGATGAAGTCTGATATAGTGCGTGTTGAATGGAGAGTTCTTCACTGCGTTCATGATAATAATAATAATTATTGTGATCTAATTTCACAGCGCTGAATGTCATCTGGTTTTCCCGATCCGTAACACTTTAGAAAGGCTGCCAGGGGTAAAACGGTCCGATCATGGCTTTAACATTAAGGCTGAGCCGTGCAAGTTAAAACTCGATGCGCACGGCTTAGTGTTTCTTCTGATCGATATATTTTGTTCGATAGTAACTACTCGATTCTCTTGTCCTACGTACAGCCAGGGCTCGACACTATCGAAATTAGAATACTCCAATGCGATACCGGTACTTCTCTTGTGCAATGGTGTCTTCTATCTGATAAGGTCACCGCAAGCCCCAGTTGGTGGGAGTGGCTAGTGTATCAAACCAATGTGGAAGTGTCACTCAAGCTGGATGCAAACAACAACTTGATCCATGATGTGCGATTTATACAGCACTCTAGAACCCTCTAGGCTGGGATAGTAATTCCTTCCCAACCCGCCTACCCTCCCACAGACCATTCATAAGCTTTCTCCCTTTTTCTTATTTTTTATTTTACCTTCTCCCCTCCTCTTCCCCCCCCCCCCTCCTTTTTCTCTCTCTCTCCTCTCTCTCTCTCTCTCTCTCTCTCTCTCTCTCTCTCTCTCTCTCTCTCTCTCTCTCTCTCTCTCTCTCTCTCTCTCTCTCTCTTTCTCTCTCTCGCCCCTCTTCCTCTCCATATTTTTAAGTCTCCTTTTACTGTTTCTAGTTTCCCCTTCCGCGTCCACAATGTGTTCTTACTAATTTATACCACACTAATTTTTAGCCCTCCCCTTCTTTTCTCCATTGTTATCCTAACATTGTGGAACACAACCCTGCACTTGGTCACACACATAAAAATGTAATGATGATTATAGCAGTCGCAATCGCACATGAATATTTCAATGTCGATAAGTAAAGCAAGCTCTCCTCAAGGGGAGTAACCTTGCACGACATTTAACATCCTTCGCCTTATCTTATTACCTCCCCCTCGATTCTTTAAAGCCGGTCAAAATAATTTTTATGAAGACATGAACGCTTATATCGCAGCACATGATGAACACATACCTGTATATATGGCAACGCAATATGAAAAAAAAAATACCGTATTTATGGCACCACATTATGACGAAATTACATCGCACATGGCAGCGCATTATAAAACCAAGTGTTTGGCAGCGATAGTCGAGCTTCATTAATTATTCACGTTTGATAAACATGGCGCACTCGGCTGGAGGGGAACTAACTCTGCCCGTCTGCCGTGGTGGTAACCCAGCAGACCTAGAGATCTGCTCATAGCGCTCAAGAGCTAGACATCAAAGACAGCAGATTGGATTAAGCGGACATAGAAATCATTGCGCTTCAATAATTAATGATTTGTACGTAGAGGCGACAAGAGGGAAAACAGCGCATACTACTTTAATCGAATCATATGAAGATGCAGTACGATGTCTCTCGAATGATTCGGAATTCGAATAAATTTCAATACAGTTGGATTTCACATGAACGATTCGGAATTCGAATAGTTCAAAACAGTTTGATTTCACCTAAGTGATTTGAAATTGAAGTAAATTCAATACAATTTGACTTCACTTAAAAGATAAGAAAAATCGAGTAGTTTCAATACAGTTTGATTTCACTTTAACAATTCGAAATTCGAGTAAGCGATTCAACATTCGAGTAAATTTAATACGATTTGATTTTACCTCAGCGATTCAAAATTCAAGCAGTTTGAATACGTTTTCATCAGACATAAGAACTGGAAACAACACACAAATTTCGCTTGCAATTGATAAAACGAAACTTCAAAATGATATAATCAAAATACTTTTGTTATAAAAATCACAACATTATCACTAATACCACCACAACCACCATCACTACCACCGCCACCACCACCACCACTACTACTACTACTACTACTACTACTACTACTACTACTACTACTACTACTACTACTACTACTACTACTACTACTACTACTACTACTACTACTACTACTACTACTACTACTACTACTACTACTACTACTAGTTCTACTATACTTCTATTATTACTTCTGCTTTCAAAGTAGTCAAATTTACTAAAGCAAACTCTGTGTTTTTAAGTGTAGCAGTTGCCATGTAAAGTTTCATGGAATGCAGCTGTAATCAATTGTTTCAGTGATATTCTTTGCTTTTTTGGTCTGTAGATAAATTAAAACGCGTAATTCTCCAGCTTAAGTATGTTATCAGATCTTGTGACTATAGGAAATGCGATGCAAAATGCACGCACTAATAATGATAAGACAGGATAAATAATTATCTATTCTCTCTCTCTCTCTCTCTCTCTCTCTCTCTCTCTCTCTCTCTCTCTCTCTCTCTCTCTCTCTCTCTCTCTCTCTCTCTCTGTGTGTTCTGGTCTCTGTCTTTCTCTCACTCTGTCTCTGTCTCTCTCTCTCTCTCTCTCTCTCTCTCTCTCTCTCTCTCTCTCTGTGTGTTCTGATCTCTGTCTTTCTCTCACTCTGTCTCTGTCTCTGTCTCTGTCTCTCTCTCTCTCTCTCTCTCTCTCTGTGTCTGTGTCTCTGTCTCTGTCTCTCTGTCTCTCTGTCTCTCTCTCTCTCTCTCTCTCTCTCTCTCTCTCTCTCTCTCTCTCTCTCTCTCTCTCTCTCTCTCTCTCTCTCTTTTTTGAAACTTAAATTTTGATCACCATTTTTTTCACTCTCACAGTTCTTTTTTTTTACCTCTTCCAATCCTTTATTTATTTCTTTTTCTTTCTCTTAATATCCTTTTTTTTTTCACTCTTAAACATTTTTTCTGTCCCTCTCTCGTTTTGCTCTTTCATACAATTGAGCCTTAACGCAAACATGTATCCTATCGCCGTAAAACGAAAATATGTAGATAAAGATTGAGAGCCAGTGAGAAAGAGAGATAGAGATAGATAGAGATAGAAGAGAAAATTGGACATTGGTATAGCAAAACAACGACGATATTAATTGCAAATGGTTATTTCTGTATTCTAGAGGACGGGAGGCGTGTCAATGTCCATGAAAACAATGGCCCAGTGCAATGGACCGAGCAACATCTCCACAATAACTCTGGTTTTGGTTGCGTGCCAAGTGTCAAAAACCTCATACGTTTACAAAAAGACAAATAAAACCTATTGAGAGTGCAAGTCCACCAAAATGTGTCATTAGATTAATAATATTATTTCTTGTTCATAGAAAAAATTCGACTTTTATTTTCTCTTTTCTGAAGCCTACTGGAATCTTTTTCTTTTTTTTTTTTTTCAGAAATTAATAGTATTGCATTAACTTATTGTTTAAACATTAAAAAAGGGGAAAATGGTCATTGAAAATTTCATACATTTCGTGAAAATAGATCTTCAGACTATGTTAAAAGAAAATAAAGGAGAATAAAACTTCAAACTGTTAGAAACTTTGTAGGAAGAATACAGCTACTGACTCTGTCACAGGCCATGTAAGCAAATCACAGTCTTGGAGCTTTTTACAAGTCATACTGGTGGAAAACAACCTAAAACTGTGTATTTAGCCATGTATGAGAATACAGGATATATATTTTGTTACGTGCTGGAAGATTACAGGTTCAAGTATTGATGATACGAATCGAGTTTGGAGAATACCGCTTAAGGTTGTGTTGTATAAAATTCTCGAAGTATGCAGCTTTAGATTCGGCTGCAAACCGGGTTGGGAGAATAAACGTAAGATTGTGTTACAAATCGAGCGGGGAGAGTACACCTTCAGATTGTGCTACAAACCGAGTAGCGAGAATACAGCTGGAGATTGTGCTATAGACCGAGCTGGGAGAATACAGCTTGAGATTGTGCTATAGACCGAGCTGGGACAATACAGTTTGAAATTGTGTTACAAACTGAGATGGGAGAACACAGCTGGACATTGTGCTACAAACCGAGCTGAGAGAATACAGCTGGAGATTGTGCTACAAACCGAGTAGCAAGAATACAGCTTGGGATTGTGCTACAAACCGAGATGGGACAATACAGCTTGAGATTGTGCTACAAACCGAGCTGGGACAATACAGCTTGAGATTGTGCTACAAACCGAGCTGGGGCAATATAGCTTGAGATTGTGCTACAAACCGAGTAGCGAAAATACAGCTTGGGATTGTGCTACAAACCGAGATGGGACAATACAGCTTGAGATTGTGCTACAAACCGAGCTGGGGCAATACAGCTTGAGATTGTGCTACAAACCGAGCTGGGGCAATACAGCTTGAGATTGTGCTACAAACCGAGCTGGGGCAATACAGCTTGAGATTGTGCTACAAACCGAGCTGGGGCAATACAGCTTGAGATTGTGCTACAAACCGAGCTGGAGCAATACAGCTTGAGATTGTGTTACAAACTGAACTGAGTTATTGACTAAAACATTACAACAACAACAACAAAAATAAATTTTAGAAAATCCATTCACGATGTTTAATCTCTATGCTCTTTTATGGCCCGGCCATGAACAACTGCTCTATTTTTCGAGCGTTTTTTAATTTTCTGAACGCTGTCACCGTAAAATTCGGAAATTTTTAAATAATTGTACATTGTAGTTTAATGTATTTGAATATGTCATTATTATTCCAGGATTTTCAGCCACAAAGCCACATAAACTTGTAATCGAATTGTTTGTTAGCTTGAGTCCCATCTAAATTTCCTTTGTCTTCTACATGTTGGTTAAAAAAATGTGAGTAACGCGTGTGTCTTTACTTCTCTCATCATGACTCATCTTCCCTTCTCTCATCTTGACTCATCTTCCCTTCTCTCATCTTGACTCATCTTCCCTTCTCTCATCTTGACTCATCTTCCCTTCTCTCATCTTGACTCATCTTCCCTTCTCTCATCTTGACTCACCTTCCCTTCCCTCATCTTGACGCATCTTCCCTTCTCTCAACTTGACTCATCTTCCCTTCTCTCATCTTGACTCATCTTCCCTTCTCTCATCTTGACTCATCTTCCCTTCTCTCATCTTGACTCATCTTCCCTTCTCTCATCTTGACTCATCTTCCCTTCTCTCATCTTGACTCATCTTCCCTTCTCTCATCTTGACTCATCTTCCCTTCTCTCATCTTGACTCATCTTCCCTTCTCTCATCTTGACTCATCTTCCCTTCTCTCATCTTGACGCATCTTCCCTTCTCTCATCTTGACGCATCTTCCCTTCTCTCATCTTGACTCATCTTCCCTTCTCTCATCTTGACGCATCTTCCCTTCTCTCATCTTGACTCATCTTCCCTTCTCTCCATTCCCTCTCCCTATGTTTCTATCAATCATATTCACAAGACAACAAAATGTGTCAACTTCCCCGGGGATTGTCCGCAAAGCGTCACACATGACACGTCGTTTAGCTTCCCTGAGAAACTCTAATGGTCCCTCTGATCCAGAGTCACACTTCACAACATTCTGTTTGAAATGGCAGCGACTGAGTGTAGATCGAACACTCATCTCTTCTTCATGATTCTGTCTTTCCTTACAGGAATCAGTACAGAGCAATAGAAAACGTAACTAAGGCAGATAGGCGTTGCCCTTTGTTCCATTGCTGGACGATATTTACTTGATCAAACAACAACAACAACAAATTAATGAATAAAGGCTAAAAAAAAAAACAAAAAAAACGGACTTAAAAGTCTGAGCTGTCCTGATAGCACGGATAGATCTGACAGATTAGTGATTCCTGTCGAAGCTGGTTTGGGACCTCAAGGCTGAGATTTACAATAGAACCACTATTGTTGTGATAACTTTAGGTCTGGGTGTCCAATGGTGCGCCCAATATGTTTGATCAATAATTATGTCTTATGTCTGTCTGTTACCACTCAGTCAGTCAGT
>JAWDGP010004234.1:32500-185000 GCA_033675545.1 Elysia crispata
AACTAATGGATTAAAAGAGTTTCTATTTATCTTTTTCCTGGCTCGTTTTATATATATAAATTCCTTGTCCTTCATTTCATGGATTGAAACAATGTATGATCAAATCCTGCTCACGTCTTCGTAGGCGGAATAACAAAAACAGTTCGTGCATAAACCACTGCTTCGGAACCTCGGCAGGGGGATAAAGCGACCAAAGAAAGCGTCTGTTGACAAGTTGATGGGAGCAAATGAGTGCTCTTAGTCGATCGATAGTCCTGGTCAGTGGGGGCTGAAAGAATGAGCTTGTACCAGGCTACTGACAGTCTGGACAGGTCAGTCCAGACTTCCTGCCCAGGTGTGGTCAATCCAACATGGACGTAAACATCTTAGCTTGCAAATTAGAGAGAGAGAGAGAGAGAGAGAGAGAGAGAGAGAGAGAGAGAGAGAGAGAGAGAGAGAGAGATAGAGAGAGAGGCAGAGAGAGAGAGGGAGGGAGAAATAGAGAGAGACAGAGAGAGAGTGAGAGAGAGAGGGAAAGAGAGAGACACGGAGAGAGAGAGAGAGAGAGAGAGAGAGAGAGAGAGAGAGAGAGAGAGAGAGAGAGACAAACAGACAGATAGACAGATAAACATATAGACAGAGAGACAAACAGAGACAGTCAGAGAGACGAACAGACAGAGAAATACACAGGAAAGAAAGAGGGAGAGAAAGTATAGAGGGAAAGACATAGAGGGAATGAAAGAGAGAGGTGACCAATATTAATACTTATTGAAATGCGGTTCGAATGCTCAGGTACACGGCGCTGACCTCCGTCAGCCACTTTATTATACCCCGTGCACTGCGCGCTTTAGTGATCTATCAGAAAGAGATACGAAAAAATACAGGTAACAAAAAGAGAAAGAGAAAGAGCAGCCTAGAGAGAGAAATAGTTAAACTGGCATGAACAAGGAATGAGACTGAGAAAATGAGAAAGGAAGAGACAGAGAGTAGGAAGACAAAGGAACACAGGGAGATGTAATGCGAGAATCAGACTGAGCAAAGAAAGGTCAGGAAGGCCAAGGGAAAGAGATAGTCAAGAGACGCGAAGAGAGAGAGAGAGAGAGAGAGAGAGAGAGAGAGAGAGAGAGAGAGAGAGAGAGAGAGAGAGAGAAAGAATGAGTGATTGAGAGAAAAAGAGAGAGAAGCAGGAGCGGAAAGTTATATTGAAAGCATTTAAAAATAAATAAGAGGGGGGAAAACAAAATACTTTTGTATTTTTACTGGCCATAGGTCTCAGATTATGGTAGAAAAGGAAAGAGAGAGAGAGAGAGAGAGAGAGAGAGAGAGAGAGAGAGAGAGAGAGAGAGAGCGGGGAGAGGGAGGGAGAGGGAGAGTTAAGAACATTCATATAAACAGACAAAAAAGAAAAACAGGTAAACGTCCAAGCAAACGCAACGTGAAAAAAAACAAACAAAAACAATTTACATTGCTAATGAGATAGATATAATTATCATTGCTTACACAGACAGTAAACATAATCTTGGTCTGAAATTGTATTCTGCCATTGAACCGCTAAGAGGTAAACCCTGATCACTCAAGTAGTGAAACTTAATTCTCCCATAAAGTGTTAAGATAAAACTCACTATGAGACATGGAGAATTCTCTCATATAACTGTAAAACAGAATAAAAGAGGAGTTGGTCCCTGCATCCGGGCCCACTTTCGTGTTGAAATGGTATCTTGCTTGCTAATTATTTCAACATGTCCGGCCCAATTATCGGAAGTGAAATTTTGTCAATGCAATTAAGATTTGTTATGGAACTCTTCGATTCTAAAGGTGTTGCTAGGATACCAATCGGTGGTCTTCAAACTTTGCAACCGAACCATAATTATGATACCCCAGCATAGGTAGATTGAACCAAAGTTGTTTTTTGTTTTTTTGTTTTTTTTAAATAAAGTCGTGGTAAATTGAGTCCCTACTCATTGAGTGGGTCAAGATTAGCTTCACGGAAGCTAGTTACGTTATTATGCACATGATTCAGACAGTAGACCTAGCTAAATCTTTACAGAAGCTAGTTTTGTTGTTATACACATGATTCGGACTTTAGATCTAGCTATATCTTCCCAGAAGCTAGTTCTGTTGTTATACACTTGATTCGGACAGTAGACCTAGCTACATCAATATTGAGCTAGTTCCATTGTTACACTCATCATTCAGTAAGGAGAAGTAGCTAAAAGAATTAATAGCTAGTTCCGTTGTTATACATATGATTCGGACAGTAGACCTTGCTAAATCTTCACAGAAGTTAGTTTCGTTGTTATACATATGATTCAGACAGAAGACAGAGCTAAATCTTCACAGAAGTTAGTTACGTTGTTATACATATGATTCAGACAGAAGACAGAGCTAAATTTTCAGAAGTTAGTTACGTTGTTATACATATGATTCGGACAGAAGACAGAGCTAAATTTTCACGGAAGCTAGTTACGTTGTTATACATATGATTCGGACAGAAGACAGAGCTAAATTTTCAGAAGTTAGTTACGTTGTTATACATATGATTCAGACAGAAGACAGAGCTAAATTTTCAGAAGTTAGTTACGTTGTTATACATATGATTCAGACAGAAGACAGAGCTAAATTTTCAGAAGTTAGTTACGTTGTTATACATATGATTCGGACAGAAGACAGAGCTAAATTTTCACGGAAGCTAGTTACGTTGTTATACATATGATTCAGACAGAAGACAGAGCTAAATTTTCAGAAGTTAGTTACGTTGTTATACATATGATTCAGACAGAAGACAGAGCTAAATTTTCAGAAGTTAGTTACGTTGTTATACATATGATTCAGACAGAAGACAGAGCTAAATTTTCAGAAGTTAGTTACGTTGTTATACATATGATTCAGACAGAAGACAGAGCTAAATTTTCAGAAGTTAGTTACGTTGTTATACATATGATTCGGACAGAAGACAGAGCTAAATTTTCACGGAAGCTAGTTACGTTGTTATACATATGATTCAGACAGAAGACAGAGCTAAATTTTCAGAAGTTAGTTACGTTGTTATACATATGATTCAGACAGAAGACAGAGCTAAATTTTCAGAAGTTAGTTACGTTGTTATACATATGATTCGGACAGAAGACAGAGCTAAATTTTCACGGAAGCTAGTTACGTTGTTATACATATGATTCAGACAGAAGACAGAGCTAAATTTTCAGAAGTTAGTTACGTTGTTATACATATGATTCAGACAGAAGACAGAGCTAAATTTTCAGAAGCTAGTTACGTTGTTATACATATGATTCGGACAGAAGACAGAGCTAAATTTTCAGAAGTTAGTTACGTTGTTATACATATGATTCAGACAGAAGACAGAGCTAAATTTTCAGAAGTTAGTTACGTTGTTATACATATGATTCAGACAGAAGACAGAGCTAAATTTTCAGAAGTTAGTTACGTTGTTATACATATGATTCAGACAGAAGACAGAGCTAAATTTTCAGAAGTTAGTTACTTTGTTATACATATGATTCAGACAGAAGACAGAGCTAAATTTTCAGAAGTTAGTTACTTTGTTATACACATGATTCAGACAGAAGACAGAGCTTTATCTTCACAGAAGCTAGTTACGTTGTTATACATATGATTCGGACAGAAGACAGAGCTATTTCTTCACGGAAGCTAGTTCCGTTGTTATACATATGATTCAGTCAATAGACCCAACTAAATTGATCATCGCGATAAGCACATAATTGGTGTTGTCCGACATTACAAAATATCGACTTACAACGCTTAACGTCACACCTCTTGTCTGGATGCTCTTTTCTACTTCCTCCCCTCCATTCCACGAGATCTGAATGAATTTTGAACGCTTCGCTTTTGGTCCATCATAATACATCAGATTCTGAACTAGTAGGAGTCTTGTCAACTCTATTCATATGTGAGCTAACATTTCTAGATATTATATCGATTCTCTTAACTTCAATTCTGAGGGTACCTCAGAGATATAGAAATATTCACGTAGCAGGAATAACACACAGCGACGAGGTTGTAGAGTTCAGAAAGTGGGCCATGGGAGCCGGGCTTTTTGAAAGTATAGATACAACAGTGTGAAACAAAACACGTCCGTCGTATTTGGGATATCCAATGTTATATCCAAATTGGTTAACGTTTTCTTCGACCAGCCAGGAAATAATTATTTATCAAGAAATAGTATGTTCTGTGTTTGTTGATTTTTTAATTTTTTTTGTTTTGTTTTGTTTTTATGGGTCTTTATTTTTTTAAATTCCATTTAGCATTTCAATACCTTTGTTATGTCAATAAGATAAAACGAATAGACTGAATGGTTGAATCTTGCATTTGAAGACGACCAAACAAAACAGGCTCAGAGGACGATAAAGTCAGTTTAGCTCCATTCTTACTTTTTTCTGTGTGCTCGTTTGTAATGAGAAACATTCTGTTTCATTGAGTGATTTTATGTTTGTAATGAAAAAGCTTTATGTTTTGTTAAGTAATTCTATGTTTATAAGATGGTATATATTATTTTATCGAGTGAGAATAATAGAAGTATAATGAAGTGGTCTTGGTCCTTGTATTAACCTTCTTGTGCGCTTGTTCTGGACGATTAGGTTTTATTGAGTGACTAGAATTATGCGGGATTTCTCTTAAATTTCTAGTGACAAATTATGTCTATGTTGCTTCATTTGCTTCTTTTTAGCTTTCACTTTGAACACATAAAATGTCATTGAACACCATTTAGACCTTCCTAATTTCTTTCATTTTTCTTTATTTTATATGCTTTAATTGTTTGGCTATTACATTTAGTTGTTGTTTTTTTTTATCTTAAACCTTATATAGTATTAATTTTTTGCCCCTTTATGCAAGTAATTTTTTATGTTTGTCTCATCAACATGAAGAACGAAGGGCAAGCCTTATATCTGGAAAATTGGTAATAATCCCACAGATATTTTTACATCACAATCTGGTGCGGGAAGGGACAGCACTCTAATTATGACTAATTTGTTTCTCATTAAAATGCCACAGCTCTTTGTACCGAATTTGGTCTTTTTAAATATTTATAAAAGAGGAGAACTCCACAGCGCCTCTTTGGACGTCCACGTTTGCGGAATGTATTAGGGAGCCTCTTTGGATATTCAAGTAGTGGAGTACTTTGGGACATAAGGTCTCTTTGCCATTTACTTCATGGCTTGAAAGAGCGCCTAAAAACAATCATGTTAGATGGATTTCTTAGTACGCCAGAGTCACTAAGATAACACCTAACGGAGGACATCAGAGCGTGCCAGAGAAAAGAAAAGCGAGATAAAATCACATGGACATTATTTTGGATGAAATCCACAAAAACATTGAAATGAACATTTAGACACAACTTCAAAAACAACGGCAGACATCTCAATCTTTCACACGAAAGTTGATAAACGTATCTAGACTTACCTTTATTCATGGTACCCGATGTTATTCGTTGCCGTATCCACTTTTAAGGTAGAAATAAATTCCCTTGACTTGTCAGTCCAATATCACGAGCAAGAGTACGTTAGTTCCATTTGGCATAATACTCCCAGCAACTTCCTGTTTTTGGTGCATGATGGATGTGTAAACAGATTGAGAAAGAGATCACATGTGGTTTAACACTAAGTAGCTCTGTATTGTACTATATTGTCTTCTCCAATTGAAGATCGTAAGGCGGACATGTTCACTTTTCAAAATGTCCGTAAAACTGCAAAATGTTTGAAGCCTTCTCCTCAGGATTCTCCATATAACATTATTGTTCTCTGTGTTATCGAATGATGGAGCCACAGAGAATTTTCAGAGTTGTACCGCAATGCTGCCCTAATAGAGCAGTGGTGCATCATATGTCCCTATTATATAAAAATAGAATAATGATGATAATGATCATAATGATAGTGATTACATATATATAATTATATATATATATATATATATATATATATATATATATGTGTGTGTGTGTGTATGTATGTATAAATATAAATACATAATATAATCTCTTCATATGACCAAAGAGAAAGGAATGTAAACAACAGCCTTGTGCTCGTTCGAAACACTTGTGTGTCATGACAGACCATTTAAGGTGGGTTCGTTTACTTTTTTAAAAACAACAATGATAATACGACAACACTACTTGTAATTCTCGTATAACTGGGCCAACAGCTGTTGCTGCTACTGCTGCTGTTGCTAGTTTCAATTTTAAAAGTTATAAGAAAAAAAAATTGAAATAAGACTCACAATATTGAATGAATAATTAATATGATAATAAAAAATTAAAAAAAAATAATATATCAATAACAACAACAACACAACAACAATAAAGAAATAATAATAAAAATAAGCAGAAGAAGAAGAAGAAGAAGAAGAAGAAGAAGAAGAAGAAGAAGAAGAAGAAGAAGAAGAACAACAACAACAACAACAACAACAACAACAACAACAACAACAAAAACAACAACAACAGCAAAAATAACAAAAATAATACACACTCTACACTTCACTCTCTATTTCCACCGAACGATTAGAAGTTTTACTCTGGCTTCTTTAGACACAGAACAAAGAAAACTGAGGTTCCATCTCCCGCATGGTTGTTACACTGATAAACCAAAGCATTTCTAAGAGAATCTGTTTTAATCAGTAAAGGATGGTACAGAAACACTCCGTCACCAACTGTTGGTAACGATTTTCCCTTGTTCGTTGACCTCTCCACGACGGACAGCAATCATCGGTCCTCGCTACAGAACTGCTATTCCCTGACACCAATCGTCTGCTCAAGAAGAGAACTCTCCACAAGTGGAATCCTCAGATCAATGCTTCAAATGTTACACTTTATAACAACTAAGGAACATCACTCTAGCTTACTCATCAGTCACAGAGTCATTGACATATTCAGTTATAGCAAGGAGTTTTTGAATTTTAAAGACAATCATTTGGGATTAATGGAAAATTTGATACTCTTGGTATCGACGCGAAAATAACTGTTTCAAAGAGGGTAGCCTATTGGTTACAAGTTACCAACCGCGGAAAAAGAATATAAGCTTCAGAAACGTGACTAAGCACCTGGACAAAAAATATTGCGGTGATCTTAAATGCTGTAAAATTCCCGGAATAATGGTACAAAATGATGCTTGAGCTTTTTCTTAAATAAAAAAGGAAGAAGAAGTAGAAGAAGAAGAAGAAGAAGAAGAAGAAGAAGAAGAAGAAGAAGAAGAAGAAGAAGAAGAAGAAGAAGAAGAAGAAGAAGAAGAAGAAGAAGAAGAAGAAGAAGAAGAAGAAGAAGAAGAAGAAGAAGAAGAAGAAGAAGAAGAAATAGAAAAATAAGTAAGAGAAAAATATTTCCTAAAAAAACAACTTCACCAGTAGCTGTACTACAACTACTAGTACTACTAGTAGTAGTAGTAGTAGTAGTAGTAGTAGTAGTAGTAGTAGTAGTAGTAGTAGTAGTAGTAGTAGTAGTAGTAGTAGTAGTAGTAGTAGTAGTAGTAGTAGTAGTAATAGTAGTGGTAGTAAAAGTAGTAGTAGTAGTAGTAGTAGTAGTAGTAGTAGTAGTAGTAGTAGTAGTAGTAGTAGTAGTAGTAGTAGCAGTAGTAGAAGTAGTATTACCGGGTAGTAGTAGTAGTAGTAGTAGTAGTAGTAGTAGTAGTAGTAGTAGTAGTAGTAGTAGTAGTAGTAGTAGTAGTAGTAGTAGTAGTAGTAGTAGTAATTGAAGTAAAAATAGTATTGGAAGGTTGGTACATGATAGATATAATGAAGGAAGACGTATACTACAGCTCTTAATTTTACAAATTAATACGAAACACTTAAGCTTTGGGATTTCCACCTTCTTTATATATAAAAACAAGATTATGAAATAATACATATACGTAAATTTGCTTTGCAAATGGTAAAACTCAATTAGTATTGGGACTAAAATAATGCATTTTCTATATTTAAAAAATTGAAAATTTAAATATAAAAAAAAAAAATTTAAATTATACACAGGAGATTTACAGGAATAATAAGGCAAGTAATATTGAAATAAATAAATAAATAAATAATTAGAAAAGTTGTTAAAAATTAAAAAAAAAAAACGAGAGAAAAATCGGCAAAATGATAATTTAAGAGAAAAAATAAAAGAGTAAAGGCTAGAGTCAGAGCCAGTGTCAGAGACAGAGAGAAAAAAAAAAGGAGAGAGAGAGAGAGAGAGAGAGAGAGAGAGAGAGAGAGAGAGAGAGAGAGAGAGAGAGAGAAATAAGAGTGAAAAAAAAAGGAGAGGCCGACTGACAATTGGATGAAGAGAAAGAAACAGAATTAAAAAGATATAATGAAAAAAGACGATTGATTAGATTTTAAAATACATTTTCAATTTTAATGGCAAAAAAAAAAAGTTTTATTTTTAAAAACCAATTTTCCTTGAACAGGAAATTTGAAATTACAGGAACTGTTTTTTTTTTCTTCAAAATATTAACCCAGAGAAGAAATTAAAAGTTAAATATAATAATTGGAAGTAAAAATTGATTAGAAAGCAGCTGATTTGATGCAACAACAGATCTGGGCATGATGAATTGCCTTTTCATATTTTCGCTTTCAATTGTTATTTAAGATTACTAATAAATTATCTTCCCTTCGTATATATTTTTCTAATCTCTCTCTGAAATTCTCTCCCTTTCATTTTCCGTCCAACCATAATAATTATACATTTTTATCTGTAATCCGTATTTTTTTATGTTACTTTTTATGTCTTAATATTTTAACAAAACTCACTGATGTAATTTTTGCTGTTTATTTGGTCAGGCCAGGTATAATCATGCCATGTTTTTTTCTGTGTGTGTGTGTGTGCGTGTCATGTCAATCCCTGCAAGTGAATATCTCTCTGTGTTGTTTCCTGCAATTCTTTTGATGTATGATGAAAGCTTAAAGCCGAAGGCTTACGCGTTAGGCCTGCCTCACATAGAAATGACCTTTCACGTATCACGCATCACTCTTTACGTGATACGTTCCAGGCCTCACTTTGTCTGCTCACATAGGCTCTGCCATTCCCTCACGTCCAGCCAGGCTGAGAACATGGATTCCTCTGATGAAGAGGCATTGTTGACGATCGTTTTAAATTAAAAAAAAAAAAAAAAGAAGGGGGTGACGCAACATGGGCCAAAAAGAATCAGCATACACATTCTTCACGTCACGTCGCCATACGTGTCGCCATGACGCAACTGCTTATGTGAGAGGTGCTGTTAAAGTTATGCTTACCACTTTAGTTTACACGCCTGACCCGTGTCCATTCACGCACGTGACGTGTTGAGTGACGCTCTATGTGAAGCTGGCCGTATGCATTGCACAACAGAGATGTATGTGGATAGAGTTGGAGAAGAGGGAGAAAGAGAGAGAGAGAGAGAGAGAGAGAGAGAGAGAGAGAGAGAGAGAGAGAGAGAGACAGACAGACAGAGAGAGACAGACAGACAGAGAGAGAGACAGAGAGAGAGAGAGAGACAGACAGACAGACAGACAGACAGACAGAGAGAAAGCGTGGAGATAAAAAAAAAAAAACAGAGATGGGATGAGACAGACAGTAAGATCAGCCAGAGCGAGAGAGGTAGGGAATCTTGAGAAGCAAATTTTAGGGGAAAAATGAGCGAGGGAGAAAAAGAGAGAGAGAGAGAGAGAGAGAGAGAGAGAGAGAGGGAGGGAGAGAGAGAGAGAAGGTGGGAGATAAAAATTAGACTGACGTATAGCCAGCCAGAGGGGGGAAAAAAGAGGAGGCACCTTTTTGTTCATATTGTTTTAGCAAACACTGGAGCGTTCTTCTAGACTTTAGTATTTTGACAAGTTTTCCTTCAAGGATTGATTTTTATCGTTTCCATCAAAGAGGGAGGAGAGATAGAAAAAAAAAAAAAAACAAGAGAGAAAAAAAAAACAGAGAGAGAGAGAATAGAAAGAGAGAGAGTGTGTGTGACAGAGAGAGGGAGAAAGAGAGAGAGAAGAAAGAGGTATATACAGAAAAAACAAAGAGAGAGAGAGAGAGAGAGAGAGAGAGAGAGAGAGAGAGAGAGAGAGAAAAGGAGAGAGAGAAAGAAACATAAAAGAAAAAGAGAGAGTGTCAGAGAGCGAGAGAGAGAAAGAGAAAGAGAGAGACAGACATACAGACAGACAGACAGACAGACAGACAGACAGACAGAGACAGAGAGAGAGACAGACAGACAGACAGACAAACAGACAGAGAAAAAGAAAAAAAGCGAGATGATTATAATGAAAAAAGATCTAGGGACGACTCGGAATCGAACAATAATAACCGGCAGCTCCGCCTGGTGTCGGGTTCTTCCCCCGAAACCACTACAACAATAAATACGAGTGTCGCTCGCCAGCCAGTCCTCGCTATAAAGTGTATGAGAGTTGCGTCCCCCTGCCACCCTGTTCTCGGGTCCCTGGCAGTGCCAAGCGAGACAGCACGGCACGGAATCTGCTCTCAGCTTGTTTTCACTATTGATGCCCCACGGGTAGCCAATCGTTGCTCCAAGCTGGCCGGAGAAAAGAGATAATGGCTCCTTTCCTTCCACACCTTTCACCCTACCACCGCCTTTAAAAAAAAAATAATCTAAAAAAAATATGTGGTCCAAGCCTTAGGTTTTGCAGGTGGTCGATATAGGCTCAACTAGCACTGGTTTCTTTTTCAAGAGAATTGACTCACAGATGACACATTAGGTGGCTAGGGTTAATGAAGACTTTGTGCTCAATCTTAATGGGGTGATGAGAGTAATGCACTTGAATGTGTGGCAAGCGAGCAAATGGCTCACAAAGGGCAGTGCAAAAAGCACTCACAATTACACAATTATAATTATTATTTACGTGCAGTAAAGCAAATTCTGAACGTTTTTTGAAGACGTGAAAGATCAACGACGAAAGATGAGGAGGTTAAATAGAAAATCGAACAGTCAACCTACACACTGCCGCTAGAACTAATACAAACTTTTCAAACTTATTCAAGAATCATAACATTAAGAGAACTTAATAAACATACCAGCCGAGATCTTTGGTCTCCTGTCATACATTTTGCATACTTTGAATATTAACTGCGACTTCTAACTTGAGAAATCGCTTTTGGACAGAAATTGTAAGATGTCAGGAGTCTAATACTCATCATTACATCATTGAACCAGTCTTGTATTGAATCCCAGCCTGGGCAACTGGATAATGGAATCGGATCTCATTCTTACTAACTCAAACCTTGGATTGATAGAAAACCGTCGTCCACATTGAGTATGCCTCGACGACTAGGAAAATGAGAACTAGCCTCCAGAGCATTGATTTCACAGTTTACTCACTCACCGCGCCATTCATCTGCTGGCGTGAGCAGCAACATCAAACACGATATGTAATACATGTATCATATATATACAACACACGCGCTTCTGAACCGCGCACAAGGGTTGTAAGCTGAGGTCAAAGTGAGCTTAAGACTGTCTTAAAAGAAGGTAAATAAATCTAGGTCGAATTTAAAATAGATAAATGGCACAGAAAGCTGTAGATAAAGAAGTCAAACACCATCTTGACTGTAATTACCTAACCGGTTCGGAAATCTAAATCTTGATCCAGATAACATCATCTTAAACTGTATTTGTCAAACCAGTGGAGAGATGTAGATCCCCGTGAGAAATACGGAGTTGAACAACTCGTCAACTGTCATTGGATAACCGCTTTGGAGATCTAGATCTCGGTCCAGATATCGAAGTTGAACACCATCTCAGCTGTAATTATCTAACCGGTGGAGACATATAGATCTCGGTTCGGATAATGAAGTTAAACTATTCCTTATGTAATTATCTTACTGGTTTGGAGATGTAGATCTTCAGCCAGATAACACCATGTCTACTGTAATTATCTAACTGGTTTGGAGATCTAGATCTTGATCCAGATAACACCATGTCTGCTGTAATTATCTTACTGGTTTGGAGATCTAGATCTTGATCCAGATAACACCATGTCTGCTGTAATTATCTTACTGGTTTGGAGATCTAGATCTTGATCCAGATAACACCATGTCTGCTATAATTATCTTACTGGTTTGGAGATGTAGATCTTCAGCCAGGTAACACTATGTCTACTGTAATTATCTTACTGGTTTGGAGATGTAGATCTTCAGCCAGATAACACCATGTCTACTGTAATTATCTAACTGGTTTGGAGATGTAGATCTTCAGCCAGGTAACACCATCTCTTCTGTAATAATCTAACTGGTTTGGAGATTAAGATCCCGGTCCGGATCTATAACGAAGTTGAACACCATCTCGACTGCGATCCGATAGGTGAGAAGATACAGACCGTGTCCACGCAATAAAACTGAATTTCATCCGGAATGAACGTACCGGAACTTGAATAAATCGATATCAAAATATGCAAAAATTATCCTCTCACATTGAAATGTTTGTAAAACGTATGTAAAAGGACTCAGTAGAAACACTCTAGAACCTAGGCCTTTCCGTTAAATTATTTTTGTTCGCAAGGCCAACTGATCCTAGCATTGCGTTGATCAACTTGCCTGCTTACAACTGCTGTAAGCTGCCATGCGTAATTTGATCTTTGAATTACGTGCATGCGTTACGGATGAGTATCATACTCTGCGGTGTGACCAGGTGTTGGTCACGCGTGCCTGCGGAAATTTTACTCAACCTGTTAAGTTTGATGATGGATCGGGAGTTGATCCCTCACAGTTTCCTAATTGGATAAACTATTTTGTTTTCAACAGGTAATGCTATAAAGTTGTAGTGATATGCTGATGGAGTGAGTACCAGAGCGGTATGAGAATGTCTACGTCAGTACATTCCTACTGCTTGGCGTAGGTGTTATGTCAGGTGTAGGCTGCTTTGAACACCTGGTTCCATGGTTAATTGGAAGAGTCTTCCATATCATTATCAGTTTCTTTACAATGATTCAGTGAGCATTTCTTTACGGAGGAAATACAGGCGAGCCCTTATGCAATATCAGAAATTAAAGTACCTTTATTTTGTGGGCAATAAGGATGGACTTGTAGATACAAAGTATGTTCACAAAGAAAATGACAGAAGGAGGATACAGAGAGACAATCACAACAAAAGATAAAACAAGCTTCTGAAACTTCTTCATGGGAAATGAATTCTTCAATAAGACGTTATGACAAGCAAATAACATGATGCAAATATTAAAAAAAAATTTTTTTTAACATAAATTAAAGGATCAAAACTAAATCACCTATTTACATCGTTCTTGCAATGCCATAATTATTATTCAGTCAAGAACTTTGTGTAACTCTTAAAATGGAAAGAAAACTCATTTTAAAAAAATCTTAACCACTTCTTTCTTATTCTTACCACTCTATGTAGCAGAAACGTGAAAGACGGTTGATGGAGCCATTTTCAATCTTTAAAGATGACACAGGACTTCCGCAGAATACGGTCATGTATGAAGAGACTATGATTGATCCTGACTGATCTACTGCCGGGACCCGGATGTTGGTGGTATCGCCTTAGGTGTCCAAGCTTTAGTCAGTAGAACTACAGTCCTTGTCTCCTAGATAGATCGAGCAACCATCATCTCGATTACAGGATCTTCATATAATAGGCTCCGCTCAAATTTAGTATCGATTTCTAGATTTATTTTTTGGCGTTCCAAGCTTGGCACTGAAATTTAGATATGCAAAAAAGATGAGGTTCGAGGATTCTAAATCGAGGCTCATGCCAAAACCTGCAGAGGTCTACCATATTCTTGTTGGGTTTTATTCTTCAATCACAAATAAACTTTGAGAATATAATGACCGATCCGTTATTATTTTATCATAGTCTCTTCGCAAGATTTTTTCCTATATTTGAAGTCTAATACATGACCTGTTACTTTCATAAGCAAACATATCGAGAAAATCCAAAGGCGACGTTTCCATTGATCAAACCAAATTGAGTATTCTGCCCAAAGCTTGTCGTGCCAGTGTGGGTCTATTTGTGTGTGGGTGTGTTTGTATTGATTTATTCACTGAAAATTCCTGCCTAAAGCTTGAAGTGTCAATGTGTGTCTATTTGTGTGTGGGTGTGTTTATGTTGGTTTATTCACAGAGTATCCTGCCCAAAGCTTGTCGTACCAGTGTGTGGGTGTGTTTGTGTTGGTTTATTCACAGAGTATCCTGCCCAAAGCTTGTCGTACCAGTGTGTGGGTGTGTTTGTGTTGGTTTATTCACAGAGTATCCTGCCCATAGTTTGTAGTTTTATTGTGTGTTTGTGTGTGGGTGTGTTTGTGTTGATTTATTCACTGAGTATCCTGCCCATATTTTATAGTTTTATTGTGTGTTTATGTGTGGGTGTGTTTGCGTTGATTTATTCACTGAGTATCCTGCCCATAATTTTTACTGCTAGTGTATGTTTGTTTGTGTGTGGGTGTGTTTGTGTTGATTTATTCACTGAGTTTCCTGCCCATAGTTTGTAGTGCTAGTGTGTGTTTGTTTGTGTGTGGGTGTGTTTGTTTTGTTGTCTCCACTGAAGGGATAGAGAAGATTGTGAAAAGTAGGGCTTTACACCTGTTTGAAATTTTAGCGTATCAACTGTTTATAAATTTTTTCACGTGCCTTGACTCTCTACCAGTCTAAACCGTGTAAAAATAGCCCTCAAATGAGATAAAAGGTAAGAAGACAGACAAGGCAAGTCCTTGTCCTAGCTCGTCTACAAAGCTTTTGTCTGGTAGTCAAGTCTTGATCTAATTACCAGTTGTCCAGTCTATGAGCAGTTCGGATAGGAGTCGGTTTTCACACCGAACCAGACCTTCCAGGCTAACCGGCTAGGGTAAGGAAAAAAGGAAGATGGCTACAATTAGCGCACCCGAGCACTGGTCAAGAACTCCGTATCTCCCCCCCCCCCCCCCCCTCTCACACCCACCCACACACTCTCTCTCTCTGTTCGCCTCCCTTTTCTCACGTCAACGAACAATGGACAGTAGATATCCGATACGGCATTATGGCGACGGCGGCATCCATCTTACCACAGAGTCCACCGAGGTTTAACAAGGTCAAACACATTAAAATAAGGCGGTTTTGTTTTTTGAAGGAAAAGAAGAAGAAGAAGAAGAAGAAGAAGAAGAAGAAGAAGAAGAAGAAGAAGAAGAAGAAGAAGAAGAAGAAGAAGAAGAAGAAGAAGAAGAAGAAGAAGAAGAAGAAGAAGAAGAAGAAGAAGAAGAAGAAGAAGAAGAAGAAGAAGAAGAAGAACAAGAACAAGAAGAAGAAGAAGAAGAAGAAGAAGAAGAAGAAGAAGAAGAAGAAGAAGAAGAAGAAGAAGAAGAAGAAGAAGAAGAAGAAGAAGAAGAAGAAGAAGAAGAAGAAGAACAAGAAGAAGAAGAAGAAGAAGGAGAAGAAGAAGAAGAAGAAGAAGAAGAAGAAGAAGAAGAAGAAGAAGAAGAAGAAGAAGAAGAAGAAGAAGAAGAAGAAGAAGAAGAAGAAGAAGAAGACGAAGGAAGAGGACGACAAAGTACTACCCGGTACTACTACTATAGTACTGCTACTACTACTACTACTACTACTACTACTACTACTACTACTACTACTACTACTACTACTACTACTACTACTACTACTACTACTACTACTACTACTACTACTACTACTACTACTACTACTACTACTACTACATCTACAACTACTACTACTACTACTACTACTACTACTACTACTACTACTACTACTACTACTACTACTACTACTACTACCATTGCTACTACTACTACTACTACTACTACTACTACTACTACTACTACTACTACTACTAATACTACTACTACTACTACTGCTACTTCTACTACCCACTACTACTACTACTGCTGCTGCTACTGCTTCTATTGTTGCCTTCAATTCTACAGCGACTGCTAATTTATAATCTCAATATATACACAAGTTTTCCAGCATGATTTCTAGTAATCATGCTTGTATCACCACTACCTATTTTGCCCCTAGGTCTACCTGTTGTATGAACGCTTGAAACCATACAGTTGCCTCGATGCTAACTGTAACACTGATACTTCTTTCAAATTGTTCTCTAAAGTGAAAGGTCATACGTATAGAAGTATTTGAAAATAAAGAGCCTATCACAAATTCAACTAGATATTTACCTGCCATGACTGTGCCAGTTTTAAAGCAAGTTAACTGTGCATGAAATTATAAAAACACACGCACACACTCGAAACTAATTTAAATACTGAAGCCATTGAAATTCACACCCGGTCTGTTGTCAAAACGAATCTCAGAGTCATTAAGTACTAAGTTATGACAAACTGAAACCTTTAACCACCACAATTTTGTCGCTGCGCCGCCAGTTTTTAATGTAATCCCTGTGAAATTTAACAGCATGTAAAACTGACTCCGTTACTTTATAAGACCAGACTGGATCGAGTACTTTCAAACCTGTCCAGTGCCCGATCAGGCTTAGAATGCGGCACTGGAGTGGTTAGAATCGTGTGCGACTCGAATTATCGCGGTCCGGATTCGCAAATAGTTGGAATCGATCATTTTGAAAAGAGAGTTTGTCCTACGGTAGGACTGTCGTCAGTTGTGGCCAAGGGGATAAGATGTTGAAGTGTGTTTGTCAGGACGTAATAAAGAAGATTATTTATTCCATTTGGTCCAGATGTTCCTTATTTTATTTCTAAGAGGTTCCGTGGTGGAGTGAGGCACCCGCTGACTCTGTCACAGATCCTCTGGGCTTCTTGGATTTGGATTGTAAATTCTTATAGATTGATTGTTGAAATGGGTTGATTCGGTTGGTGATTGATCGATAGGTCAAGATCGTTCTCTCTTCTCTGTGACAATTTGTTGAGCTAAGTGCTTCATAGCACTGCTCGGAAGATGGTGTTTTATTAGAATAATGGTTAGTGGCTGGCTTGAAAGATACCATGTTAGAGCGTTGGTTCAATTTTTTTATTGCCCCTTCCTTTTTGTTTTGTTTTGTTTTTGTTTTTTTGTTTTTTTTTTTATTACTTTTGAAACTTCCGATCTTTCGACAAATTTCTGTTTGTACTTGTCTATCAAGATTGTGCTATGTTTTATCTATATGCATCTCTCAGGGAGCCTAAATTGTGTATTGTCTTGCATCACTCTAACTTTGTTTGATAGGTTATATCTTTTTATCTTATTAAACCTCTGTCAACTCAGAATGGGCTAGCTCCAGAAAATTATATGGCGACCAATATAGCGAATTGCCCCCACTACCTTGTGTTAGGGCTCGAGTTCGAAACCTGTGATGCTCATGACTTCGTTCACAACCGATTCCAACATAGAAAAAAAATATACGGTAATCGATCCGCCAGAACCATGTTCGTGGATCCACCCAGCTCTGCGGTTATCAGTAATGTGCCTGGGTAGGCCGACTGGTGGCAGAAATAGGTAAGGGAAAAGGAGGGTCGGGAGAGGTGAGGCGTAGGTCTGGACAGACGCATGAAATAAACTAAACTTGTTTTGCCTGGCTACATTTCACCTGGAACTAGATCTAGATCTATTTCTAGCAACGTCCGTATGGCTTTATATCTATTGCGATTTCGAAATAGAGAATAATTGAATCAATTTTAGAATTCTCTCTCTCTCTCTCTCTCTCTCTCTCTCTCTCTCTCTCTCTCTCTCTCTCTCTCTCTCTCTCTCTCTCTCTCTCTCTCTCTCTCTCTCTCTCTCTCTCTCTCTCTCTCTCTCTCTCTCTCTCTCTCTCTCTCTCTCTCTCTCTCTCTCTCTCTCTCTCTCTCTCTCTCTCACTCTCTTTCTCTTTTTTTTTTTTTTGAAATTCTAGTTCGTCTATCTTCGTTTGGCCTTCCGTGTTTCTGTCTCCTTACATAATAATTATCCTGCTTTGTCTATCTATGAAATCGACTGTTTGTTTACTGAAACCAGATAAAGGCAAATGTAAGAGCGCGGCCCCGTCTTATGAGTTCTAATTTGACAAAAACGTCTGAATTCGCAAGTTTTAAGACTATTTATACTTTATTCTAACTGAAGATTTATATCTTTACCTATCCATCCATCCATCTTTCTATCTTTCTTTCTTTCTATCCACCTATCTATTTATATGTCTATCTATCTATCTATCTATCTATCTATCTATCTATCTATCTATCTATCTATCTATCTATCTATATACATATATATATATATATATATATATATATATGTGTGTGTGTGTGTGTGTCTGCCTTCTATCTATTTACTTCTCTATCCATCTATTTATTGGCCTGTCTGTCAATCTGTCTTTCTGTCTATTTATTGTCTGTCTGTATGTCTATCTCGAAAATCTGGAGTCATGGCAAACCAAGATTTAAACTAGGTAATCAATTTTGTTATTATCATTATATATATATCTATATATCCGTTTATCTATTTATCTATCTGTTTATCGATAAATTATCTCTTTACCATAATATGGTTATGCGTGTCTATCTACTTCATAATTTCTTTTTACATTTTTATAAATTTTATTACTTGTCGTTTTACAAAATTTCAAATTGCATCTTGATCCGCATATAAATTTCGGAAAAACCGAAATCTGAGCCTCGCTAGAAACTCCCCAGGTACCAAACAATAAGTGCGCTTTATTGAAGATCTTTGAGAATTTAACGTCCCCTAAGTTTCCACAATAAAGAAATCTTTGTAGTGACAAAAATAATATTTAGATCTTGATAATGTCGCTTTGCCAGCTAGAAAGTCACTGGAGCTCAGTAGGCTAGGAAAAAAACGGTAAGGAAGGAAGAAACGAAAGTGAACAATAATTAAATGTTGGAGAAAAAGAGGAAGAAGCAAAGGAAGAAGAAGAAGAAGAAGAAGAAGAAGAAGAAGAAGAAGAAGAAGAAGAAGAAGAAGAAGAAGAAGAAGAAGAAGAAGAAGAAGAAGAAGAAGAAGAAGAAGAAGAAGAAGGAGAAGAAGAAGAAGAAGAGAAGAAGAAGAGGAGGAGGAGGAAGAAGAATAAGAAGAAGAAGAAGAAGACTAGTAGGAGGAAGAGGAGGAGGAGGAGAAGAAGAAAAAGAAGAAGAAGAACAAGAAGAAGAAGAAGAAGAAGAAGAAGAAGAAGAAGAAGAAGAAGAAGAAGAAGAAGAAGAAGAAGAAGAAGAAGAAGAAGAAGAAGAAGAAGAAGAAGAAGAAGAAGAAGAAGAAGAAGAAGAAGAAGAAGAAGAAGAAGAAGAAGAAGAAGAAGAAGAAGAAGAAGAAGAAGAAGAAGAAGAAGAAGAAGAAGAAGAAGAAGAAGAAGAAGAAGAAGAAGAAGAAGAAGAAGGAGGAGGAGGAGGGCGGGAGGGAGGGAGGAACACGAGGAAGATGGAGGGAGGAACACGAGGAGGAGGAAAAAGAGGCGAAAAGTAGAAATAGATAGCAGAAAACGAAACAAAAAAGAATTGTCAATGATAGTAGTCCTACATTCTTAATGCTATTTGAAATTAAGTTAAAAAAAAAAAAACCACTCATTTTTAGGCAAGATACATGTACACCTAGTTGTGGTTTTGCCTTCTTTTTGTGGAAGTAAAAAAAAATTGGAAATTATTATGATAAAGCTGAGTCTAGTAAGATTATCTCAGTATAGAAGTTTAACAAGAACTTCATTTTTTGGCTTCTTTTGGCAGCATTTTTCACTGTTTACAAAACAGAAAGAAAATGTCTTGTCCTATCTCACAAAAACATTTTTGCGTTTCTTTATTAAAGATTAAGCTCAGTAGAAAATACCGCAGGCTTGATGGTAGAAATCAATTGATCTTTATGGCAGGTATGGAACAATTGTGATAAAATCGACTTATTTTCTTCAGCGCAAACCTTCGATCTATCTTTAGAATCCATGGATCATTATTTGTTCAGAGTATCACAATTTATGACTTGAAATGACAATTTTTTTTTTATTTTCTTTACAATAATTATTTTTTAACGTTTTTCTCACACCAAGTATACAGTGGTAAAACTTCTACAATGTTTGCCGTCACTTCACGTTTTATTTTCCCTCTCAGTCTTTGTGTGGAAAAATTATCGAATATTTTCGTTTTTCCTTTTGAATAACCTCCATCTCACAGAAAGTGCCGTAAAGATATAGGTGAGAAGCAGCTTGCTACTTGCAAGCTAAACCTCTACTGGCAGCGTCCTTAAATTTAATAAAGCTTCGGACATTTTTTTTTCGCGATCAATTTTTATACAATATTGCGGCCTACCCATGTGTATAAAGCAATATGGCTGGGTGCGGTTTTTTTGTTTTTTTTTTTTGTTCATGTGCCCGTTTCGGACATTGTAAAGCTGCTGCCTCTTCTAATGTGAGGCGGCTTCAGATGGAATCGATCATAACTCAGTCACGGCTGAACAAACTTCGATTACATTATGATCGAAGTGGAGGGCGGTGTGAGGTAATCGAAGTAGAGAGTTTGTAGATAATTGCGATAGGGTCATGGGGATAATTGAAATGGGTATTGTGTGTAAGGCTGAGATGGATAATGCACTATAATCTATATCTATATAATTTGTTATATGTTTTAAAAAATGTGGGTTGGTGGGTGGGTGCGTGTGTAG
Source organism: Elysia crispata (assembly GCA_033675545.1). Taxonomy (NCBI): domain Eukaryota; kingdom Metazoa; phylum Mollusca; class Gastropoda; family Plakobranchidae; genus Elysia; species Elysia crispata. The sequence continues at coordinate 52,980 of JAWDGP010004234.1, forward strand.
GAGTCTTTAACGGGAGAAAATGTTCTTTCTGGGAAAAGAGCTGAAGAAAAAAAAATCCCATTTATGTATAAATCATTTTCTGATAACAGACGATTTCACGAAAGTTATAGTCGAGCACCAGTGCTGTGCTATTTATCTGTATTTTGCTTTTCTTTTCCTTTCATTTTCTCCGACACGGTGTCTGCCTCTCCTTCCCAGTGTAATCTCTCCGTCATCTCACCCTGCAGTCATGTCTCTTCAAGTTATAGTCAAGCATCGGTTTTGTGCTTTTTCTCTCTCGCCTTTTCTTTAATTTTCTTCGCCACGTTTTCTGCCTCTCTTTTCACTTCCTTCTATTTTGTGCCTCCTTCTGCTTTTCTCTTCCCTCTGTTCTGTGCCTCCTTCTGCTTTTCACTTCCCTCTATTCTGTGCCTCCCTCTGCTTTTCACTTCACTCTATTCTGTGCCTCCTTCTGCTTTTCACTTCCCTCTGTTCTGTGCCTCCCTCTGCTTTTCCCTTCCCTCTTTTCTGTGCCTCCCTCTGCTTTTCTCTTCTCTCTTTTCTGTGCCTCCTTCTGCTTTTCACTTCTCTCTTTTCTGTGCCTCCTTCTGCTTTTCTCTTCCCTCTGTTCTGTGCCTCCTTCTGCTTTTCTCTTCCCTCTGTTCTGTGCCTCCTTCTGCTTTTCTCTTCCCTCTGTTCTGTGCCTCCTTCTGCTTTTCACTTCCCTCTATTCTGTGCCTCCTTCTGCTTTTCACTTCCCTCTATTCTGTGCCTCCTTCTGCTTTTCACTTCCCTCTTTTCTGTGCCTCCTTCTGCTTTTCACTTCCCTCTATTCTGTGCCTCCTGCTTTTCCCTTCTCTCTATTCTGTGCCTCCTTCTGCTTTTCACTTCCCTCTATTCTGTGCCTCCTTCTGCTTTTCACTTCCCTCTATTCTGTCCCTTCTTCTGCTTTTCACTTCCCTCTATTCTGTGCCTCCTTCTGCTTTTCACTTCCCTCTATTCTGTGCCTCCTTCTGCTTTTCACTTCCCTCTATTCTGTGCCTCCTTCTGCTTTTCACTTCCCTCTATTCTGTGCCTCCTTCTGCTTTTCACTTCCCTCTATTCTGTGCCTCCTTCTGCCTTTCACTTCTCTCTATTCTGTGCCTCCTTCTGCCTTTCACTTCTCTCTCTCTCTCTCTCTCTCTCTCTCTCTCTCTCTCTCTCTCTCTCTCTCTCTCTCTCTCTCTCTCTCTCTCTCTCTCTCTCTCTCTCTCTTCTCTGCCTCCTGCCTTTAAGCTCCCTCAGTTTTCTCTCTTTTACTGGCTTTCATCTCCCTCTGCTCACCTCCTCGCTCTCCCTTCCGCCCACCACTCATCTTGCGCACTTCCCTTCACCTTCTTTTTGCCTTCCACCCTGAATCCCTCCTCCAACCTCCTTGCTCTCTTCCCTCCATTCTTCTCTGATTACAATTTCTCCTGGTCTAAAAAAACACAAGCGTGAGGGCTTTCAAAAGTTTCCGCTAACAAGCTTCTGGTTTTTTTCTATCCAGCTTCATGAGGCAGTTGTGATGTTTAAAAAAACCACTGCCGCTTGTGACGATCAGTTTATTTCACACGATTTCTTATATTTCATATTTCATTATCTCCATGTTTCTCGTGTCACACCAGTTCATTGTCGTTGCAATCGCTGATCGTTTTCTTATTTTATCATTTCATTTTCTCCTTTTGTTCGTGCAGAATAATTATTCAGAAGACATTAAGCTCCCTCAGACTACAAACAAAAGTCTGCTGAGAAAAGAAAGAACGGTTTCAGAGAGAAAGGTTTTTTTTATCCCTCGGCCCAACGCCTCCTCACTGGGCTCCAAGCATTGACAGCAAAGTGAGAAAAACACGGCATTGACGAGCGGCCGAAACAGAGGCCAAACACTCGAATTGAAATTTTTACCTTTCATGAGCAAGAGAGTTCCAAATTTGTAAAAACATTGTAGGCTGCCTTTGGAATAATTACAGTTAAACAGCGAACCCCAAATTCAGCAAGAAAAATAATACATGGTACACAAAGCAAGAGGCAAGACGTAGAAGACAGTACTACCCCACCATGAAAGATACGTTGAGGGGATCAGAAACTTCAGAGCTCGCCACTGTATCCTGGCTGCCATGGATTGCAAAATAATTTAAAGTGTCGTGTCTTCAGTTCATCTTAATCCCTAAGCTTCTCTAGCCACTGCTTATATATCATAGTAATATCTGTTCATCCACAGTTGGAGCCATGGCGGTTAAGATTAACAATTCTACAGTAAAATTGTTGACGATTACTCAGGGGGGCGCAGAAAATTATAAAACTTCAATTGAAATCTATCCTAGACAAGTATAAATATGACAAAACCAGATTGTTCACAATGTTGAAAGGCTCGGGTATTCCAGTGGTGAAATCTTAAAAGATAGAAGTGTTTATAGCAAATTCATGCTCAATCAGTCAATGGTAAAAAGCAAGAGAAAACAGATATAATCATCAATGAGATACACAGAGGGTTTCGAAGGCAGCTCATCAGCTTAATGAAGAGTTTATAGTGGACTCATCGGGATTCTGAATTACAAAGATCCTTAACAAAGAATGACATCTGATTCAGGCCTCGATAGGGATCAGCTTCCTCATCTGATCAGGGTTCGTCTCCTACCCTCCAAAGCTTAGGAATGCTGGAAGATGCTTCATGCCCTCTGGGCCTAGACAGGTAGACTATAGAGCAAGTCCTGATCTCTTCACATAGCGATACATATCAGGGTTACAATTGAGTTCCGAGCACAAACCAAAAGGAAAGGATTGTTGTGTCATAGCTACGACAGGGGAGTTGCGGCATATCTTGGAATGAGGCAATCATCCCGAATGAACCAAAAAAAAAAAAAAAAAACCGGAATTCAGCTTCCTCACATCAGTCTTATATTTAATCAACAGTTCTATATGAAAGCAGAAAAGGAAGAGGCTCACATTTACAGAAGAGAAAAATATGCAGACTTTATCAAAGAGAAAGAACAATCCGGCCACCAAGCCACGATAATGTCAGTAGAGATTGGCGTCACAGGATTTATTACTTCGTCAGCCTGTGATCTTCTGAGTAACCTTCCATATAATTATGTCGATAAAAGAACTATAATTCTAAACCTTTTTAATAAGGACTGTCTATAAAATTAGCGATGGATTAGAGGCAGGATGAATGAGCGGCGTTTTCATAGGAATAAAATTGCTTTATTCATTGGGAGCGAGTGCCGTTCGCTGTAGTGGTAAGAGCACTTATTGGAACCCCATGCGTCTTGTTTGGAATCCAAACTGAGTTGCAAGAATAATTGAAAAAAAAAAAAGAGCACTAGGCGGCGACAAATCTAAAATCTTCTGGAATAGATCTACAATTTACAGAGAAAGGTCCGAGTAAAGAATCTAAAAATTTGCTAGGGCATAGGTTCTAGATCTAGGGCCTAGATGTTTACAGCAGCTAGACTCAAATCAAAAGGTTGAGATCTAGATTTTACTTTAAGGCTGGAGAATTTTAAGAGGATTTAAGACTTTAGTTCTTAATCTAGATTTTGTGTTTAGAATGAGAATTATCGACATAACTAGATTCAAGGTAAAGATAGATAGCGAGAGACATATGTCTGGATCATGTAAGGAAAAGGAGAGATATCCAGGCCGTTAAATTTATAAGCCTAATTTATACACACTCGCACCCCAGCCTCGACAAATTGACACCAGGGTACGTAATCCCTCCAAAATGTGGATATATTAGTATTCCGTACCAGTCGAAAACAAACGTAATATTGTGAGAAGACATTAGTTGTATTACTTAGCCTCTTATAGTATTAAAAATCAGATACAGCAGAATTATAGTAGATACAAAAAGATACAACCTATTGTCTATATTCAACATTTCGTGGTTTGCAAGAGTAGTACAATTTGCAGAAACTTTATACACATGGTGGTTCAGTAATAGCTTAAATTTATGTGCATTGGGTGGTATTTGTCTGTTGATCTCGAGGTTGTCAGACTTCGACATTAACAGATAAACATTATTTCAATGTATGCAAATAGTTGATCAAGTTAACTTTAGTTTTTGCCATAGTAGAAGCGTTGATAGGTGTAGTAATATCGGGTTTAATGTTTTCCTTGTCCATTTATTTTTTTCATGCTATTGAATGTCTAGATAACTGCATGCCTAACCTGATTTAGTATTCACCCTCCACCGCGTATTTGGGTGTCACACAGTATCTGTTGCTGCAAGGGGTATTGAGTCAGCACAATAATTATGTTGTACACGTTTTTATCGCAACATGTTGTGCACCTTTTTTAAAGCTTGTACTCGGGTAATAAGATTATGAAGTAAACATTTCTTTCGAAACATACACAAATTTGATAGGCTATCAGCGATTACCTCAGAAATCTGTACTTTAGGAAATAATTAGCAATCTAAATTATCGAGGCGTGTAGGCTTTGATAACTCTTAAGTGGTATATTTATTAAATGTATCTTTGATAATAATGCACAAGGCAAAAGAAATCACAGCAACACAATTCAATATGGCCTGCGATTCTTAAATTTGTTTAAATCTGAAAACCGACAAAAACCAAATAATAATTATGGTTTGTTATGCTAATCCAATTTTTCATTTTTTTTTTATTTCTTACTTGCCAAAATCAGACTAAAAACACTACATTGATTTTAATGAAAAAAATAACTAGAATATTGAATGATCATACAAAAGACATGAAGATAAATCATCAATGTGCGGTTTTTTTTTCTATAAGCTTTACTTTTTTGGATTCATTTGGAAAATTAATTCTTACGTAACTTTCTTATCCTTCAAGTGTCAATTTTTTACGTTATTTTATTTGCCTATCTGATTTTCATAAATTTGATGAAGTCATGAAATTACCAACAAAAAATTCACCCCGTCGCTAGTCACTATTATGTATGATACAGTTACACTTTCTAACCTTCCTCACTAGTCTAAACAGAACGTGATTTAATCACTGGTTAAAAAAAAAAAAAAACATATTAATTTTGTCTAGGGCTTCTAGATCTAGAAACCTGAATTTGATGAAGCATTTCTCGTGCGATGTATGACGCAGTTTTTTTTCAATTTGTTGACAAGAGAAATACAGCGCAGCTAAATATTCCCATAAAATTTTTCGAACCGATTTTGCCCTTGCGCTCCCCCTGTTTTTCATTTCCTTGTTTATCATCATCATCATCATCATCATCATCATCATCATCATCATCATCATCATCATCATCATCATCATCATCCTCATTATCATCATCATCATTTTAGCATCGTCATCGTCAATATTATCATTATTATCATGTTTATCATCATCATCATCATCATCATCATCATCATCATCATCATCATCATCATCCTCATTATCATCATCATCATTTTAGCATCGTCATCGTCAATATTATCATTATTATCATGTTTATCATCATCATCATCATCATCATCATCATCATCATCATCATCATCATCATCATCATCATCATCTTCATCTCTATCATCTTTATCATGTTTACCATCTTTATCTCTACAATACTTACCATCTTTATATTTGTCGTGTTTACCATTTTCATCTTTATCATGTTTACCATCTTTATCTCTATCGTACTTACCATCTTTATATTTTGCGTGTCTGCCATCTTCATCTTTATCATGTTTACCATCTTTATCTTTATCGTACTTACCATCTTTATATTTGTCGTGTTTACCATCTTCATCTTTATTGTCATGTTTACCATCTTCATCTTTATCATGTTTACCATCTTTATCTTTATCGTACATACCATCTTTATACTTGTCGTGTTTACCATGTTCATTTTTATCGTGTTTACCATCTTTATCATGTTTACCATCTTTATCGTGTTATGATCTTTATGATGTTTACCATCTTTATCGTGTTATGATCTTTATGATGTTTACCATCTTTATCGTGTTTACTATTTTTATCATGTTTACGATCGTAATCTTTGTCTTCTCAGTCTTTATCATCTTATCATGTTTAACCACTTTTATCACGTTATCGACCTTTATCTTTATCATCATTATCTTCACCTTTATCATCGCTATCATCTTCATAATTATCATCCTAATATTCGTTACTGTTATCATAGTCATTATCACTATAATCTTAACCATTATCATCGTTATCTTAAACTTTATCTCGGTACTATCATCTTTACCTTATTATGTTTATATTTATTATTATCATGTTTACCATCTTAATCTTAACATTTTTTCTGATTTTTATCATTATCAATGCCTTTTTCACTATCAACTTTATAATCTTTATCTTTTTCATCTTATCAACATCATCTTGATCTTTAACTTTATGCTTAACATCTTTATCTTTATTATTATCATTCTTATCTTTGACGTTTTAATCATTATCATCTTAATCATCATTTTAATTTTCATCTTTATCATTATCTGCATTATCATTGTCTTTATCACTGTTATATTTATTGATCTTTACCGTTATCATTCTCATCTTTATCTTTACTAGTATCATCTTTATCTGTATCATATTTATCTGTATAATTATCATCATTAGCTTTATCATTATCATCATTAACTTCATCTTTTTCATTTTTTTTATTTTATGATCAGTAGTAATAACTTTTTTTGCAATTGTCATTTTCATTATCATTATAATTATTATTACAATTTCGGATTGAAATTCTGTAGTATATAAAGCAGACACTTTACCCAACAAGTCACCGGTACTCCTCGTAGTTGTAGCAGAATTTATCATAGTCTGTTACAACTATTTTGGATGGCGTTCTTTTTTTTTTTTTGGATAACTTTTTGTATTGTTTATTATTTCTCACCTACGTTGATTCATGATTTAATATTTTTTTCCAAATAACTCTTTCTAACTTTTAATAGCTCTTGCACTTTAAGGTTGCTGAAAAGAATTTTTGTTCAAATTACAACGCTGTTTGACCTTTCTGATAGAAAGTTAGCATTATCATATAAATGACAATTCATTTAAAGACAACCGTTCTTATAAATGACAGTTTAGCTTTCTGTAATAATTTTGCCCTCAAAATATTTCAGAGCAATACTGTTTTCTTAACCGTCAATTTTACCCCTGAGAGAAATATTTTAGTTTGAATATGTGGTTTTTAAAGCTTTATCCATAAAAAATAAAAATACTACATTCTAGTTATTAATTTGTCTCCGTGGCCACTATATGCTACATTTGTAAAATCTACCGCCTATGCACTAGTGCCCACTTAACATTAATGTTTTAGGCGTCTTTATTTCATAACAATATGCTGTGTGCATGTACAAAAGTTCATTGAAAAAGAAAATGTTGTGCTGCAAGACATTCTTCGAGTCGGAATATGTAAGATCAAGTTTTATTTTTTTGTTTTGCTTTCTGTTGTTACCCATTACAACTTGTGTTTTAAAACCCAAGATGTCCAACATTTATGTTTGAGACTTTTGAAGCATTTTATATGAAATTGGCTGAGAAAGATCCGTATGATTTTCAAATTAATCACTCTTTTTAAAGAACTTCTGAAGCTTTAGGTGATTGGCAAATGCACAGAATATTTTACTTACAAAGACATACAATGCTCTCTCGAAAGAAACAATAATTTTTGTTTAAGTATATTTGAAAATTAAGCGCAAGATTACTCTAGAAAATTTAATACTAAAACGAAAAAAAAAATGTGGCATTGAGAGAACGCAAAAAAAAAAAAAAAAAAAAAAAAAAAAAATAATCTATCGAATTTGTCATCAAGACAATAATAGGATTTAACTATAAAGTTTAAAGATTTTTTGAGTCATGAAAACTCGCTATTCGCCGAGTGTAAACAAAAAATGTCATTAATCCAATCGTTCGGATGAGAAGAATGAGATTTCCTTATAAGAGGTATCAAGTTTACCGGTGAGTTCAGTTCGTGTATATAATAGACATTCTTAACATAAATGTGTTACTGTAGACCGTTAAAAATTGCACCCTTTGTTTTTCACAGAGAAAATATTTTTCCTTAATTTTCAGTTTAAAATACAGATGAACATATTTAAACTGAAATAATAAAGGCCTGCAAATTGTTTGGGTTTAAATATAATTATTTTAACTAAACTGGGGTAGTTACCAAAAAAAAACGAAATTAAAAGAAAAGTTCTACATTTCTTTATTCTGTATTTTGGTTAAGGTGTATCAAATTTAACTGTTTTACAGTATCATCACAATTAAAAAAATGTGTCCTAATTCAGAAAAAAGTTTTCTAAAGGGGGTTCAGATTTTTTTTATTTTTTTTTTTTATTGAGGGAAGAGATATTAAAAAAATGACAAGGATACCCGTAAAGAAGAAGTAGAAGAAATAGCAATTGAAGGAGGAGGAGAATAGGGGTCGGGGAGAAAGATAATGGGAGAAGCGATGTGCAAAAAAAAAAAAAGGAGCAAGTCAAGGAGAAAGAGGATTGAATAAAAACATTATGTTGTTAATGTCAGAGAAATCAATATTTCAGACCCACAGATTGTTATAATTATAATATCACTCGCGACATTATAAGATGGTGTGTTACCACATTCCAATGGATGAAAGTCCCGTATGGATTGTTTACCACATTTCGGTGTCATCACCAGATCAAGACAAATAATCTTAAGCTACATATCATAGGCTTCATTGACTTAATTGCAATAATGAGAATTGTAGAATTTAAAAGTTGAATGAAACACTAATGTTTGCCAAGACTGCTTTCGACCGTTCACCCGAGCTGCAGTTGAGGGTTAGGAATAAACTTTTAGATCTGCTTTATGTTTCTGATTTTTTTTTTCTGTGGCTAAAGTCGCTTTCAATCAAGACACTCCCCATTCTGGAACAGTTTCGGGCCAGATGGAGGGGGAGAAACAAATATGTAAAAACATAGGATCATACAGAGAAAAGGTGTGGAAGACACTAGACAAATAGACAGAGAAACAGAAGGATAGGGGAGAGAGCAACAGAGAATAGATGGTATGTGTGTGTGTATGTGAGAGAGAGAGAGAGAGAGAGAGAGAGAGAGAGAGAGAGAGAGAGAGAGAGAGAGAGAGAGAGAGAGAGAGAATGACAGGCAAATAGATAGATAGATAAAAAGAGAGGCAGAGACTTGCAGAGAGACAGACAGACAGACAGACAGACAGACAGACAGATAAAAAGAGAGACAGAGACAGGTAGAGAGAGACAGACAGATAGATAGATAAAAAGAGAGACAGAGACAGGCAGAGACAGACAGACAGACAGACAGACAGACAGACAGACAGACCGACCGACAGACAGACAGACAGACAGACAGATAGACAGAGACAGGTAGAGAGAGACCGACAGACAGACAGATAGATAGATAAAAAGAGAGACAGAGACAGGCACAGAGAGAGAGACAGAGAGACAGATAAACAGATTTAAAGAGAGACAGAGACAGGCAGAGAGAGAGAGAGAGAGAGAGAGAGAGAGAGAGAGAGAGAGAGAGAGAGAGAGAGAGAGAGAAGACTTGTTTAGCTTCTTTTTTTTTTAAACACAAAACATAAAATCAACGGTCTCTCCATCTTTTTCTTTTAATTTTATTTCTTCCTCACGTTGCTACTGTGCATGCCTGACTGCTTTCCTGGTAAACAAAATTAATGATTAATTTGTTTGTTTGACCTTATGTTATACCGTGTGTCTGCTGACACGTAACTTGAAAGACAAAGGGCCGCCCGTTTCTGGGAATATCGTCAGGTAAATACAGCCATACATTTAATATTTAAAACGAACGAGAATTTCTTTCGAGCAGGTCTACCAAGACGAGAAGACTGCGGACAAACAATATTCTAGACGCTTCAAATTTGTCTGCTGTATTTCCATCACACATTGGCCTGTCCGTGACAAAAAAAAAATTCATTCCTTCAAATTGAAGAATCTAACATTTTCGTCCTGAACACTTCAACACATGAAAATGTTTAAATTCCACAGGTATATCACCTTGAAAGAATGCCCGATAACCAATTCAGAGAATAGTCGGTGGATGTGGAGTTAGGACTCTCGCCCTAATACCCCCACGGAGTTTTTTAGCGAGTTCAAACCACACACCTCTGTGAAAGTGATTATAGGGTCTAATCTTTTCAACGATACCGGTTTGATATGCAAATAGCCCTCAAATGATGTCTTATGAACGGCCTATATCAAACAAACCAAGAAAAAAAATTACTCGTAATTTACAGAAATATTTGACATTATTATTTTAAAGAGAGAACGTGGCTTTTTGCCTGCTTCTCCTATGCATTCTTTCCACCCCTAAAAGATCGCGTGATCTTGTGTAGATCTAAGTATCACTGGGAATGTCCAACGAATAATCTGATACCTTATGCCGATATATACCGCTCATTTATTTTATTTAATGTGAACAGACAATAAATCAAAATGTCTCGAGGGAAAAAAACAGATGAATTGTATCTGTTCGTTTCCGTGCTACAAAGTACAAGTATCTAGAAATAGACAAAGTATCCAGGTGATATGACCTGCCGAGGATTGGAATAACAGTATTGCATTTCCTTCGCTTTTGTCAGCAGAGTCAGCCATGTCATCCTAACACGCGACTGGGACTCATTCAATGATGTGTTTCTCATCATATGGATTTAAAGATACCTGCAATTGGAAAGCACAGTTACTGTGAAAAGCATCGCATTACAATGAAATAATATTGTAATGATCAATGTTGCGTTGACCAAAATTTACATCATAATGTTAACATATGAATGTCAACCTCATTACATTTCACCCGATGAAGGAAAGAAAACAACAACATAATTATAGAACTTGAGAAATGTAAATTTTGCGTCTGGTCCGGCTTCCACAGAAACTTAGTCTCATAAGGATCGAATTATTGGCGAGTTTTTGAATGAAGGACTTTGATCTTTATCGAGATTAAGTCAAAATTTTCAAAAAAAAAAAAAATAAAGAAAGAAAAAAGAAAAGAAAAAAAAAAAAAAATATATATATATATATATTAGTTTTTTTTATTTTTTAGTTTTTTTATTTAAATATACTTATACATATATAAAGATACGATGAAAGTCACCATATTCAATGTTTTCCCTATCTATTTTTAGCACCGATGACGTACTGGTGTCTATTTTCCTAGAAATCATGGATAAAGAACCTCAGCTCTCAGGTTAATACAAGGTCAAGTCCACGGCGCCACTTAGAATTGTTTTTGAACATTTGTCTTATTTTTCAAAATGGCTGCCATGTTCTCTAACGTGTCTTAACATTCGAAACAAACTAATAAATGCATCTGGAGTTCAATAAGCTATTAAGCTTTTTCTTTTAAGATAAAGTAATTTCAAGGTTATTTTCATAATAAACCTTATAACTTAACATTCATGTCAAAAAAAAAAAATTTTTTTAACAAAGTTCAAAGGCCTTCACTTAGAGTAATGGGCTCAACCCTCTTGTTGAATGCAAATAAATCGATATTTCTCGATATTATAAACTGTAATTTCTAGTGTTTTTTATAAACTAGGAACTGCAAGTTCAACATAACGGTAAAAGCTTTTTTAAACCATTAGACTGTTTGCATTACCTGAATAGAATCTCGCGACTAGGAAAATTTATTTGAATGCAGAGTGAAAGTGACATTAACTCTTCTTGAATTTATGAAGTTTGCAATTCAGTTTATACTTTCTTTTGTTATAAAAAAGCAGAATGATCTCCCTTAAAGTCAGGCAATCTCTTCAGCAATGTGCCTTCAGCCATCCACCTACATCAGGATGATTTCCTTCAATCATTCCATCTACATCAGATATGCCTTGTGTAGGAGATAATGGCATACCAACAGAGCCAGCATCTTGTTTAGTATCAATAAACAGCCGATGAGGGAGAGCAGACTTTAAAGAAAACTATGGAATTCGATAACAACGTTGAAGTGGTATTTAACATCCCAGGAACGTTAACTGATCAGCAAATAGTGTTTGAATCTGAGCCAGAAGAAGAAAATAGCTTAACAAAATACCTTACGCGTGGATTTAAGGTTTTTCTTGTGTAAATTAATCTTAAATTTAAAATATCTTCTAAATAATATAAATAATAATTTTTTCACATATATGCACATTGTCGTTTATATTTGTGACATTTTTCATTAGTTAAAAAAAAAATTACAAAGATGCATAGTTTTCAAAAAGCATTCATTCCCGTTTTTATTGAAACTGGTATGATGTGGCGTAACCCTTGTATAGTTCTTACCCATTCAAGTAGGCTAATTTGGCTTTCCATTTCAGTTTGCCAGTTTGTCTCCCTTTCTGACCTCTAAACATTAGCTGCGATAGTTTACACCAAGGGCCGTAACTCGCTGTCTCGATTCGCTGTTATTCAAACCAATACTGAGCTAGAAGCGTCGAGCCTACAGAGAACTGAACATGTTGTGGGTCTCTGAGAAGCATGTCAGCGACAAGAACCACTCACTTCTGGTACATCCACACACGCAGGCGCTTTTCACAGGCTTTTCTGATGAACACTGCAAATGTGTGAACTCAAGTGTAAGAGGTTATGGCTTCTGTATGAAGTTCGAGCTGAATTGATTAAAATCGTTTATTTGGAAACTCATAACATCTGATCTTTCATTGTCGGGTAGGGTTATAGAAAGAAGGCCTATCGAAGTGAAACACATTCATTATTTTTCTAGAATGTCTCTCATCAAGACTCCTCTACTCGGTAACATGACCTTATTTGATTCTAACTTTAGTCTACTCTTTTTGCTTCTTTTCGGCATCTCTCTCTCTCTCTCTCTCTCTCTCTCTCTCTCTCTCTCTCTCTCTCTCTCTCTCTCTCTCTCTCTCTCTCTCTCTCTCTCTCTCTCTCTCTCTCTCTCTCTCTCTCTCTCTCTCTCTCTCTCTCTCTCTCTCTCTCTCTCTCTCTCTCTCTCTCTCTCTCTCTCTCTCTCTCTCTATCTATCTATCTATCTATCTATCTATCTATCTATCTATCTATCTCTGTCTCTCTCTCACTCATTCTCTTTATTTGTATCGCCTCATTCTCTCTCTATGCCCCTTGTATTGATTTATGACTTTCCCCTTTTTTCTCCTGCCCACTTATCTTCAATCCTATCAACACAATTTGATAATTACTTTCCGTCTTGTAAATTGTTAAGAAAAGCTCTCTCGTAGAGCAGCCACAAAGTCTCCCACTAGATTTTGACATCGCCATTTGAAGCTTTTAGCTCAGAAATGCTGTGTACACCTTATCAAAAATTAACGTGCGGAGCTCGTGAAATCCTCGAGACGGCGATGGAAGAGGCTGATTTTTAATTACAACATAATGCTACATTCCAAAACTTCCAGCATAGAATTTCTAAATAAAACCAAAAAAAATTGTTCTCCATGATGTTCGACACTGTGATATTTTTTATCCACAGAATGAGAGATAAAGGCTAGACACATTTATTTTTTTTCTACTTTATAGGTTGATTTCTGAACTCTAATACCCCAGAATCAATATTCAGCAATGGCGCACAGCTGGACACCGAGGTTGAAAACTTCGGTGCCAGAATGACCTTTAAGGAGTCTAAGCACTTTCGGACATTTTTTTTAACCTTTTGTTAACCCTAATGGAAAATCCATGATCAGCCCGTCTAGTCGTGTCTGTCCTCCCAATATTTCCGCTTGCCGTGTTCTCTCGATCGGCGATATATCAACCAGAATGCGCGGCCTTTATTTCATGGAAAAGAGATCGGATTAGGTCGTGAAAAAGATTATTTTCACGATCCAAACGAATAAATGTCTGTCTCTCTGGTTCTCTCTCTTTTTCTCTCTCACTCTTTGTCGCTATCTCTCTAGCTCTCTCTATCTCTCTCTTTCTCTGTTTATACTTCCTCTCCGCATCTTTCCATTTTTTTTCCTTCTTACCTTTGTACCTCTTTTAATGGCTATCAATTCTCTGTTTAATTATCTCCCAATGAATCTTTCTATTCTTCTCAATCTCTATCCTTTCTGTCTATTTATGCTGGTCACGCTCTTTTCCTATAATGCCTCTTTTCTTTTCTTTTTCCTTTCTTTTCCGCGTATATTTTCCTAATTATTTTTATCGTTCTTTTCTCTTCAATGCTTTATTCTTTGCATATCTTGCCACTCTCTTATTCTTTTTATTTTTCCTCTCTCTCTATTTGTTTCTTTTTTTTTCATCTGCACTTTCTTGTTTATCTCTTTTATTCTTTGTTTTTTCTAATCATCCTTCCTTTTTCCTCTTTACCTCGGCCGTAGGTACGTATGTCTCCGAGTCACTCGCTGTGGAACTCTTTTTCTGCTTTCACAAAAAATTTTCTTCGCATTGTAAAATTATCCTACACAGATCAATACAAAGTGTCTGGAGTATTTTTTTTTTTAAATCAGTGTTGTTGATTTGCCCCACGACAACTTTCTCGACTTTCCCTTTTGCTGGCGATACTTCCAATAAACAGTTCAAGCACGATTATGTCCCCTGTCACCTTCCGTTCTAATCTCTCGTTCTTCGTCGCTCCAGTGGAGAGAAATCTTGTGTAAAATAAAACCATGACAAGCCCCCATCTTCATGTCTGTGAACATCAAACTATATATCTAACATTGTGTCGGTGGCGTCTGTCTAGTAGACAAAAAGACTTTGGTAATAGCAATTTTTATTAAAAAGTCACGGTATCAGATACATCTTGTTTAGAATAAAACCATGACAAGCCCCTACCTCCATGTCTATGAACATCAGTACCCGGTATGCAATACCTAACATTGTGTCGGTGGCGTCTGTCTAGTAGACAAAAAGACTTTGGTAATAGCAATTTTTATTAAAAAGTTACGGTATCAGATACATCTTGTTTAGAATAAAACCATGACAAGCCCCTACCTCCATGTCTATGAACATCAGTACCCGGTATGCAATACCTAACATTGTGTCGGTGGCGTCTGTCTAGTAGACAAAAAGACTTTGGTAATAGCAATTTTTATTAAAAAGTTACGGTATCAGATACATCTTGTTTAGAATAAAACCATGACAAGCCCCTACCTCCATGTCTATGAACATCAGTACCCGGTATGTTATACCTAACCTATGTGTCGGTGGCGTCTGTCTAGGAGGCAAGTAGACATTGGTAATAGAAACTTCATTAACTAAACGGTATCAGATAAGACGGCTATCATAGGAGGGTAAAGCATTATTACATTCTTGGCAAACTTCCAAGTTGATCTTACTTGGGTTTGTTGTTCTAATCTCGTCGCTGATCAACAAAAAAGCTAACAGTAAAATATTGTTTCAGTATTTTATCACTGATTAATTATTTTTACTATTCTGTAAAAAATATTTGTTCCATAAGACTTAAATATGTATATTATACTATCTCTTAATGAAACAAAAAGTGAGAATACCGTGAGAAAACTAAGCTTTTAGTTACATTTTCAGTGTTTTTCCTTTCCATATAGGTCTGATGATATTCCTGGGTCTTTACTTTTTTTTTTAAAGAAATTATGGTTTAAAAACCGCAACTTTCAGATCAATACAAGCTTAAGTCCACGGTACGATTTAACACTGTTTTCGAGCGTTTGTCTTCATTTTTAAAATGGCTGCCATGTTCTCTAAAGGTGTTCAAACATTCATAACAAATGGATAAATACATCAGGAGCTCTGGAAACTTTTACACTTTTTCTGCTAGGAAAAAAAAAACTAATTTCAAGATTGCTTTTCTGATCAACACAGCAGATGTGTGAAGTTAAGTGTAAGAACCTAAGGCTTCTGAAGGAAGTTCGGATTGAATTGATTAAAATCATTAAATCGAGACCCATAACGTCTGATCTTTCATTGTCGGGTAGGATTATACTAGAAAGAAGGCCTATCGAAGTAAAACACATTCATTTTATTTCCAGAGTGTCTTCCATTATGACTCCTCCTCTACTCATTAACATGACCTTATTTGTTTCTAACTTTAGTCTACTCTTTTTGCTTCTTTTCGGCATCTCTCTCTCTCTCTCTCTCTCTCTCTCTCTCTCTCTCTCTCTCTCTCTCTCTCTCTCTCTCTCTCTCTCTCTCTCTCTCTCTCTCTCTCTCTCTCTCTCCATGTATCGCCTCATTCTCTCATTATCGCCTCTTTATTTGTATCGCCTCATTCTCTCATTATCGCCTCTTTATTTGTATCGCCTCATTCTCTCTCTATGCCTCTTCTTTTATTGAATTATGACTTTCCCCTTTTTTCTCCTGCCCACTTATCTTCAATCCTGTCAACACAATTTGATAATTACTTTCCGTCTTGTAAATTGTTAAGAAAAGCTCTCTCGTAGACCAGCCACAAAGTCTCCCAATAGATTTTGAGATCGCGATTTGAAGCTTTTAGCTCAGAAATGCTCTGTACACCTTATCAATAATTAACGTGCGGAGCCAGTGAAATCCTCGAGAGGGCGATGGAAGAGGCTGATTTTTAATTACGAAATAATGCTACATTCCGAAACTCCCAGTATAGAATTTCTAAATAAAACAAAACAAAAATCTCCATGAATTCACTGTCTTGCAGAACCCAGGTCTAAGCTTCCTATGATTCCAAATGTTAAAGTCGAGCCCGTGGCTTCGTTTATTTCACAGCAGTTCTGTCTCTCTGGCGTGGACATTTTCAGAAGTAAATATTGCTTATTGTGTCGACAGATAGTTCTGTCGGTGAAGCATTATGCTGATAATACGGAGGTAATGCGCCCTAACCTCGACTCTGCCTCGTAGCGTTATTGGTAACTTCATCTAGCCCTGGATAACATGGGTTTTTATGTGTAGCTGTTTAAGTTACAATGAGATTTTGCTTAGTCTGAAGAGGGTACAGGTTCAGATGCAATAACACTATAGGCATCAACGCTAACAAGTAAACAACAACAACAACAACAACAACAACAACAACAACAACAACAACAACAACAAAAGCAACATCAACAACACAATTACAAGATTCTTATATAATCCTTAAAAACACCAAAGTGACAATACTATTAACAAACAAAATGAATAACTTTATTATTAGAGGGTTGTTTTTTAATTTGATCAATGTATAATTATAGCATTCCAGTGCTAGCGGATACTAAAGCTTGAAGAATATTAGTATCAGTTAACACCGATAGGAATAAAATTACAGAGCTGAGCATTCCAAAATATTGACAAGATGTATCTGGGTGATAGGAAACTAATAGAATGAAAACATTGAGTAGCTATGAAGGCATATCCGCAGACTGGATGTATAAAATTCTGTTTCAGTTAGGATTAAGTATTCATATTTTGAATAACTCTTTTTCTATTAGCAAGCGAAATTCTCATACTGAGTCATTTTAATGTCGATCACAAGAAGCATACATAGATTGGATATATCTATTGTAATTGTGAAACGAGACCCAAAGACTGTCATTACTGAATGGAATTCATAGACTGGAGATATCTATTGCCGTTCACAACAGACATCCATATACGTAATAATACCACTGCAATTCACAAGAGACATCGGATCCTATTCCAAAGACTGGATAATCTATAGGCTGGACAGTTTCAGTACGGAGAGCAAGAGATAACTAAAACTTACACAACTTTAGCACATTAAAAAGAGACAGTAACTTGATAGATGGCAAATCTACTACATGTATTAACTAGGTATATACAAAAATAATTTAAATTTGAAAAACTGTGACTGTGGTATCGAGTGATTCTTAGAAATTGGATAACAACACTTAATTGTGGTTCTCAAGCGAATTTAAGAAAACATAGAATTCTACTTTTATAAACAAGTAGTATTTAGAGACAAGGCAACTCTAACAAATCTCAAGAAAATTTGAAGATAATAAATAACTTTTAGTATAAGACCTGAGAAAGATGTTCTTTTAGAGACTGGACAACTCTTACAATGTCAACAATTGATATTATAGAGAGGCTGCTCTACTCCACTTCTGTCAACAAATGATAAAGAGGTTGAAGACGTCCAGGTGTGAGGGAAAAGTTTTAACAGATAAACGGATGTTGACAACAGACATTTAGAAATTGGGAAGTTTTTCCATAATTTCCATTGAAGAATACTTAAAGTAATTACCATAAGGAACTACAGTGTGTAAGTCCGTCTTTTACCGATATTTATCGTTCACAAGATTCGGAAAATTTCACTACGTCCATTAAAATTGTCAACGATTTATGCGACCCTCCCAAACATGGATGTTTGACACTGTGATATTTTTTACCCACAGAAAGAGAGATTAAGGCTACACACATTTTTTTCCACTTTATAGGATGATTTCTGAACTCTAAAACCCCAGAATCAATATTCAGCAATGGCCCACAGCTGGACATCGAGGTTGAAAACTTCGGTGCCAAAATGACCTTTAAGGAGTCTACGCACTTCCGGACTTTTTAAACCTTTTGTTAACCCTAATGGAAAATCCGCGATCAGCCCGTCTAGTCGTGTCTGTCCTCCCAATATTTCCGCTTGCCGTGTTCTCTCGATCGGCGATATAGCAACCAGAATGCACAGTCTTTATTTCATAGAAAAGAGATCGGATTAGATCGTGAAAAAGATTATTTTCACGCTCCAAACAAATAAATGTTACTCTGGTTCTCTCTCTTTTTCTCTCTCTCTCGCTCTCTCACTGTCTCTATCTCTCTCTTTCTCTCTCTATTTCTATTTCTTCTCTATATCTTTCCATCTTTTTTCCTTCTCACCTTTGTACCTCTTTCAATGGCTATCAATTCTCTCTTTATTTTCTCCTTGTGAATCTTTCTATTCTTCTCAATCTCTATCCTCTCTTCCTATCTACGCTGGTCACGCTCTTTTCCTTTAATGCCTCTTCCCTTATCTTCTCCTCTCCTCTCCGCGTGTATTTACCTCATTATTTTTATCGTTCTTTTTTCTTCAATGCCTTAATCTGTGTATATCCTGCCACTCTCGTATTCTTTTTTCCCCTCTCTCTCTCTTTTTGTTTCTTTTTTTTCTTCCTTCTGCTATTTCTTATTTATCTCTTTTATTCTTTGTTTTATTCTATTCATCCTTCCTTTTTCCTCTTTACCTCGGCCGTAGGTACACGTATGTCTCCGAGTCACTCGCTGTGGAACTCTTTTTCTGACTTTCATAAAAAATTGTCTTCGCATTGTAAAATTACCCTAAACAGATCAATACAAAGTGTCTGGAGTATTTTTTTTTTAATCAGTGTTGTATATTTGTCCCGCGACAACTTTCTCGATTTCCTTTTTGCTGGCGATACTTCCAATAAACAGTTCAAGCACGATTATGTCCCCTGTCACCTTCCGTTCTAATCGCTCGTTCTTCGTCGCTCCAGTGGAGGGAAATCTTGTGTAAAATAAAACCATGACAAGCCCCTACCTCCATGTCTGTGAACATCAAGCTATATATCTAACAATGTGTCGGTGGCGTCTGTCTAGTAGACAAAAAGACTTTCGTAGTAGCAATTTGTATTTAAATGTTACGGTATCAGATACATCTTGTGTAAAATAAAACCATGACAAGCCCCTACCTCCATGTCTATGAACATCAGTACCCGGTATGTTATACCTAACCTATGTGTCGCTGACGTCTCTCTAGGAGGCAAATAGATATTGGTACTAGGAACTTCATTAACTAAACGGTATCAGATAAGACGGCTATCATAGGAGGGTAAAGCATTATTACATTCTTGAGAAACTTCCAAGTTGATCCTACTAGGGTTTGTTGCTCTAATCTTGTTGCTGATCAATCAAAAAGCTAACAGTAAAAAAGTTTGTTTCTGTTATATGTCACTGGTTGGATATTTTTACTATTATCAAAAATCTTTCTTCCATATGACTTAAATATGTATGTAATACTATCTCTTAATGAAACACAAAGTTGGAAAACCGTGAGAAAACTAAGCTTTTAACAACATTTTCAGTGTTTTTTTTCTCTTTCTATATAGCACGGATGACATACTGGGGTCTCTACTTCTTTTTTTCTTCCAGAGTCATTCAATTAACAGCCTTGAAGTATGCACAAAACTAAACATTTAAAATTTTCTTATATATTTTGCCAAGGCAATATTATTTCTGTATATTTTTTTTAGAAATTATGGTTTTAAAACTGCAACTCTCGGATTAATACAAGGTTTACTACACGGTGAGATTTAACATTCTCTTCATTTTCAAAATGGCTGCCACCTTCTCTAACGTGTCTCAACATTTATAACAAATTGATAAATGTACCCTGGAATTCCGAAAGCTTTTAAGTTTTTTCTTCTGAAATAAACCAATTTCAAGATTGCTTTTATGATAATCCGTATAACTTGACATTAATGTAACAAAGAAATATTTTACAATGTTCAAAGACTTGCTCTCAGTTGAATGGACTTAACCCTCGTTTTGAATGCAAATCAATCGTTCTTTCTCATCTTTAAAGATTGTAATTCCAAGTGATTTTTATAAACTATACGAACTGCAAATTCCACATTACGGTACAAGCTTTTTGAACCCATCAGGCTATTTGCATTACCTGAATAGAATCTCGACACTAAGAAATTTTATTTCAAAGCATGGCGAAAGTGACATCAACGCTTCCTGAATTTAATAAAGTCGTCTGCAATTTCATGTTTACTTACTAAATTATAAAACAGCATTCCTACTATTTCTTTTGTGCGTTCTATTTTTTTTTCCACAGAAACCAACTACGTCAAAAAGTGAGCGTTTATAACCGCCAAGAAAGCCTTTCAACTCGTGACGGACACAAATGATGATGAATTTAGTGATAAAGATACTGAACCAGATCTCCTTTATGGTCAGGAAAACTCTACAGAATTCCTAAATAAAACAGAAAGCCAAGCATCCAATACCGTGCAGCATCTACGCCGAAGCTTCCTATGACTTGAAATGTCAAAGTCAAGCCCCTGGTTTCATTTCTTCGCCACCAGTTTTGTCTGTCTAGCGTGGACTTTTTCAAAACAAATAATACGGAGCACTGTTGACAGCCGATAGCTCTGTCGGTGAAGCATTATGCTGATAATGTGGAGCACTGTTGACAGCCGATAGCTCTGTCGGTGAAGCATTATGCTGATAATATGGAGCACTGTTGACAGCCGATAGCTCTGTCGGTGAAGCATTATGCTGATAATATGGAGCACTGTTGACAGCCGATAGCTCTGTCGGTGAAGCATTATGCTGATAATATGGAGCACTGTTGACAGCCGATAGCTCTGTCGGTGAAGCATTATACTGATAATATGGAGCACTGTTGACAGCAGATAGCTCTGTCGGTGAAGCATTATGCTCATAATATGGAGCAATGTTGACAGCAGATTGCTCTGTCGGTGAAGCATTATGCTGATAATATGGAGCAATGTTGACAGCCGATAGCTCTGTCGGTGAAGCATTATGCTGATAATATGGAGCAATGTTGACAGCCGATAGCTCTGTCGGTGAAGCATTATGCTGATAATATGGAGCAATGTTGACAGCAGATAGCTCTGTCGGTGAAGCATTATGTTGATAATATGGAGCAATGTTGACAGCAGATAGCTGTGTCGGTGAAGCATTATGCTGATAATATGGAGCACTGTTGACAGCCGATAGCTCTGTCGGTGAAGCATTATGCTGATAATATGGAGCACTGTTGACAGCCGATAGCTCTGTCGGTGAAGCATTATGCTGATAATATGGAGCACTGTTGACAGCCGATAGCTCTGTCGGTGAAGCATTATGCTGATAATATGGAGCACTGTTGACAGCAGATAGCTCTGTCGGTGAAGCATTATGCTGATAATATGGAGCACTGTTGACAGCCGATAGCTCTGTCGGTGAAGCATTATGCTGATAATATGGAGCACTGTTGACAGCCGATAGCTCTGTCGGTGAAGCATTATGCTGATAATATGGAGCACTGTTGACAGCAGATAGCTCTGTCGGTGAAGCATTATGCTGATAATATGGAGCACTGTTGACAGCAGATAGCTCTGTCGGTGAAGCATTATGCTGATAATATGGAGCACTGTTGACAGCAGATAGCTCTGTCGGTGAAGCATTATGCTGATATTATGGAGGATATGCGCCATGACTTCGACTCTAGCTGTCTCGTGGCGACATCGAAAACTGACTCGCCCTGGATAGCCCGGAGTTTTATAGGGCGTGTAACTGTTGAGTTACATCGACGACTACTTTGCTCAATTAGGGTACAGGTTAAGATGCAGTACCACCATAGGCACCAACACTAACGTGAACAATAACAGCAACAACAGCAACAACAACAACAACAAAAACAACAACAACAACAACAACAACAACAACAACAACAGTAACAACTGCACGCTAAAGACAATATTATGTAACTAATCCTAGTAACATTACTCATGGGGAAAATATTTAGAGATTGAAAAACTTTATTATAAAGTTTATTATTGTTTGAAGAAAGTTTATTTAGAACAAACATGATTACCCGAAAAGATGGGAAATAAATCTGTGTTGAAGAAAAGCAAATTTCGCAACAAAAACAAATTTATAGCCTCCAGAGTCCTTCAATTACCAGCCTTGAAGTATGCACAAAACTTAGCATTTAAAATTTTCTTATATATTTTGCCAAGGCAATATTATTTCTGTAGTAAAATGACTAAAAATTTCAAGAAAACAAAGTGAACCAAATTTGTTCGCTTTTCTTTCCGTAGGCCTTATATGGTTTATCTCTCCACCAAGTCTATAGTTATGCTGCTCATGTGATCCACTACAGATTTAGAGGGCACTGCTCTCTGTCTCTCTGTCTCTCCCCAAAAAGTCGTGTTTGCGTCTATTGTTATTGTGGTCTCTAAGGAGATACTCATAGTGCGGCACAGATTTTAAACAGTGGGCGTGCAGTGCAGATAGGTTTCTTTTTTTTTTCTCAGAGCACCGCTGCGATTATTTCAGGTTGAATTTTCTTTCTTTTAATTCCAAAGTTTCTGGTTACACAATGCTGTTTAAGTTAATTGTGATTTTTAGATAGAGACGTGTGCTGTAATCAAAGTTAAATTTAAATTTAAAACAAAAATACTATGATTTTATGTCGCGTACTTTTTTGCAGCCTTTGAGTGTTGACTTCGTCCATAATTTGGATAGTAGTTGCAAATGAACAGAATGAAAAGATATGGCTGAGATAAACTACGTTTGTTTTGTTTTTTTTTTGTTTTGTTTTGTTTGTTTGTTTTGTTTTATTTTATTTTTTTTAAGTTTCTCGGCGTAAAGTTTTGTAGATGTAGACAGGCTGATAGCTTTGGTGAAAATAATTTCACCTAGTGGCACAAGGTACATAACTTGAAGTCTTGTCAATTTAGTACCATTGGATTATGACATTTATCACCTAGGCAATTAACGATAGACATTAAAAGGTTGGAAAGCTAGCACCGTTGATCAACTTGAAACAAAGGTCAAGACATTTAAAGACTAGATTATAATAGAGCGTGAAATGTTGGTTATTCATTACAGACTAGCATTGAAGTGACATTAAAAACAAATAAATTCGGATTTATGAGGTCTCGGAAGATCAACAAAAAACAATTAGAGGCTTGAGATTTTGAGTGCCTTTGAAAAGTGATGTTTAGACTCAAGAACTCTTCTACGGTTAGCAAAAGATATCTAGAGACTGGACGATTCTAGTGCGGTGAGCAAGTAGTATCTAAAACTTGGGAAACTTTGGTGCCCTTAGAAGGATAATGTATAGATTAGACAAATCGAATTCCGTTGTCGGGTGCATGTCTAGAAACTGGAGAACCTAACTACTATTAACAAGTGATATTTAAAGATTTGACGAATGATACAAACAGAGAAGATTTCTAGGCCGAAAGAGTTTTCTTCACAAACTAACGATTTCTGTGGTTATAAGAAATGTACAAAAACTTGAAAATTTATCTATCATTGATATCATAGAACAAAAAAGTGTGAAAATTAAAAATATTTCCTATATTTATGCCTCACAAGATTCCGTGAATTTTTCTAGTCAATATATAATTTATATATATTATAATATAATGCAACTACATAAGATTAATTATAGATATTTTCAACAGTGTTATTTCAGAACTCTATAACCCAGAATAAGCAAGTGATGGCAACCAGCTAAAATCTCTGATGCCACTAACGACTGTTTTCTCAATATGCCAGTCATAAAAGTCGAGGAAAAAAAATCACCTTTAACTTTTTTAGATTATTTTCACGACCCAAACGAATCTCTCTCTCTCTCTCTCTCTCTCTCTCTCTCTATATATATATATATATATATATATATATATATATATATAGATATAGATATAGATATCCCTACAGAAAACCCGCAAAGTCACAGACAAGATTTAGGAAAAAAAAAAAACATTTGAGACTTTTAGCTCACAAATGCTCGCTGTACTCCATAGATATAAAACGTCCGAGGACAGTGAAAGCCTCGAGATAGAAACATCTGATTTAGTTACAAAATTCTTAAACATTCTAAAAATTCTTGCATAGCATTTCTAAATAAAATAGAAACTTTTCTCCACAAATTTTATGCTGTGCAGCATCTAGACCTAAGCTTCTAAGATTTTAGATGTCAGAGTCAAGCCCCTGGTTTCGTTTCTTGCCCAACAGTGTTCAAAATAAATACAAAGTATTGTTGACAGCAGATAGCTTTGTGCCGTGTGCAAATCGCCCTGCGTTGTGGACATAGCAAGAGCGCATGAGTCGGGTAAATACGCAATCTTCCCAGACCTCACTAAAACTGTCTCGGATCATTATGTGATCAATGTAACTGTAGAAAAAGCATGATTCCCCGAACAGGTGGATAAGGAACCCAGAGCTATTCAAAGTAACACACATATTTTGTAGAAAAGCCTCTCATGAAATCACCGCTTCTGTCCGTCAATATCGACCCTCTTTTCTTTTACATGATCAACAATTGGTTTGATATTTTACTTCTTTTCTGCCTCCCCCCCCCCCCTCTCTCTCTCTCTCTCTCTCTCTCTCTCTCTCTCTCTCTCTCTCTCTCCCTCTCTCACTCTCTCTCTCTCTTACTCTCTCTCACACTCTCTTTTTCTCTCTTTCTCTTTCTCCTTCACTCTCTAGCTCTATTTAATCTCTCTCACTTTCTAATACCTCATTCTCTATCTATCCCCCTCTTTTTTTTAATCATGGCTTCCCTGCTTTTTTCTCCTGACTTCCTATCTTCAATCATTTGAACATGATGTGATAATTACTTTCCGTCTTGTAAACCGTAAAGGAAAGCTGTCTCGCAGAATAACCACAAAGTCTCCCACTAGATTTCAAGACTGCCATTTACAGCTTTTAGCTCAGAAATGCTGTGTACACCTTATCAATAATTAACGTGCGGAGCCAGTGAAAGCCTCGAGAGGACGATGGAGGAGGAGGCTGATTTTTAATTACAACATAATGCTACATTCTAAAACTCCCAGCATAGAATTTCTAAATAAAGCAGAAATCTTCCTTCAAGAATTTCAATGCCGTGCAGCACCCTGGCTTCAGCTGCCTACGATTTTGAACGTCAAAGTCAAGCCATGGCTTCGTTTCTTCGCAAGCAGTTCTGTTTCTCTTGCGTGGATAATTATTGTGTACTGTTGTTGACAGCGGGTAACTCTGTCAAATGAAGAACCATGCTGATAATAATACGGAGCTAAAGCGCCCTGACTTGGACTCTGCATGTCTCGAAACGAGTTCGAAATCTGACTCGCCCTGGAGATCTCGGAGTTTCATACTGCATGTATCTATTGATGTTACAACTTTATTCTATTTCGCCTTAAGAGGGCACAGGTTTACAAACCACCAAAGGCACATAAAATAATACTCACAACAACAACAGTGGCAGCAGCAGCAAGAACAACAACAACAACAACAACAACAACAACAACAACAATAACGACAAAAAACAAGATTCTCAGACAATATTCAAGAACACCATAGCAACAGTAATAAAAGTCAAAATATTTAGGGATTTTAGACTTATCACGTCAAAGTTAGTTGATATTTGATCAATGTATTTGTAGAACAAGCATGATTCCCCGAACAGCTGGATAAGGAATCCAGAGCTATGTATTAAATAGCTGTAAAGTATACGGTTAAAATCCTCTCCTATTCTTCGCCAAGGCGACATTCTGTACGTTATGAATAAAGTAAAATTTTCAAGAAAACAAAGTAAACTAAATTTGAGCGGGTTTTCTTCACGTAGACCTTACTGTGTTTATCTCTCCACCAAGACCACAGTTTTGTGTTGCTGGTGTGATCCACTGCAGACAGAATTTAGAGAGCATTGTCCGTCTCTCCTCTAAAACCTATCATTGGTCCTGACTGCTTCTATTATTATTATGGTCTCCAAGGAGGTACTCTTAGGCTGGCAAAGATTTTAAACAGTGGGCGTATAGTGAACATAATTTGTGTTGCTGTATTTTTTCAATTTAGTTACAAAGCCATGAAGAGGGGGGGAGGGAGTTATTGAATTTTTTTTTCAATTCCAAAGCCTCCGGATATACAAGGCCGTGTAAGTTATTTTTTATTTTAAATAGAGATTGGTCATATATTCATAAATAAACTGAAATAAAAATATGTAATATTTGTGTGGGATAATTTTTTATAACCTTTATGATTACATTGTTGAGTGTCGACTTCTTCCATTATTTGGATAACAGCTGAAAATATACTCAATGCAAATTTATGGCTAGTATATATTAAGATTGGTTTTGTTTTTTAAAAAGCCTCTTTGTGTAGAATGCTATGAATGTAGACAGGCGTATTGTATTGGTGAAAATTAAACTCATACCAATGGAAAAAGTTACTTAAACTAAAGGCTTGTCAATTTAATTCCATCGGCTGCTGACATTTACCACAAAGGCAATTAAATGCAGACGTTTAGAGGTTGATCAACAAAGATCATGACATTTTGAAAAGACGGGATGATACTATAACGTGAGAAGTTGACAATTACAGACTAGCATTCTTGTAACATTAACAAATATTAATATTAATAAATTCGGATTTGCGAGGTCTCGAAACTTCAACAAAAGAGAATTAGAGGCTTAAGATTTCGAGTGTCTTTAAAAAGTGATGTTTAAACTAAAAAATATTGTGGGTTTCAAAGAGATATATGTATGCTGTACATTTCCAGTACGGTTAGCAAGTGATATCTAAGACTTGGATATGCATCGATTGGACAATTCAAAATTCGTTCTCGGGTGATCTCAGCTCATATGCCGTTGACAAGTGATACTTTAGAGACTGGTCAACCCGTATATTGTTGACAAGTGATACTTTAGAAACTGGTCAACCCATATATTGTTGACAAGTGATACTTTAGAGACTGGTCAACCCGTATATTGTTGACAAGTGATACTTTAGAGAATGGTCAACCCGTATACTGTTCACAAGTGATGTTTTAAAGACTGTCAACTCATATTCCCTTGACAAGTAATATTTCAGAGAGTGGTCAACTGGTCAAAGCTGCTTAAAAATTGATAAAAAGATAGGGGGAACACCTTCCCAACAATTCGGCCTGAAGAGTGTGTCACAAACTAACGGATTTTGTGGTTGTAAGAGATATGTCAAAACTGGGAAGTTTACCCAGAGAATGAAAGATATAGGCTAGTAGTATTTTTGTTATTGTTCCCTACGGTAGTTTCCGAACTCTAAAACCTCAGAATCATTAAGCAATGGCTTACAGCTGGACATTGAAGCTGAAAGACTGCGGTGCCACTGAAAAGGGCTCTGTCAATATGCCAGTCAAAAAAGTCGAGAAAAAAATCACCTTTAAGGAGTCTGAGAACTTCCGGCGTTGTTTAAACTTTGTGTAACCTCTAATGGAAACCCCAAGACACGCCCGTCTAGTCTTGTCTGTCCTCCCAATATCCGCTTGCCGTGTTGTCCCACTCGGCGATTCACCAACCCGACGGCTCGGCTTTGATTTCATCGAAATGAGATTTAGGGGGTGAAAAAGATTATTATCACGTTCCAAAAGATTCTCTCTCTCTGTCTCTGTCTCTGTCTCTCTGTCTCTCTGTCTCTCTCTCTCTCTCTCTCTCTCTCTCTCTCTCTCTCTCTCTCTCTCTCTCTCTCTGTCTGTCTGTCTGTCTGTCTGTCTGTCTGTCTGTCTCTCTCTCTCTCTCTCTCTCTCTCTCTCTCTCTCTCTCTCTCTCTCTCTCTCTCTCTCTCTCTCTCTCTCTCTTTCTCTGTCTCTCTCTCTCTCTGTCTGTCTGTCTGTCTGTCTGTCTGTCTGTCTGTCTCTCTCTCTCTCTCTCTCTCTCTCTCTCTCTCTCTCTCTCTCTCTCTCTCTCTCTATCTATCTATCTATCTATCTTTCCTTCTTTCCTTCGTACCTCTTTCCATGGCTATTAAAAAAAAATAAAAAAATTTCTCTATATATCTCCTCTTATGAATAGCTCTATTCTTCTCAATCTTTGTCCCTCGATCTGTTTTGGCCACGCTCTTTTCCTTTTACTCCCTTTTCTTGTATTTTTCTTTCCTCTTCTCATACACTTACTGACTTAGCTTAATACTTTAATCATTTTCCCCTTCAATTTCTCATTAAATTTTGCCTTATCTCGTCACTATTTATTATTTTTCTTATCCTTGCTCGCGGTCTTTTTTTTTTTTTTTTTCGTCCGTAGATACAAATTAATCTCCGTGTCACTCGCTATCTGCTTTACTCTTTTTCTGACTTATACAAAAATTCTCATCAGATTGTAAAATTATCCTTAACAGATCAATACAACATGTCTGGAGGAATTCCCAAACCTAAGAGTTCATTTTTTCTCTGCACTAGATTACAGTACCGGTAACAATGTTGTTGATTTGCCTCGCAACAACTTTCTCGATATCCTTTTTGCTGACGAAACTTCCATTGAAAAGGTCAATCAAGATTATGTCCCCTGTCACCTTCCGTTCAAATCTCTCGTTCTTCGTCGCTTCAGTGTAGAGAAATCTTGTGTAAAATAAAACCATGACAAGCTCTTATCTTCAGTACCCGGTATACTACACTTAAACTAGGTGTCCATGGAAACAAGTAGACAATGGTAATAGCATTCTGTATCAAAACTGCACGGATTCCAATATAGCGGCTATCATAGTAGGGTAAAGCATTATTTAATAGAAACTTTTACACGTATCAGGATTTTACTTGGGCTTGTCATTCTGCTCTCGTGGTTGATCAACCAAAAAGCTAAAAGTAAAAGTAAGAGGTTGGTCCCGTTTTATGGAACTGGTTAGATATTATAAACATTCTAAAACAGATTCGTTCCATACAGCTAAACAGTGTATTTTGTTACTATAATCTAAAGAAACAAAAAGCGGGCACACCTGTGATGAATTGATCTTTAGCAGCGGAACAAATTCTTTCAGAGCCATTTTCAGAACTAGATAGAAGAAAAATCAAACGTGGGACACAAAAGTGTGGCGCTAAATTAGAAATTCTACGCTGTAACTTTTACAGCAACTCATGTGGAGGCAACAGCCTAAAGAAACAGTTTATTGATTTTCAACAGTTGAATATATCGTACCAGCTTACCGTGCACGCAACTTGGTTTCATTTATCGCGTGCACCTTTAGTGTTACAAGATTTTTGTTTCATTGTGCACAAAATCGTTAAATGGTTCTCAATGCTGTTCTAAATACTTAACAGTTACATTTCATTTTTCTACTTCAATTCGTAGGTCAAGGTTTAGAACATTTTGAAAAAAGGTCCTCTCGTGATGATCTCTCTTGCCTTGCTTCATAGAGATTTAAGAAATGGAAAAAGTAGTAGTAGTAGTAGTAGTAGTAGTAGTAGTAGTAGTAGTAGTAGTAGTAGTAGTAGTAGTAGTAGTAGTAGTAGTAGTAGTAGTAGTAGTAGTAGTAGTAGTAGTAGTAGTAGTAGTAGTAGTAGTAGTAGTAGTAGTAGTAGTAGCAGAAGAAGTAGCAGTAGTAGTAGTAGTAGTAGTAGTAGTAGTAGTAATAGTAGTAGTAGTAGTAGTAGTAGTAGGAGTAGGAGTAGAAGTAGTAGTAGTAGTAGTAGTAGTAGTAGTAGTAGTAGTAGTAGTAGTAGTAGTAGTAGTAGTAGTAGTAGTAGTAGCAGTAGTAGTAGTCGTAGTAGTCGTAGTAGTCGTAGTAGTCGTAGTAGTAGTAGTAGTAGTAGTAGTAGTAGTAGTAGTAGTAGTAGTAGTAGTAGTAGTAGTAGTAGTAGTAGTAGTAGTAGTAATAGCATTAGTAGTAGTAGTAGCAGTAGTAGTAGTAGTAGTAGTAGTAGTAGTAGTAGTAGTAGTAGGAGGAGGAGGAGGAGGAGGAGGAGGAGGAGGAGACGTAGCGTATGTAGTTGTAGTAGGTATTCCAAACTGAGCTGTTAGCCGACTGGAAAATGGTCAGCCGGGCATGAAAAACGTAGATCTACCCTTTTTTTAAAGTGTTGTGTTATCGTCATTAATAATATTTTTTCAATAAAAACCATATCAAAATGTTGTGTTATTTATCGTCTTTTCTTTTATATAACTTTGGCATGAAAAAATGTCCGATAGGTCTATTAAAGAGCGTGTGAAAGGTGTCAGTGTTTTGTAAATTATTGTCCGATTCGCGGCAGCGCCGAGCTCGGCCGATCCGACCTAGCTCTCTTCAAATGACAATCGCTCTTACCACAAGAAAGATATTTTTATACGGTTTGAAACACATTAAAGGGCAGTAATTCTGCTTTCTTTTGATACCACACACAACGAGGCACGCCGTGAAGAAGGATAAGAAACTTCGAGAAGAAGACGAAAATTTAGAATTTTTAATGGTTTCAAGGAACATTTCCCGGCTTGTGTAGTACCAAAAGGAAGGCCATCCATTTTTCTAAAAGAATTCACAAACATCATTTGATTGTGTAACCTGTGGATGCAGCGAAAAGAGTTCAAACGCAGACACTTAGACCCATTTTAGCCCTTGCCGAGACCCGAAATGACGGCGGGTCAGTCTAGTCAACAGACTCAGTCCGGCATGTGTTGAGAACCCATCGCAGACCGCACTTCGCATCCCCAAACACTCAATGTGGAGGACATTTTATGTGAGTTAATACTACTTTATTTCTTTACATAAATTGATTTAATTATATTGGCTAATATATGTGTAATAAGAACTATTTTATTTTCTTATCGACTGTTTGTCGGTAAACGGAACAGCCACACTCTCATTCAAGAGTGACCTTCACTACGTTACCTTCGCTGACCTTATGACGTCACGAGAATATTATTTTCTATCGGCTCTCCTGTGCAATGGTTCTAAAAATAGGTCTAACTTCTGCATTTCTGTAAAATTTGTAGACAGCTGTTTAGCGTTTGTTAAGTGTTTACGTTTTGATATGAATCAAATATTTATAGATCTAATTTGATTCAATATTAAAACAGACACAGTAAATCTTATTTTCTCACAAGGCAGAAGTACTAACACTAATGTTTTAGTCAAGATTGTAGTACATAATGCTTAGATCTACGAGAATCTGAAATTGACAGTTGTACTTGTACTGTAGTCTGTAGATCAAGGATGGTCTGGACAGTAACTAAAAACAAAAGCAATTTTCGATCATATATCAGTTAATGATATTTATGAGACTTTTCTATAATTTTGTCATAGGATGCAATTTGCTTTAAAGAAAGTACAAGACAATTTAAGTACACATGTCTGGCCTCTAGATCATTGTTCACAGTCACATCTTGGGAAGGTTTTTTTTTTTTTTAATTATCATTATTATTATCATTATTATTATTATTATTATTATTATTATTATTACTACTACTACTACTACTACTACTACTACTACTACTACTACTACTACTACTACTACTACTACTACTACTACTACTACTACTACATATGTTTACATTGTATTATTGTAATTACATTGTATTTTATTAAATTTTTTAAAAACTTTTTTTGGTGGAATGGTGGTTTTGCTTTTGGTTTATAAAGCACCTTCATTACAGGTTTTAAATAGCTTTTATTTATCATCAACATTTATTTTACAACAGATGATGATAACTTCCGAGGGATGAAGGATCATTTCCTTATGTGTGGGAGAGGCAGAAGACCAGCTCTACCTTCTCTGCCGCTACTCAACAACCGGGTCCTTGTTCAGCTATTCCATTTGAGGGAGCAAGGGAGCGCCACTTGGGATGAGGTAAGTTTCTTAAATGTGCAAATATTTTTTTTTGTTGGAATAATGGAAATGTTGAAAATGCTTAATGTGCTTTGGTGTACTCCAAATTTCATAAATGTATTTTTATTCGTTACTATTCAAACACTTATATAAAGAAGATTTTTGGATGCCTCATTTTTGTTAAGGTGATTTTTATTTAATGTGTAAGAGAACATGGTAATTTGAGTAATCTTATAAGGCCTCAGTCTGTAGCGGATAAACTTCAATTTCAGGCCGTAATATTAGTTTTTATTACGTCTAATTTCATAGTTTCTCGATTTTTTGCGTCTTGTAAGGCCAAAAATGTGCTTTTGGGTTTGTTTGTTTTTTATTTTGTTTTTTTATATGGTTTTGTTTTTTTAATTCAAGGTGAAATATTAATCAAGAAAGTTGTACATATAAACTAGAACACGTGATTGGTTCACTGCGTCCAAGCGTTGTGTTTGGTTGCAAGGGTATCCTGATCATCTTTGGCATCTTCCAGGCCTATGAGACCCAAAGAGTGAGACTTAAACAAGTCAATGATTCCAGGTTTGTTCGCATTAGCATCAACAACCTTGTGGCTAGGAACCAAAACCAATTTCTATCCTTTAAATTTTTATATATATTTAAGATAAATTAGAAAGTAAAGGGTTTTCTTCGAATCCACAAGGTTTTTGGCTGTTGAGATTTAATGAGAAAATATAGAGCCAGCAGTCTTAGTCACAGAAAGCAGCAGTTGTGTAAATATCATAAGCTAACTAAACTGATACTTTTTTTAAT
The DNA here is from genome assembly GCA_033675545.1 of Elysia crispata. NCBI lineage: Eukaryota > Metazoa > Mollusca > Gastropoda > Plakobranchidae > Elysia > Elysia crispata. Next base: position 85,831 of record JAWDGP010004234.1, read on the forward strand.
GGATTTTAATTGAGGAATCTTGTTTAAAAACCCTCTGTGGCTCTCATTAATTATTTAAAACATTGTCTAAGAAGTGTCATTCAGTTCCAACAACAGAGAGGACAAATACTCAGTCATATTTTTTTTTATAGTTTTCTTTATTTAAAAACAAAAGTAGGCATCAAATTCATACCAGATTGTCAAGTTATGTGGAATCAATTTCAAATTTTTACAGCACAAACATTTTCGAAGTATTGGCATTGTTATCAAATTTTCCTTGATATGCTTTTCACGCATTATGAAGACACGTTGGGCTGTCTTGTAAATGAGATTGGAAAAAAATGGCAAGACTTTTCTTTAAAACATCACAATGTATATTTTTTATGGTGCTGATTGCATTTTGTTTAAGATATGTTTATTTTATAGATTACTTGAACTGGCACAGTATACAAATATTTTTAACAAATAACTTCAGGTATCAAGATTTCAAATCATTGTTAGAGAAAAATTATATTTGAAGAGGGAAGCTGAAAGAATTGAAAAAAGCCATATTGAAATTAAATAAGCTTTTTCAATTAGATATTTCACTATTATAGGCTTCTTAAGAGAGTTATATAATTGAACACTTTAGCTGTTTATTTCTTTTAAACTTCAGATTTTTGTGTAAACAATGATTTATGAATATGTTTAAAAAAATCAAAGTAAATTTAGTATATTTTAACATGCACAAGTCACATTTTAGCACTTTAACATTTTTTTTTATTGACCTGGCATTGATAAGTCTGTATTTCAGAGTAGTGTTAATTTTTTCTTCCTTTTTTTATAAACTCAAGTATTTTGTGAAGAAATTTTTAACAGGGTGCTTCTTAACATTAAATTGAACGAAAATTTTTGCTTATGTGAAACATTGCAGGTCCTGTATGTTATTAGTGCCCCAATCTCACCCATCTTCAGCAAACAGGAAAACACGACATTTGATTTAGTCTCTCTGGCCATTGTGTTGTGCACCTGCCCTCTATGGGCCTCATCATTATTCGAGAGGTATTGTTATGATGTTTTAATTGTTGTATGCCATAAGAGCAGCATTGATCAGTTGATTTTTACACACTGGAAGCGTCTTACGCAACTGTCCAAGCATTTTTTTTTACTGTTGAGCAGGTTTCAACAACCGTGAGAGCACATGGACCAAAGCTTTTTGGACAATAACTATGCTCGCAGCTGCTGTGGCAACAGTCTTGTAAGGCCTACTGTGCTGTCTCAGTTTGTTTCGTTTCATACAAAGTATTTCCAAAGTGGGCGTTGAGTTATTATAGTTAAACCTCTAGATCTAGTACCATTACAAGCATGATAAAAGATGAAGAGAAGGCGAAATTTAGTCCAATGGCAAGATTGACGCCTGTATCCAAATCTAGTTCAACAGAAGGAAAAATTGTCTTTTGAACTCATCAATCAATCAGTTAGGTGCCGTGCTCTTTAGCATTGCCGATCATGACTTTCCACACATCTCTATCCCTCATCACTTTCAGTGCTTCTGTCACTCGTCCTACTTTGAAAGTCCATCCAACATCTTTTGATGCTGTTTTGGTACAATCATTCCAGTTGTCACAAGATTTTGTACTTTCTCTCTTCTCTTGACATGTCCAAAAAAGGTTGCCTGGCGATTACTTATTCTATTTATGCTGAATCTTGTAGTGTCGGCTTCTTGTAACAGTTTTGGTTGATTTCTTTACAGTCCATGAGATTTTCTCATTTTGTTGTCTCCAGTTTCTTTTGTAACTGTTTTGAAATTGTGCAAGCTTTGTATTGATACATCAGAATGGGTTCAATAGAGCACTTCAGGGCTCTTCTTTTTGTGCGAATTGAGATGTGGTTATTTGTTAGTATAGATTTCATTCTCTGGAAGCTCAGTGTAAGTTATGTCCATCACTTGATATTAAAGTACCCAAGTATTTGAATTGACCCCTTTGCTTGAGTTTATTACCTTTGATAAAGATGTTGATGTGCGGAGACTATAACTTTGACTAATCACCATTAGTTCTATCTTTTTGCTATTCAATTGCAACCCTTTTTTTCTGCTCTCTTCTTCAAAAATCGTTAATAATTGTCGCAAGTCTTCTTTATTTTCTGGAATTAATACAGTGTCATCAGCGTATCTCAACATGGAGCCAAATTCTGTTCACTTTGAGTTTGTCAGCAACTTGCCATAAGCCCATAAATCTAGCACCCTTATCTGACAGCTCACAGTGGATGGGTGGACACTGTCTCTTCCCAGGAATTTTACCCGCGCAGTAGAAAAAGGCATGCAGCTGGAATGCGTGGAATGCAATTCACACTACTTTTTTAACACAAAATTGCAAAACATGCAATACTGATGTCATTTCCCAATAAAATTTCATTTTCAAATTTTTTTGTGGGGTATATTATTAACTATTTTTGTTGTTGTCTGGGTTTTGTCTGTGGTACAAGGGAGTTGAGTTCTGGGGCTGTCAACAGCAAGACGTTTTCTATTATATTTTTCATTCTATTTTTATCATTTCTTATGGCTGCACTTCTTGCCAAGCGTGAAACAGTTGAGTGAAGTTGTTCCCATCCTGCTCCCTAAGAAAGCCTAGTCCAAAACCTGTCCTATGCATAAAATCAGTGCTATTCTTTTTTAAAATGTGCTGCTTGGCAATGATGCGATTGGGAAAGCACTGTCTGTAAAATTTTATGTATTCAGAAGTTGCAATCTCTGCTTGTAATGTGGTTTCCTCTGGTTGGGCTTTTGAGGTTAAAGAGTGAATGCCTTCAAAATGTGAGTTAAGTGTGTCAAACATATCTTTGGTAGGGAGCGCAACTCCTAAAATGTCATCATTTTCTTCAGTGGTGACTTATAAAGTTTCCACCATGGTATGCTTGTCTTTCTATTTTGTTTTTGTAGTACTGTCTCTGAGCTTTCTTGGATTGGGCCCACAGCTTTATTTTTGTCTCTTCAATTTTTTTCAACTCCTCTTTGCCTCTTTTCTCCACATTCTTCTTCTGCTCTCATCATCTAGTATAGCGTTCCTTTTGAAAGTACTATTTGTTTTTTCTTTTCTTCAGCTTTGAGCCAGTTGCGTCTGTAATTTGAATGTTTCTGCTTGGCTATTATCTCATCTCTATTTTGGACTTCCTTTTGTATCAGATTGGGATGTTTTAGTGTGATTCCAAGAAGAATATATAAATATGGAGGGGCTATGTTTGCTATCTTTATTTCTAGGAATGGATGTCTGAGTTTATTGTTAAAACATTTAACTGCATTTGTTTTCCCACCGCTCTCCAAAAACTGTTGTGCATCTGTGTGTAAAGATTGTAGTGCTCTCTTTTTGGTAGGTTCCTTACTTTCTGTTTGGAATCAAGACAGAACAGGCACGGAATGTCCCTGTCGCTCCTGAAATGCCATAGGACAAGAAAGCATAGTCTCCAAAGAGGAAGACAACAATCTCTTCTGTCTCCGTGCGAAGTTTTGTAATGCATGTATTTGGTTTTTTAGCTCTTTGAAAATTGTTTGCAGATTTTTTACTGTGTCTTTTACCTCTGCTATAGCTACCAGGTGTGTATTTGCCTTAGAGTTGTTTTTCGGCACTCTCTCTCTCTCTCTCTCTCTCTCTCTCTCTCTCTCTCTCTCTCTCTCTATATATATATATATATATATATATATATATATATATATATATCCCCTCCTTTTCTTCCCTATCCCTTCTCTGTGTAACTCGTTCCTGTCTATTCATAATTATATGCTCCTCTCAACATCTTCAGTGATAATCTGACGGAGATCTTCAACCTCTTCTTCATTTTGAGAAGATCACCAGCCACAGACTAAACAACTTGAGACAATGTGCTTTTGAGAGGGAATCCTTACCATCTACTGAGTTTTGAAGAAGGACGAGATTGGAATCAACGTGACACAGCAGCGTAGTTCAGGAATTTTGCCCTTGATGTGTAAGTTGATCTTCTTTTCTCAAGAATTTTTAAACTAGTTTAAATTCATGTGATCATTGCTTTTGACGCTATAGCAGTCAAAGATCAGTTATAAAGGTAAAAATGAACTAGTATAGACATGTCCATTGACTTTTACTTTTCAAACACAGCATTATACCAGGATTCTGTCAAAGTCTTTAGGGAGAGGAGTTGCTGCTCTAAAGAAAGGAACTTAAATTTAACAAAGATCCAAAATCAGCTGTTATATATGTTTGATGTGGTAAAAAAAAATTATTTTGTAAGCTTATTGTCAAATTATTGTTTTATCACAATTATAATGGGAATAAGGCTGGTAGACTTCAGAAATCAATTCCCGTTCATGACTTGGCAGAGATATAGGCTTAAAGTGCTGAAATCTTCTGTTGGTTCAATTCAAGCAGCCTTGTGACATCATTGCATTATTATCTTTTTTTAAGTGTGTTTTTCTTCGTTTTCTCCAGTAGGACAGACAGGTTTTTCAATCTTTCATGTCATCTCTTTTCTTATCCTTTCTGCTTAAAACAAACTTTCTCTTTCACAAAAATCATTTTCTTTTTCTCCAAAAATTAGGAGAGGTGAAAAAATCATCTGTTCTTGCTTTAAGTCTTTGCAGGTCAAGACAAATTTTGGGCTACATTTGTAGACCAATCAAAGGTAGTCAGCTTACACCTCATGTACAAGTGAGACTTACATGTTTATCTTCTAATATTCATGTCTTTCTTTTCAAGCAAATTTCATGTCTGCAAAGTGTTGTCTGTGAATACATTCCTTTGTTTTATGGTTTGCTTGTTTTTTCACTATGTATGCTTTGAGTCCTTTGTATTTTCCAGCTTTGAAAATGTTATAGAACTGGAGTGAGATGTTATATTTGCAATCTGTGCTGTATTTATGACAGTGGTTGTCTATACATAATTTTATGTAGAGCAGCGCCCAACATATGCGGTTACCATCTACGTTGAAACAACAAAGACATATAGCTTACAACTACCTTTATTAGATGTACCTTTTTTTTTTTGTAAAACACGGCAATCCTTATTCATAGAAAATTCTGTATGAATTAGGGACCCTGCTCTTTGCAGTAGGCGATCATGACCTTCTGTGCATCTCTATACCTTGATGCTGTTAAGTGCCTCTGTCACTCATTTTACATTTAGCCACTTATCTTTTCTCGCTTCTTTCCCCTGCTGCCGTTTCCTTTAAAATCAATCGAGTTGCCACAAGATGTTTTAGTTTTTTTTTTCTCATCACATGGCCCAAAAAAGACTGCCTATAGTTTACATATGGTATATATGAGCATTTTGGACTTTCGATACAGAACAAAACGATTTTAACTGAATGGTGGACACTTGAATAAATCCATACTCTATAGCCACACTGATGAGTCGTAATACGACGAAACACATCCTAGAATGTGTCTGTGGATGAGTGAAAAAAATTATTGTTCCTTTATGCAAATATTTCCCCTTAAAAACGATTGATAATCTTGACTGGGGGAAGGAATTCCTCCATCCTCCTTAATTTATAATAGGTTTAATCGTAGATAAAAAGAAACTTGCTCAGTTTTATTTTTTTGTATTATTAGATTTTCTAAAAATGTTCAATTTCACTTTTTTTCTAAACCTGTAAAGTTCTATTTAGATAATTACTAAAATCTGATGAGATTAAATTAGCTCTTGAAACAAAGAATTTTGTGCAGTTATTATAAACTATCTTTATGTAAATTGTATCTCATTATTTCATATACAATATATTTCAAATTTGATATATATCTAGCTAAGGTTTCACCCGCCCCCCCATATTAATCTTTCTTTTTTGTGGTTCCTTTTCAGAAGTAAAATGTGGGACCTTGTTTGAATCCTCAAAGCTTTCTTATCATCCAGTTTTTATTTCTCTTGACAACGCTTTTAAAGAGAACAGGGAAAATATATTGACTGGAGTAAATTAATTAATATGTGAACAAAAATCTTATGTGAATTATCAGTTGTGCTTTATTGTAATGCAATGTAAGCTGAAAGTCAAACAGATTAAAGTTCATTTAACAGGCAATGCCCCTATATTTATTATCTCTTTTAATGAAAATGTCATATTCGTTTATGTTATATACATAAGTTTCATTGACGTTATTTTTTTAGACTGTATTATGTGTCTTTTTTATGTAATTGTGTATTATAAAATTATTTCTTTTTATATTATTATAATTTGGATTTCTCTGAATAAACTCAGATAACACTCTTATCTGTCTTTTTTATTTTTGATATTGTTCCTGTTTTTAATACCTCCCACATTCAATACATTGAGAGTTTAAACCCAAAGGTTTTCGTATGTGTTTAAGGTATTTATCAAGTGATTTCAATTCATTGCAATTTGCACAGAGTTTAAGATCCGTCAGTTTTATACGAAAGAAATATTGAACTCCATATAAAGTGATAGAAACATACAACTGCCACATAGATGGTGAATCAATATTGAACAATGAAATAGGGGTGAGAAATACTTCTATACTTCTATCTCTATAAACAAGCATAATAACAAAATATCATTACAATAGAATAGATATTGAAATAAAAAATCAAAACGATAGAATCGATTTCGATTTTTTCTTTCTCTATACTAATACAATACCAATGCTGTAGAATCGAAATGATTTCTATAAATCATCAAAATAATACCATATTATCAAAATATAATCGAATTTGAGACTAATCTTGATTTACCCAAGCAGGATATAGCTGGTAACAATCAGCAGCTGCATATATTATATTTTATAATTACATGTTCTCTTAATATAACAAAAATGACACGATTTTTTTTGGGGGGAAGGGGGGGGGGGGGTGTTGAGTGAATGGGCAATAAGGTTTTTAACTGGAGTTGGAGTAAATCTTTACGATTGGACTGATGACTCGAAAAAGATCGAGATGTAGATGAGATAAAAGATTTGGGACGGGCTGAAAGGATAATAGTTATTGTGAAATTCCAATATGAATGCTAATCAATTCTATTTTGGTAATCTATATAAATTATAATTAGCATTATTCCAATATGGCCGCTAGTTAATTCTATTTTGGCCATCTCTACAGTTAGCATAATGCCAATATGGCCGCCGATTAATTCTATTTTGGCCATCTCTATAATTAGCATAATGCCAATATGGCCGCCGGTTAATTTTATCTTGGTAATCTCTATAACAAGCATAATTTCAATGTGGCCGCCAGTTGATTCTATTTTGGCCATCTCTATAATTAGCATAAATCCAATATAGCCGCCGATTAATTCTATTTTGGCCATCTCTATAATTAGAATAATTCGAATTTCATTCTGGTAATCTATATAAGTACATTAAATCCAATATGGCCGCCAATTATTTCTGTTTTGGCCATCTCTATAATTAGCATAATTCGAATTTCATTCTGGTAATCTATATAAATACAATAAATCCAATATGGCCGCCAATTAATTCTATTTTGGCCATCTCTATAATTAGCATAATGCCAATATGGCCGCCGGTTAATTTTATCTTGGTAATCTCTATAACAAGCATAATTTCAATGTGGCCGCCAGTTGATTCTATTTTGGCCATCTCTATAATTAGCATAAATCCAATATAGCCGCCGATTAATTCTATTTTGGCCATCTCTATAATTAGCATAATTCGAATTTCATTCTGGTAATCTATATAAGTACATTAAATCCAATATGGCCGCCAATTAATTCTATTTTGGCCATCTCTATAATTAGCATAATTCGAATTTCATTCTGGTAATCTATATAAATACAATAAATCCAATATGGCCGCCAATTAATTCTATTTTGGCCATCTCTATAATTAGCATAATGCCAATATGGCCGCCGGTTAATTTTATCTTGGTAATCTCTATAACAAGCATAATTTCAATGTGGCCGCCAGTTGATTCTATTTTGGCCATCTCTATAATTAGCATAAATCCAATATAGCCGCCGATTAATTCTATTTTGGCCATCTCTATAATTAGCATAATTCCAATTTCATTTTGGTAATCTATATAAGTACATTAAATCCAATATGGCCGCCAATTATTTCTGTTTTGGCCATCTCTATAATTAGCATAATTCGAATTTCATTCTGGTAATCTATATAAATACAATAAATCCAATATGGCCGCCAATTAATTCTATTTTGGCCATCTCTATAATTAGCATAATGCCAATATGGCCGCCGGTTAATTTTATCTTGGTAATCTCTATAACAAGCATAATTTCAATGTGGCCGCCAGTTGATTCTATTTTGGCCATCTCTATAATTAGCATAAATCCAATATAGCCGCCGATTAATTCTATTTTGGCCATCTCTATAATTAGCATAATTCGAATTTCATTCTGGTAATCTATATAAATACAATAAATCCAATATGGCCGCCAATTAATTCTATTTTGGCCATCTCTATAATTAGCATAATTCGAATTTCATTCTGGTAATCTATATAAATACAATAAATCCAATATGGCCGCCAATTAATTCTATTTTGGCCATCTCTATAATTAGCATAATGCCAATATGGCCGCCGGTTAATTTTATCTTGGTAATCTCTATAACAAGCATAATTTCAATGTGGCCGCCAGTTGATTCTATTTTGGCCATCTCTATAATTAGCATAAATCCAATATAGCCGCCGATTAATTCTATTTTGGCCATCTCTATAATTAGCATAATTCCAATTTCATTTTGGTAATCTATATAAGTACATTAAATCCAATATGGCCGCCAATTAATTCTATTTTGGCCATCTCTATAATTAGCATAATTCGAATTTCATTCTGGTAATCTATATAAATACAATAAATCCAATATGGCCGCCAATTAATTCTATTTTGGCCATCTCTATAATTAGCATAATGCCAATATGGCCGCCGGTTAATTTTATCTTGGTAATCTCTATAACAAGCATAATTTCAATGTGGCCGCCAGTTGATTCTATTTTGGCCATCTCTATAATTAGCATAAATTCAATATGGCCGCCGGTTAATTTCTATTTTGGCCATCTCTATAATTAGCATAATTTCAATATGGCCGCCAGTTAATTCTATTTAGGCAATGTGTATATTTAGTATAATCCAATATGGCCGCCAGTTAATTCCAATTTAGTAATCTCTATAATTAGCATAAATCCAACATGGCCGCCGGTTAATTTCTATTTTGGCAATGTCTATAATTAGCATATTAACCAATATTTTATCTTGGTAATTATCATAAATCCAATTTCATTTTGGTAATGTATATAAATACAATAATTTCAATGTGGCCGCCAGTTGATTCTATTTTGGCCATCTCTATAATTAGCATAAATCCAATATAGCCGCCAATTAATTCTATTTTGGCCATCTCTATAATTAGCATAATTCCAATTTCATTTTGGTAATCTATATAAGTACATAAAATCCAATATGGCCGCCAATTAATTCTATTTTGGCCATCTCTATAATTAGCATAATTCGAATTTCATTCTGGTAATCTATATAAATACAATAAATCCAATATGGCCGCCAATTAATTCTATTTTGGCCATCTCTATAATTAGCATAATGCCAATATGGCCGCCGGTTAATTTTATCTTGGTAATCTCTATAACAAGCATAATTTCAATGTGGCCGCCAGTTGATTCTATTTTGGCCATCTCTATAATTAGCATAAATCCAATATAGCCGCCGATTAATTCTATTTTGGCCATCTCTATAATTAGCATAATTCGAATTTCATTCTGGTAATCTATATAAATACAATAAATCCAATATGGCCGCCAATTAATTCTATTTTGGCCATCTCTATAATTAGCATAATGCCAATATGGCCGCCGGTTAATTCCAATTAATCTCTATAATAGGCATAATTTCAATGTGGCCGCCACTTGATTCTATTTTCGCCATCTCTATAATTAGCATAAATCCAATATGGCCGCCGGTTAATTTAATTTTGGCCATCTCTATTATTAGCATAATTCCAATATGGCCGCCGGTTAATTTTATTTTGGCCATCTCTATAATTAGCATAATGCCAATATGGCCGCCGGTTAATTTTATCTTGGTAATCTCTATAATAAGCATAATTTCAATGTGGCCGCCAGTTAATTCTATTTTGGCCATCTCTATAATTAGCATAAATCCAATATGGCCGCCGATTAATTCTATTTTGGCCATCTCTATAATTAGCATAATTCGAATTTCATTCTGGTAATCTATATAAATACAATAAATCCAATATGGCCGCCAATTAATTCTATTTTGGCCATCTCTATAATTAGCATAATGCCAATATGGCCGCCGGTTAATTCTATTTTGGCCATCTCTATAATTAGCATAAATTCAATATGGCCGCCGGTTAATTTTATCTTGGTAATCTCTATAATTAGCATAATTTCAATATGGCCGCCGGTTAATTCTATTTTGGCCATCTCTATAATTAGCATAAATTCAATATGGCCGCCGGTTAATTTCTATTTTGGCCATCTCTATAATTAGCATAATTTCAATATGGCCGCCAGTTAATTCTATTTAGGCAATGTGTATATTTAGTATAATCCAATATGGCCGCCAGTTAATTCCAATTTAGTAATCTCTATAATTAGCATAAATCCAATATGGCCGCCGGTTAATTTCTATTTTGGCAATGTCTATAATTAGCATATTTACCAATATTTTATCTTGGTAATTATCATAAATCCAATTTCATTTTGGTAATCTATATAAATACAATAAATCCAATATGGCCGCCGATTAATTCTATTTTGGCCATCTCTATAATTAGCATGATTTCAATATGGCCGCCAGTTAATTCTATTTTGGCCATCTCTATAATTAGCATAAATTCAATATGGCCGCCTGTTAATTTCTATTTTGGCCATCTCTATAATTAGTATAATCCAATATGGCCGCCAGTTAATTCCAATTTAGTAATCTCTATAATTAGCATAAATTCAATATGGCCGCCGGTGAATTTCTATTTTGGCCATCTCTATAATTAGCTTAATTCCAATATGGCCGCCGATTAATTCTATTTTGTCAATCTCTATCATTATCATAATTTCAATACGGCCGCCAGTTAATTCTTTTTTGGCAATCTCTATAATTAACATAATTCCATATGGCCGCCGGTTAATTCTATTTGGCAATCTCTATAAATAGCATAATTCCAATATGGCCGCCGGTTAATTCTATTTTGGCCATCTCTATAATTAGCATAATTCCAATTTCATTTTGGTAATCTATATAAATACAATAAATCCAATATGGCCGCCAGTTAATTCTATTTTGGCCATCTCTACAATTAGCATAATTCCAATATGGCCGCCGATTAATTCCATTTTCGTCATCTCTATAATTAGCATAATTCCAATATGGCCGCCGGTTAATTCTATTTTGGCCATCTCTATAATTAGCATAATTCTAATATGGCCGCCGATTAATTCTATTTTGGCCATCTCTATAATTAGCATAATTTCAATATGGCCGCCAGTTAATTCTATTTAGGCAATGTGTATATTTAGTATAATCCAATATGGCCGCCAGTTAATTCCAATTTAGTAATCTCTATAATTAGCATAAATTCAATATGGCCGCCGGTTAATTTCTATTTTGGCCATCTCTATAATTAGCTTAATTCCAATATGGCCGCCGATTAATTCTATTTTGGCCATCTCTATAATTAGCATAATTTCAATATGGCCGCCAGTTAATTCTATTTAGGCAATGTGTATATTTAGTATAATCCAATATGGCCGCCAGTTAATTCCAATTTAGTAATCTCTATAATCAGCATAAATCCAATATGGCCGCCGGTGAATTCTATTTTGGCAATCTCTATAATTAGCATATTTACCAATATTTTATCTTGGTACTTATCATAAATCCAATTTCATTTTGGTAATCTATATAAATACAATAAATCCAATATGGCCGCCGGTTAATTCTATTTTGGCCATCTCTATAATTAGCATAATTCCAATATGGCCGCCGATTAATTCTATTTTGGCCATCTCTATAATTAGCATAATTTCAATATGGCCGCCAGTTAATTCTATTTAGGCAATGTGTATATTTAGTATAATCCAATATGGCCGCCAGTTAATTCCAATTTAGTAATCTCTATAATTAGCATAAATTCAATATGGCCGCCGGTTAATTTCTATTTTGGCCATCTCTATAATTAGCTTAATTCCAATATGGCCGCCGATTAATTCTATTTTGGCCATCTCAATAATTAGCATAATTTCAATATGGCCGCCAGTTAATTCTATTTAGGCAATGTGTATATTTAGTATAATCCAATATGGCCGCCAGTTAATTCCAATTTAGTAATCTCTATAATCAGCATAAATCCAATATGGCCGCCGGTGAATTCTATTTTGGCAATCTCTATAAGTAGCTTATTTACCAATATTTTATCTTGGTACTTATCATAAATCCAATTTCATCTTGGTAATGTATATAAATACAATAAATCCAGTTAATTCTATTTGGGCAATGTGTATATTTAGTATAATCCAATATGGCCGCAAGTTAATTCCAATTTAGTAATCTCTATAATCAGCATAAATCCAATATGGCCGCCGGTGAATTCTATTTTGGCAATCTCTATAAGTACCTTATTTACCAATATTTTATCTTGGTACTTATCATAAATCCAATTTCATTTTGGTAATGTATATATATAAATACAATAAATCCAATATGGCCGCCAGTTGATTCTATTTTGGCCATCTCTATAATTAGCATAATTTCAATATGGCCGCCAGTTAATTCTATTTAGGCAATGTGTATATTTAGTATAATCCAATATGGCCGCCAGTTAATTCCAATTTATTAATCTCTATAATTAGCATAAATTCAATATGGCCGCCGGTTAATTTCTATTTTGGCCATCTCTATAATTAGCATAAATCCAATATGGCCGCCGGTGAATTCTATTTTGGCAATGTCTATAATTAGCATATTTACCAATATTTTATCTTGGTAATTATCATAAATCCAATTTCATTTTGGTAATCTATATAAATCCAATATGGCCGCCGGTGATTTCTATTTTGGCCATCTCTAAAATTAGCATAATGCCAATATGGCCGCCGGTTAATTTATTTAGGCCATCTCTATAATTAGCATAAATCCAATATGGCCGCCCGTTAATTTTATTTTGGTAATCTCTATAATAAGCATAATTTCAATGTGGCCGCCAGTTGATTCTATTTTGGCCATCTTTATAATTAGCATAAATCCAATATGGCCGCCGATTAATTCTATTTTCGCCATCTCTAAAATTAGCATAATGCCAATATGGCCGCCGATTAATTCCAATTTAGTAATCTCTATAATTAGCATAATTCCAATATGGTCGCCGGTTAATCCTATTTTGGTAATCTCTATAAATAGCATAATGCCAATATGGCCGCCAGTTAATTCTATTTAGGCAATCTCTATATTTAGTATAATCCAATATGGCCGTGGTTAATTCCGATTTGGAAGTCTCTATAGTTAGCATATTTCTAATATGGCCGCCGGTTAATTCCAATTTGGTAATCTCTATAATTAGCATAATTCCAATTTTACTCCGGTCTGAAATTCGATTATATTTTGATAATATGGTATTATTTTGATGATTTATAGGGATCATTTCGATTCTACAGCATTGCTATTGTATTAGTATAGAGAAAGAAAAAATGGAAATCTTTCTACCGTTTTGAATTTTTTTTAAATTTCGAATTCTATTCTATTGTAATAATATTTAATTATGCTTGATTTGTAGAGATAGAAATAAAGCGGATTTTTTCACCCCTATTTAATTATTCAATATTGATTCACCATCTTTGTGGCAGTTGGCTATTCCATGTTATGTTCCCAACACATACCACCCACGCATTATCAATTCGGTAATAAGGGTTTATGTTTCTATTACTGTAAATGGAGTTCAATATTTCTTTTGTATAAAAATGACGGATCTTAAACTCTGTGCAAATTGCAATGAATTGAAATCACTTGATGAATACCATAAATACATACGAAAACCTATTAAAAACAAGACATTTATCAAAAACAACAAAGACAGATAAAAAAAGAGTGTTATCTGAGTTTATTCAGAGAAATCCAAATTATAAAAATATAAAAAGAAATCATTATAATACACATTGTTTTCTAAAATAATTAAAAAGACACATAACAGTCTTTTAAAAATAACGTCAGTGAAACTTATGTATATAACATAAACGAATAATTTTATGACATTTTCATTAAAAGAGATAATACATATAAGGGCATTGCCTGTTAAATGGACTTTAATTTGTTTGACTTTCAGCTCACATTGCATTACAATAAAAGACAATTAATAATTCACATAAAATTTTTTCAAAAACATTAATTAGGTTTTTACTCCAGTCAACATAGTTTCCATGTTCTCTTTAAATGCGTTATCCAGAGAAATAGTAACTGGATGACAAGAATGCTTTGAGGATTCAAACAAGGTCCCACGTTTTACTTCTGAAAAGGAATCACAAAAAAGAAAGATTAATATGGGGGTAAAACCTTAGCCAAATAAAGACTAGGAAAAAAAGACGAGGCAACAAACGTTTGTCTTTTGTTAATCCAAAACTAGGTCGACCGTTTCCACAAGAACCACCACCTTGACATTCACAATGTAAAAAAACACGTCCTCTCTATGTTTTGAGAACGATGTTGTTTTGACTGTGAAGGAGTTGCTCTAGATAGCTATTAACAAATGTCATCGTAACAGTGAGCTGATTAACCAGCCGATCGGGTGAGCAATATTCAACTGAAAAGGCTTGTATTATAGGCGTCTCGACTAAAATCGACAATGTATACTGAAACTTGAGTTTCTTTAGAAATGGTTATAAGTTTTGTAACATTTAAAACTAGAGGCTTATATAATAAAATATTTAAAACAAAAATAACTTAAATTATATATATATATATATATATATATATATATATATATATATATATATATATATATATATTGTCATTGTATGCTTATGCTGTCTGTCTGTCTGTCTGTCTATCTCTCTCTCTCTCTCTCTCTCTCTCTCTCTCTCTCTCTCTCTCTCTCTCTCTCTCTCTCTCTCTCTCTATTTCTCTTTCTCGTTCTAACCCTCTTTGAAATTTGAAGTAAAAATAAAGCCAGAAAATACATCGCTACATGGCGACTTACATAAAGATACATGAGCTTAAATAAAGATAGCACTGTACAAAGTTTTTTAACTAAAAATATAGGAAGAGAAGTTCACAAATATATTCTTTCATATAATGCTATTTTTATCACTGTCAGTCAATCCCACAAGTGCCTCGAATTAACCTGGATTAGAAATATTGTTACTACCCCGAGGTCCTCCTTTCAAAAATCGGCTAGTTGCACCCTTGGGTCCACATATCCCTCACATAAAAGCCTCAAGAGTTGGGAGAAAAAGAAAAAAAAGGTTTGACTCTGGTTAGCCAGCTCTAATAAGAGTTTAGAGCTAATGTCTTAATATGAAGTGAAAAATAGAAATGAAGATTTAATATGGGAAAAAATGATATAGGATATAGGACAAGGGAAAAGGAGAAAATCCTCATAGTCTAAGCCCAGAATAAGACAGAACGACAAAAATGGGAGAGAAAAGAAAGAGTGAGAATGGAGGCGAGGTTTAGACAGTTACATCATACAGTGTTGAGCTGAAGATCATATTCTTATAGCTCATTATTAAAATGGCTTCACTGAAGAGCAAAAAAGAATGGCTACAGCAAGCAGTGTAAAAATTAAATGTATGTTTATAAAAAGTGTAAATCTTAGAATGCTTTAAGATTAACTCAAATTTATAATATTTGCTCAAATTAGAGGTAAAAAAGCATGACTTATATTGGGCGGCAGCTCAGAGCACACTCTGAGAAAGAGGAATGAGGGTATCTTTCCCTCTGCTAGTCTGTGAGAGGTCCATGGGCAAGACCAATTAAAAATAAAACATGAAATGATATCAGACAGCAACAATGTGAGTTGATGGGTAAATCAGCTCATTAAAACAAAAAAAATAATAAAGTGCGGTGTCTGACAAGGATGTGTGCTTGCTCCAGACCTTTTCTCTCTCTCTACAGTGAAATGATTTGAGAAGCATAGAAGGATACCCAGGAATTAAAATAGGAGGGCACAAAGTAAGCAACATGAGATACGCTGATGACGCTGTATTAATTGCAGAAAATAAAGAAGACTTGCCACAATTATTAGACATCACTGAAGAAGAAAGCAGAAGGAAAGGATATGGATTAAAGAGCAAAAATACAGAAGTAATGGTCGTCAATCGAAACAATGCGTGTGCACAGATCAATTTTTTAGTAGCCAAAGGTAATTCCTTCAGGAATCAATGAAAATACTTGGGCACTTGAATGTGAAGAGATGGACACAACAACTGTGAAATCGCATCAAAAAAGGCACTGGAGTGTTTTACTGAACCCATCCCTGGATGTTAGGCTTGGACAATTTAAAAAACAACTACAAAATTAACTGGAGGAAACAGAAATGTGGTTCCTAAAGAGAATGCTATGAATCTTATTTATGGACTTCAAAGAAATCAAACTAAAGTGTGGTACGAGGAGCTGGCATATATATGCTCATAAATACCATATTTAATCTACAGGCAGTATTTTTTGGCCATGTGATGAGAAAAAAGAAACTGAAACATTTTTGAGAACTGGATTGATTTTAAAGGAAAAGGCAGCAGGGGAAAGAAGCGAGAGAAGATGTAGCATGGATTAAAAAAGCGGCTAAATGTAAAATGAGTGACAGATGCACTAACAGCATCAAGATATAGAGATGCGCAGAAGGTCATGATTGCCTAATCTAAAGAGCAGGGCACCTAATTCATTGATATACCGGGTATTTTCCATGAATCATCTAAGGATTTGTGTCTAGCTACAAAAAAAAAAAAAAAAAAAAAGATGTATCTAATAAACGTAGTTGTAAGCAATATAAACATATATTGTCTCTGTTGTTTGAACGTAGATGAATACCACATATGTTGAGCGCTGTTCTACATAAAATTATGTATAGACAACCACTGCCATAAGTACAGCAAAGATTGCAAATATAACATCTCACTCCAGTTCTATAACATTTTCAAAGCTGGAAAGTTCAAAGGACTCAAATCACACATAGTGAAAAAAAAACATAATACGAAGGAATGTATTCACAGACAACACCTTGCAGACAAGTCTCACTTGTACATAAGGTGCAAGCTAACTACCTTTGATTGGTCTACAAACGTAGCCCAAAATTTGTCTTGACCTGCAAAGACAAAGAAGGAACAAATGATTTTTTCCCTCTCTTTATTTTTTGAGAAAATCCAAAACAAAAATGATTTTTGTGAAAGATGAAGTTTGTTTTAAGCTGAGAGGATAAGAAAAGAGATGACATGAAAGATTGAAAAACCTGTCTGTCCTACTGGAGAAAACGAAGAAAAACGCACACAAAAAAAATAATAATAATGCAATGATGTCACAAAGCTGCTTGAATATATATATATATATATATATATATATATATATATATATATATATATATATATTCTCTCTCTCTCTCGTTCTAATGCTCTTTGAAATTTGAAGTAAAAAAAAACCCCAGAAAATACATCACTACATGGCGACTTACATAAAGATACATGTAAGTAAATAAAGATAATACTGTACTCACAGACAACACTTTGCAGACATGAAATTTGGTTGAAAAGAAAGACATGAATTTTAGAAGGTAAACATGTTAGTCTCACTTGTACATGAGGTGTTAGCTGACTACCTTTGATTGATCTACAAACGTAGCCCAAAATTTGTCTTGACCTGCAAAGACTTAAAGCAAGAAGAAATGATTTTTTCCCTCTCTTAATTTTTTTGAGAAAATCCAAAAGAAAAATGTTTTTGTGAAAGATGAAGTTTGTTTTAAGCTCAGAGGATAAGAAAAGAGATGACATGAAAGATTGAAAAACCTGTCTGTCCTACTGAAGAAAACGAAGAAAAACACACACGCAAAAAAATAATAATAATGCCATGATGTCACAAGGCTGCTTGAATTGAACCAACAGAAGGTCTCAGCACTTTTTCTATGACATCAAAAGCAATGATCACATGAATTTAAAGTAGTTTAAAATTCTTGAGAAAAGAAGATCAACTTACACATCAAGGGCAAAACTAGGTGTTGCGTCACTCTTCAAAACTCAGTAGATGGTAAGGATTCTCTCTCAAAAGCACATTGTCTCAAGTTGCTTAGTCTGTGGCTGCTGATCTTCTCAAAATGAAGAAGAGGTTGAAGATCTCTGTCAGATTATCACTGAAGATGTTGAGAGGAACATATAATTATGAATAGAAAGGAACGAGTTACACAGAGAAAGGATAGGGAAGAAAAGAAGGGGATATATATATATATATATATATATATATATATATATACAGAGAGAGAGAGGGAGGGAGGGAGAGAGAGAGAGAGAGAGAGAGAGAGAGAGAGAGAGAGAGAGAGAGAGAGAGAGAGAGAGAGAGAGAGAGAGAGAGAGAGAGAGAGAGAGAGAGAGAGAGAGAGAGAGAGAGAGAATTTATATACTTTTGTAATAGTTTTAAAGTGGCTTTATAAACTGAGGATTTTCTTTTCTAATGCTGAAACTGGTTTTAATGAAGCAAGTTTTTCTCGGTATAATGACGAGTTATAAATTTGTATATTAGAAGAGAGAGAGAGAGAGAGAGAGAGAGAGAGAGAGAGAGAGAGAGAGAGAGAGAGAGAGAGAGAGTAGATATGGTATCCTGAAAAAAAAACAACGAAACACCTAGCTGTACTCACTATTATCATATGAAGAAATAAGAATGATCTTTCGTTGGAAATAACGGTGAGCTGTGGGTGTAAAGATAGAGAGAAGAAATTTTTTTATACAAATGAATGATAAAATAAACACCAATATCATGGATAGTTTGAACTACAATACAAATCTCAATATTGGAATTGAAATGTATAAAAATTTATATTAATAATAATAATAAAAAATACATTATACTAGATAATATATCGTCTAGTTTTATACTTTCGCACAGGTTGGTACTCAATGATGGAAAAATATCGTACTCAGCGTAGAATTATATTTTTACCATTTCTTTTGCACGTCCAACCTTCAACAAAAGTTTGTCTGTCCAAGGACAGAATTTGTGGGGGATCACATGAATGTAAAATGTATACAGAATTCCCTAAATTTACGAACAATTCTCTTTCCTGTACAGTGGAACCCATGTTTAACATCTCGAATAGCGAAAACCATTGCTATAACGACAGAGCTAAATAACCTTTTTTTTCCTATATTCAATTTATTTCTGCAAAATTGACACCGCTTCCCAACCTGTAAAAACTGGAAAGAAAGCACCAAAACTTTAAATAGAAAAAAATCCTTAGCATTTTGCCCTGCCTGCATTGTAACAGTACAAGCGAACAAGCAATGCAGGCTTTCCTGTCTTTTCTCCACAGTCCGCATGTATATAAAAATATGTATTCATTTCCATAAGAGGCAGAATAGAAAAAAACAAAGGAAAGTGTAATTACTTCTTGGGTGAGGCCATGCCCTTGATGGTTCAAATACTACACTGTGATGGCCAGGAAGGGCGGAGACTGGTCTCGGCCTCTGGATCTTCAACCGAATCTTGGCTTGACAATCTAGTTTGAGGGACCTGTGAAAGTGATGAAGAGTATGTAGTTATGTATCTATAGATAGAGTTGAATGCTACAAAGTTCATTTAGTGTATAGCATCAAGTCACATGGTAGGCAGTGGCCAACATCTAAAGAAAAATAACTTTGGCTTATAAAATCTGAAACCTCAAAATAAATGATTGATTGGAAAATCTAGATCTAGAGTAAATTATAATATTTGTCCTATGAACTGCAAAATGTTTCAGATCAGTACTCTGACAATGTCTTTCAATAAGGCTTTTGGTGCCCTCATGCCAAATTTTCCATTCTGTTATAGATCTAGAATCTAGATCTAGATCTACTCCAAGAGGCAGGGAAGGATTTAAAAATCTAGGCTTAGGATAACTCACCCCTTATCTTTAACCAACCACTAAAATCTAAAATCAGATCGTCTAGATCTGGATATAAGACCTATCTATATTTAACTCTAAATCTCATTGGCACAATTGATGGGACTTACCTTTAGCATAGGCGCTGACCCGTCGAGGAGCTGGTGTGATTGGACGGGGAGTGCTTGCACACAAAGAGAATGCTTTTATATTTTAGGTACTTCAGTATTAGTTCTTTCACTGACTCACTCGATCTTTTCACAAATAGACTGTGAGTGCCACTGAAAATGATTTAAGGGCTGCCTCAAACTCTTCATACGTTTTGAACACACGTCCTTTCTCCATTTTGAACATTGGTGGAAAGGAAGTGAAATCTGAGTCAAACACG
Organism: Elysia crispata; assembly: GCA_033675545.1. Lineage (NCBI taxonomy): Eukaryota > Metazoa > Mollusca > Gastropoda > Plakobranchidae > Elysia > Elysia crispata. The sequence continues at coordinate 106,218 of JAWDGP010004234.1, forward strand.
AATTTTGTGACGTCACACGGGGGTCCGTGTCCGTTTAGACCAGTACCAATTATCTAGGAGGCCTGTTCATAGGTTATGTAATATTATTCAGATGGGCCGGTCTGCGGGGTGCTAGCAATGTGCTCTCTCTCTCTCTCTCTCTCTCTCTCTCTCTCTCTCTCTCTCTCTCTCTCTCTCTCTCTCTCTCTCTCTCTCTCTCTCTCTCTCTCTCTCTCTCTCTCTCTTTCTTTCTCTCTCTCATCTTTAGATTAATCCGACTCTTAACCCCCGTCTCTCTCTCTCTCTCTCTCTCTCTCTCTCTCTCTCTCTCTCTCTCTCTCTCTCTCTCTCTCTCTCTCTCTCTCTCTCTCTCTCTCTCTCTCTCTCTCTCTCTCTCTCTCTCTCTCTCTCTCTCTCTCTCTCTCTCTCTCTCTCTCTCTCTCTCTCTCTCTCTCTCTCTCTCTCTCTCTCCCTCCCTCCCTCTTCATCATAACTTCTAAGTACATGTAGGCTATACATTCAAATACTTAGAAACTCAAATGCACATGTACACTTTTCGAGATTTGATAATACAGTGGTACGGTACATCAAATACCGGCACTCGAGTGACACACTAAGAACACGTACATCAGATAATGATTGTATCAAGTCAGAAGAAGCAAATGAAGAGAGAGGGAAAGAGGGAGAGAGAGAGAGAGAGAGAGAGAGAGAGAGAGAGAGAGAGAGAGAGAGAGAGAGGGGAACAGAGATTATAATTTTGTAAAATTCGACCAAGGAACAAAAACAAACATAGTAGGTACGTAGAATCTTAGAGCAAGAGATAAAATAATGAATGAGAGAGAGAGAGAGAGAGAGAGAGAGAGAGAGAGAGAGAGAGAGAGAGAGAGAGAGAGAGAGAGAGAGAGAGAGAGAGAGAGAGAGAGAATGGGTGAAAGAGATGCAGACAGCCAGAGGTCTATTTGTGTGGAAAAGGGGGGTGCTAGATATGGTAATAGGTGCTAGCCATGTGCGCTTTATATCTGGCCTTCTCTCTTTCTTTCATCTCTCTAGCTCAATCCGACTCTTAACCCTTCCGGGCCTCTCTCTCTCTCTCTCTCACACACACACACTCTCCCTTCTCATCATAATTTCTATTACATTCAAATATTTACACTTTGAAACTCAGATCCACATGTACACCTTTTCGAGACTTGATAACACAGTGTTACAGTAGGCTACATTAAATAAAGGCACTGGAGTAACATGTCAAGAGCAAAACAAGGAATGACAGAATGTGAAAGACAAAAAAAGTTATGGTGATATTTAGAGTGAAAGAGATACAGACAGAAGTCTATGTGTATGTGGGAGGGGGGGGTGGTCAGAATGATGGGCAGTACTAACCTGTTCCAGTGTAAAAATGAAGGACAACTTCTAGCTGATCCCATTGATTCACAGTTTTACAGGGGAAATTTGGGTGTGTTACCAATTTAAAACCGTTGTAGTTTTCAAATTGAATTACAGTCACTCCTGCATCTGCATCTCTAAGTCTAATATGGAAGTATATAACATATTCATGCATACAACCACCGCGACTGAAGCTGGCAAGTGCTTGTTCTGTTCTATCTGCATTACAAGCACTGGGTCCATAGAGGAGCAAACTTTCTTGAAGGGCTTCCTGAACAGTGTCACAGTTAAACTTATTTTTTACTATGAATGTATCCAGTTCGTCAATTTCTCTGACTTTGTTTTCACTGAGAGCTTTTTTTAGGTAGGGCGAGGAGTTTTTGGATGAGCATGTGATATGGATGGTGAAGGTATCTCACCAAAGTTAATAGGAGGATGCATAGAGATTATAAATATTATCTTCCTCTTCGAATGTGAGGAGTATCAGAGAGCCAGTGTCGACTGCATACTCCAATATGTTCAGTCACTTTCTCAATTTTGTTAGGGAGACTCGAAACCCATTTATGACATTCAGTTGGGTCCTTCGGAAAACCATAATTATAAAATAACCGTTTCACTTTCTTTCCCCTTCTGACTGGCATAGCCGCTCTTACAGTTTGTAACAGTGCACTTTCTTCCCCTAAACAATAAACAGTTAAGGAAATTGATTATGACACCGATACACCATATAATGAAATATGAAACTTAAGGTTAAAGTATTGAGGGCACTTTGAGTATCAGAGATTTTAGTTAAAAGGCTTTTAAAAAACTTTGGCTCCCACTTTAGCACACCTTCTCTCTATAAAGTGATATCGCAGAGACCATAAAGGGAAAAGCTAATTAAACTTAAAGCATATTTAGATGAACTTAACATGTATAATTGTTTATCAGTCTATATATATATATATATATATATATATATATATATATATATATATATATATATATATATATTTATATTACATTGTATGATGTTTGGTGCCACGGGTCATACTCTATCAGTGTGCACACATTTAGAGGAAAATCTACACCAAATCACAAAAAAGCATTCTTGGAATGTTCCACATTGAAAGCATCTGTTAGAACAAGGTGCAATCCAAGGGCGAATAACAAAGAATAAGATAAGAAATATAATCCAAGAAAGAATGAATGTAATCCAATAACAAAATGGCAGGAGAGTCCAGTGAAAACACAGTGTGTACTGCTAAGCATACTCTAATCAACTGTTCAAACTTCGCGCAGGTGGCTGATAGCTAGCCAGATGATGGCCCATCTGAATAATGTTACGTAACCTTGTGAACAGGCCTCCTAGACAGATGGTACTGCTATAGACACATTGTTTGTATATTTTGAACCACGTGATGGACAATAATAGCACAGCCTCCATGATTTCTTAAAACCACGTGATAGCTATAAAAAGATTTTGCGGGTGCCTATTAGTCGTTTTCTTTTTGTCAAGCTGTGTTTACACTTACAAGTAGTAGTTCGTACATAAACTTTTTCTTTTTTTTTTCTTGAGGGGGGTGGGGATAGATCTCTTTGCATTCCTGAAGCGGGAACTTGCTTACAGCAGGATTTTTCTCCTGGAACTAAAATTCCCGTTATAGTCATGTTTTATTTATTTTGAGCACATCACTAGAGTGGTCTCGCTTATTGAATCTGTATAGCTTATCACTGTCTGCCTTTGGCCTTACACTTCGTTTCCTTCTGTTTTGTCTCCTCTTCTCTGATGTTGGCAATTAATGTCTATTGGTCAGTCAGCCCCAATTGCTGCAGAGAAAGAGACAATTGTGCGCGACGGTCTACAAGAGGTGACAGTAGAGAAGTTTTACAGTACTGGAGGTATCTGAGAGACGAGCAGACTTCTCGCTCGGATTGAGAGAACGTGGCATTACCTAAACTAGCTGTGATAAAGACAGGGTTAGCTTTCTTTACAGAAAAAAAAATAGGAGACGACGTAGAAAGTTGTCAACTTGATAATTATTAAACCCTAAAACAATTTTGGCTGGTTTTAATAGAAAGGAGGGAACACAGACACGGGCTAATTCTTCTTCACAGAACACCCCCCCCCCCCTGAGGAGGCTGCACAACCACTGGACGAGCCACAGCATTCCTGTCCCACAACTCATCTTCCCGGGTCTGACGGCACGTGCCCCCAGGTGCGCACGTCGGGGCCTCAATTATAAGTGCGGCAACCGAACTTCTCCGCAGATACCCCTGTTTCCTGCATGCAACAACTGAAAGGGGTTAGTTAGAAATCAATGGTTTATTTGGCGGAAAGTCTAAAACTGTCCTTACCCACAGGTCTGGAGGTGAGAAGAAAACTGGACGCTGCTATTTGACTTCCCTCCAACAGTGAACGGACAGAGGTGCTTTAGGCAGAACTATCCCGTTCATCGTGAATTAAACGCAGTGGAAACTGAGGTTACGGGGAAAATACGTGTAGTACGATGTACTAATTGACATAGAAGAGAAGAGTAGCATAAAGAAACGCGCACTCGAAGATAAAGACTTTCTTAGAACTTCTTTTTTAAGGGAGAAGAGCACTTCAGTACAAAGTTTAAAATAATTCTTCCAGTCAAGGAACTCGGCAAATCATTATGTTTTATAAAGTCATTTCAAGATGGAGACCATAATGATTGATTATGGAACATTTGAAAAAAAAAACCTATGGAAATCAAAATAACTTTCTTAAATTATTTTTAGTTAGATCAAGGTGCCTTGCCCTGCCACAGTGAAAAAGTATTCAACAAACCTTAGGTTTAGACAGAAACTATTTTCATTGAGCTGAAAATAAGAAAGGAATTGTTGAACAGATTTATTGCTTTTATCATCATACCTTGTCATTATCACCAATGTAACTAGATGTATTCAAGCTAGAACATTGATTTGAGATGCCTGTATGATTGTGTGCTTTGCCTATGACGTAATGACGAACGTATTCTTTTACTACATTTCTAGGGCATATTTATAGTCTTTGTGTGATAATCAAGACTGTAGGTATGTTATGTAAGCACACATCGATAATTATAAAGTACAGTGTATTTTTGGTGCACTATATTGGTGTGTGCTCAAGGAAAATTCTGGACGAGCGATTTTTTGGTGTGAACGCAGGATTACCGGGGGTGGGGGGCGGGGGAGGGGCAGGACAGAGCCACACTATTCGCTATTCGATTCAGACTGCCTTTACCTCTAATCTAAGGAGGCAAATTATACTCGGGGGAAGCTGATGCCATAGTGCTGTGCTTACCTCTCTGTCTGTCTGTCTCTCTCTCTCTGTCCGTCTCTCTGTCTGTCTATCTGTCTGTCTCTCTCTGTCCTCTTTGTGTCTGTCTGTCTGTCTCTCTCTGTCTCTCTCTCTCTCTCTCTCTCTCTCTCTCTCTCTCTCTCTCTCTCTCTCTCTCTCTCTCTCTCTCTCTCTCTCTCTCTCTCTCTCTCTCTCTCTCTTTCCTTTTCTGTTTCTCTTTCTCGCTTCCTAGCTTCCAATGGATTCAGAGATACACAGAGTGAAATGGGCAAATTTCTTTCTTCTGTTGTTAAAGTCAGGCTCATTTTTATCTTTGAAGTAGTGAAACATGATAAAACAAAAAATATTATCGGCGATACAGTGTTAATAATGCCCATGCTTGTGAAGACAGTTTTTTCATCATCATCATCATCATAATCATCATCATTATCATCATCACATCATCATCATCATCACCATCATCATCATTATCACCATCATCATCATTATCATCACCATAATCAATGTAATGATCGTCTTCATCCTCAAAATCAGTATCTTTTTCGTCGTTCTCTCCACTCCTGGCCCTTTCTTTACTTCCACAGACTTTACACTGGAGTCTGGATAAATACCTCAGGACCAAAAAAGTTAGTTGACTGTAGGCAAAAGTTGGCTTTAAATATTGCAATTTAATTTGTAAAGAAATACAAAATAGTGCTGGCAAACAAAGTTGACTTGAAGCAAAAGTTTCCCTTAGGTGTTGAATGTATATGAACTCCTCTGTACTTTTAGTAATACTTTCTCGTTAGCCAGGCTTTCCTCTTTTTATTCAACTGATTTCTCATCTTTGAATCATTTTCTCACTCCTGTAACTCCATTGCGCCCCTATGGTTCCAAGTAAAAAAAAGCAGTTGGAATTCTTTTGTAATAAGTTAAAATTATGAATGCGGTTTTGTATCAAGGTGGTTTGTGCACCACAAAAGCTGGGCTTGATCAGTTATATAAAAATGGAAAAGCAGAAAATCTTAAAGATCAGATTCGATATAGAAAATTAGTGATGGGGCAAGAGGACTTAAGACTGACAGGTACTGCTGCAAATCTTTACCAGACTTTGCTTGGAAAGATATGCAATGAACCGTTCATTAGGCAAAAGACAATCATTCAAAATTAAAGTTCTGATGATGATTATTAAATACAATGCTGTTACGGTGAAAATAAATTTGACAGAAACTGTTGCTTGATGTTGTTGTTGGGTTCAAGGTTTATTTAGTAAAACAAACAGAAAACGCTGCAAGGTACAAACAGTATAGATACTTTCATTAGCGAAGTGTACAGGTAGGTAGTCAACAAAAAAGTGACACTGATACAGGTACATAGTATGTCTGGCAAAAGAGGTAGTGAGACCGAGAGGTAAGCAGAGTGGGAAAAACCATAGGTGCGGCTTAAAAAAACATATATACGGAACAGAAACCTTCACAATTTAAAAGAAACGAAAATTTCTGTTTATACTTTATAATTTTTTAAAGTTGCAGGCTCAAATTGTTTTCATTTAACAAAATATTGATATTTTCAGGCTTGCTAATTCCTTTACATGAATTGGTTCTCAATTTATATTTTGAAAACTGTAATGTATTTTTGTCTCTTATGTAATACTTTCTTTTACAGTCATACAGTTTCAGCTTTAATGTAAGCGTGTATTGAACCTCAGTTTATCATGGGAGTTTTCTACCACTATCAAAATCAAAAGGCTTTATCATGTATACATTTTTAAAATATATGTTCAATCATAATTCATCTGTGACTATTAATTTTTTACTTCTATCATTGACTTACAATGCAGTTTTGAAATAGAAACAGTGGTCAAATTATCAAATAGATAGCATAATCAGGTTCAGCATCTAAAAAACCATAAACTCCAAAAGTTCCATTACTCTAGTACGAAAACTGTGTTTTTTATGATATAATTTCTACAATATGATTCGCTTTTTTACCAATTTTCTTCCAAGGCGCAAACTTTGGCGCTATGCCAATTTTGGTTCTCTCTATCTTTTCAAAATGGCTTTCTAGGTTGCTGACAAAAATTGAGTCAACTAAATACAACATTGTGTATTAGCAAACTAAGTATTGAAACAATCTGAAGAATATGTGTTTTTTTACGATGGTCCAAAAGTGCCTCATCTAGAGTATTTGCTTGTAATTTTGATATGCCACAAGTGTTTTTGGCCATATTTCATGACCAATAAATTCTTTTGTTTACTTTCTATCTCCGTGAAATTTCGCATGTGTATATTCATTGTCTTGGACTTTGTAAATATGTCCTTTTTTGTTTCATAAGATTTAACAAATGACTTTTATATGTCCTTAAAAACAACCCGATGCACGCAATTTGTTTTGTGTCGTTATGCGCAAAATTGAAACAGCTGTAAAATTTTTATTTACCAACGGATTTTGATGAAATTTGTTGGAAATTTCATATTTTAACAAGATCTTTACAGTACAATTGGGTATATTCAAATTTGCTGGGGTAGAAAAATCACTTTGTGGTACCTAGTTGTAGTAGTAATAGTAGTAGTAGTAGTAGTAGTAGTAGTAGTAGTAGTAGTAGTAGTAGTAGTAGTAGTAGTAGTAGTAGTAGTAGTAGTAGTAGTAGTCGTAGTCGTAGTCATAGGAGCAGCAGCAGCAGCAGCAGTAGTAGTACATGTAGTAGTAGTTATGGCGTATCATTCTTGCCTCTCAAAGCCTTAGTTTGGCTCTAATAGTAATAATGTTGTGATATATTCAAGCCATAATTCGTCAGTTTACAGAAGATCTATGATCAAAATTGCAGAAATTGGTCTCATATGAAAACAAATCACAAGACTAAGTTCGTTTTCATTCCAGACCTTGGCATAACAGGTAGAAGTTATAGTGGGAGTTTTATGTTAGGAAATCAAGAATAAAAGCAAAGGGACACGTGTGAGAGACGGAGTGACACTGACAGAGAGACAGACAGAAAGAGCCTGAACTAGACATGTCAACATGAACAATGATGATTATATAAAAAAACATAACTTAAGACAATATGAGAGAGAGACAGACAGACAGAGAGACAGAGAGGACTAAAATACCAAGTATATCAAATAATACGATATGGATTTATTTTTTTAAATCACTGTGATCGAACAAGAATTCCCAGAAGTCGAGATGTCAAGCTATAACAGTTGAATCCTTGACCGATAAAACCTGATTTACCAATTAGAAATTTCCCAAAAGAAAACATGTTTCATATAAACTTTCTTATTAAATATTCATATAAAGTCATTTGAGCTTCACCAAATTCAACAAAGAAAAACAAAACAGAGTCATGTTGAGTACAGTATTTTATATACATATATGTATTATTTATTGCGTAATAATTATGTTTACACAAATATTTCATTAACAAATTCGAGAGGGGCAATAAGGCATGGTAGTAGAATAGGTACAAATCTGAACAATTCAAGCATAGGCCTAGCAGAGATATATTAGGCTGAAGAATAGGTACAAATCTGAAAGATTTAAGCATAGGCCTAGCAGAGATATATTAGTGGCTGACAGGTTTGAAAATATCCTGAGATCTGAGCACATTTGATTATGGTAGGAGATGGAAACAACGGTCTTTGTTGATTAGAAATTCATTAATCAAAAAACTGAAGTAACCAATTAAAACTAACAATTTTTCTTTTGGTATCCTGAGATTAAAACAGAGTTACATGATCTGAAATCCACAGGTTTTACTGAAATGTGTCATTGACTGAGAAAGATGCGTTATAATGCATTAATGTAGCAAAAAAAAAAAATTAAAGGAAGTTCTGGAATTCAAAAAAAAAATCTCTAACTTAAGCCGAACATAAAAATCCTTGTACATATAATTTTATCTCATACAAGCAAACTTTTTATAAGATCTTGTATACTGTGTCAAATTGTAAAGTTCATCATTAGATTAGAAAAGCGACCATCTCTGTGACTGTCTCCATTTCACATTTTGTCTTGTACCAGCAGAGAATGATGCTAGTTCTAGAAATTTCTAGTTCAAGACAGTCCAACTCTACTCACTGTACCTGCTGTCTCATGCGCAGATACTGAAAAAAGATCGAAAAAAAAAAAAAACAATGACTCATCTTTCGCATACCGGAATTATACAAGGAAAAAAGGTAATGCAGGTTGGAATCACTTTTCATCTTTTAACCTCGGGATAGTACCAAGCTTTGTAGCTTCTGATCTGACAGACCTCCTTCATCAAGTAGCATAAATTGGTATCTCAAAATAGAAAACTAGGGGCAGATAGATATTGTTCTAAGGCATTATTTAGTACAAAATTTGTACTTGGAGAAATGAAAATTTATTTTCAAGCGGTACAATTAAATTCGTCGGAGGGGAGTGGAAAAAAAATGACATCGTTGATAAAAATCAATGGCATCAATTTTAGGAAAAGTGATATCAGCTTGAGGGGAAGTGGCATGGATATGAGAGGAAAGTGAGTGGCATTGTCTTAAGGGGAAGGGAATGGATATGAGGAAAAATTGGTTTTAGAACAGGAAATTGATGGCACATGTTACAAGCTTCAAAGTACAATACCTGTATATGAGTGCAGTTCTAAAACAATAAATTTCATGTACAGTGGAAACCTCAAAAACCGAAGTCTGATTATTCGAATTTCTCATAAGCCAAATTTTGCGAGAGGATAGGCTATTTTTCTCTCTTTGGCTTTGTTTGAATCAGACTCATATTTCGAAATCTTTCTGGTTCGACCTCTTAACTCGAAGATGACAGCACCCCGTAAGGCATTGCAAAAGCACTACTTGAATCTCTCTAGCAACAAATAATGCTAATCACTGATGGAGGAGGGAAGTGATGCACTCAGAAAGGATTGCCAGTAGTCGCATTGATTCTGATACAGCAACTTGGGACAGGGTAAGGGGAAGAGTTGCATGTTGCAAACACAGTGCACACTCGGCCAATGAGCCATGGATTCAGTTAAGCCCATTTTTTTGTAAATCGAAACCTCTTTATTCGAAGTTTCAATCCATATAAATACAATTTGAATTATGAGGTTTCCACTGTATACAACTATATTTTTTTTGTGATCACGAAGAGTCATGTGGTAGATTGAGTAGCTGTTATGACAGTTATAACTAAAGAGAGAGAAAAGAATTTTGAAAACCCCACATATTTTCTTATGCTAAGTATGAGACCTTCGTGACATCCCTCACTGCTCCCATGCCTGTCTGTCTGCCATGAAATCTATGATAAACCTATAAAGAAGACAGAAAGATTTGCAAAAGTTAGTAAAATCCAAATAATTCTCACATTTTTACGGCTGACAATTGCCTGTTGCACCCACAGCAGTTCCATAATGACAGTGCTCTTGAGATCAATGAGTTCTTGCTTATTCCTTGGTACATCTGCACCATCTTCTGATGATTGAGAAAAGAAAAGAGGTTGTAAAACTCAACATAAACCATAAATAAATAGAAAAAAAATCTAATGTAATGACATTTGTGAATTATAACCATAACAATTTAAGACCTTTTTTTAAAAAAAAAAAGACAATAGGTTTATATTCAAGATTTTTTAAAAAAGGAAAACAAAATAACAAAATGGAAAATGGTGGGTTGAACTTTTTGCAAGCTGAAGAGAAAAATAAGGAAATCAATGGTAAAAATATTTACAATTTGATGGGTTTTTTTAAAATTATTATTAAATTTAAAGACTTCAAACCCAAATAATGATAGATTACAAATTTCAACCAAGAATAGCAGATTTTCTAGTTCTGAGCAAAATCAAGATTATTTTTTTTGTTATTGATTATCTTACCAAATTTATGGGAATACACCTCATCAGAGCCTTGTCTGTAGCATGAATCAGAGAGAGATTCACCCAGCTTACCACAAGTCTCACTTGTCCCCTCCTGAGTAAGATCTGAAGGTGCTTGAACACCCAGGTTTGCCTCTGATTCTTGCACAAAGCTATTTGGTTTTGCTGCAACATTATTACTACTAGAGTCTTTGGAACTAGACTTCTCATTTATAATGTCTGGGCCTTCCAAATTAACTTCCTGGCTTAGGTTATCAGATTTGTCGAGGCAATTTTCTGTTTGAACTTCTACACATACCAACTGCGGTTCACCAGCTGACTTGGGTACAGTAGAACACTCTTTAGAAATAATATTCTCCACAACTGTTTCCCTTTCCTCTGCACTGTCTTCCTGAAAGTACTGTTCACATTCACCTTTGTTGTCTGAAGCACCAGCAATACAAGGTGTCTCTCTCGGCCCACCATCATCTCTAATATATTCAAGTTTGGATTTTTCTTCAAAATTCTCTTTCTTGCCCTCTTCTTCTGGTTGATTCTCCAACTGTGCAGCTAGCAGTCTGCTATCTCTGATCTCTATGTCTGACGTCTCACTTTTATGGCTACATTCAATAGCAGATCCATTCTCATAATCATCAACCTTTCTTCTCAACTCTTCCGAGCCCTGATCAATGGCTTGACCCTTTCTTGATTTATGATTCCCTGCAGAGGGACGTTTCTTTCTTGATAATCCTCGACTTGACAAGACAGAAGTTACAGACTTGTGATCAGAAATGGCAATACTTTTTTTTTCTTCATATTTACTTGCTGACTGTTTAGACGCTGAATGACCTTTTGTCCTCTTCCGAACAACAGGTCTTGAGATACTATGCCCAGGCCACTCCACCACAGTGTCTTCTCCATCTATAGACTGGACAATTTGCTTATAAAGCTCACGTATTTCATCCATTTGTTTCCTCACCAACATGCCTCGGATGAAGGCCTGAAAAAATATTTTGAATTGTGTACTTGAGAACTAGAAAGTGAAAAAATAAAGGTTTAAAACATTTATATGATGTTCAAGATGTAATATGTTGCTATCTCTTGTTTGGATTTAGGAAAATCAAGTCACTATGATAACAAAGTTCTGTCCAAATGCGAAAACAGTTTGATAATGAAAAAGGTTGTTTTTTTGTTTTTTTTTCTAAGTTGAAAAAATTCTTTAATTTTGTTGGAGGGGGAAAATAAAAGAACAAACTATATGCTCTGAAATAAAATATCTACCCTTACCTGAATATTATATGTATTCAAAATTTGGATGATCTGAATGACTGAAATTTACAGCTCTCGGCCTTCATTATATCAAGGTTTATAATTTAGATTGTGATAATTAATAATCAAGAATAATTTTTTAAAGTTTATTTCTTATTAACTATTTGATAAATATCCAATATTTTTTCCAACTTCACTCCATAAATATTCTAAAATAACTGTACATGTATGTATATGATTGAAGGCCTAGTTGTTTACAAAAAGCACTCTCTCTAATTGATCTAGTCTTTCAAAAAATATCTGAATAAAAACAAATGTTTTTTAAAAAAAAAATTGATGGGAAGTTTCCAGTTCAACCAACGTGTTATATTTCCCAAACAAGCTCCGCAACAGAAATCAATCTATATCCTCACAGACCTTAATGTAAAATCCAAAACAGTCTCCATTTAAAGATGTTTTTGTTTTGTTTATAAATCCATGTTTTAAAGCTTTAACTGGTTTTAATTTTGAGCTTTCCACAAGTTCTGTCCAGGTTTTTATATAGGTTCACATTGATTCCTTAAAAGAGTTGAAAAAAGAAACTGCTGAAGAGTTCCAAGCTAAGACCTAACTCTATATATCAGCAGCCGGTGAGCTAGATTTTATATTGAAAGAACCAATTGTAATGAAACTTTAAGTCAGTTATAATCAGAATGTAACTCTATCAATAACCAATATCATTATTTTTTGTTGCATTTTCAGTCGATTATAATATAAGTAAACTTACAAGTTTTCCCATTTAATTTACTTTTAAATCTCCCATTTTTGGCTTCTAAAATACAGCATTAGGTTCTAAATTCTGCATATATATGTCAAAAAAACTAGCTAGTTCTGTGAGGGCAAGGGACTTTTTCAGTTCTGAGTTGTCACTTCCGATTTTGAAAAACAGGGTTTTCTATTGAACAAAAAATTTATCTTCATTACCTGGAACGGTAAAAGTAGAGTTCCTAACTTAACATTTTCAAATGAATATGGTCAATCCAAAAAAAAAAAAATAAAAGATAAAAAAGCAGCAACTGATGGAGAAAAATTTCGAACGCGGTAAATGTAGATCTAGACTAGTCTTGACTCTTGATATTTAGAAGATCTAGTTTAGATCTAGATCTAGATCTTCTATCTATCCGAAGGTGAAAGACTTTAAATGGCCATGTCAGCTTCTAGCAGGAATAGTATTTCAGAGTAAAATTTAGATATAGATGTAAACAGTGCCAGTTTATGCCCTCTTTAACATCAGCTCACTTGTATTTTCGAAATTTCTTCAACACAGCTACTCTCCAAATTGTCAAGAAACGACTCGTCGGCATCCATTTTGAAACAAAACGGTTTCTAGTTGAAACTTGGTCTAGGAATCGGTTTTTATCTAGGAGGTCGTCATATAAGCCAGACGCCCAAAATATTTGAGCACTGCTCATCCCTCTTTGGCACGGATCTCTTTGATAGATAGAAAAGATAAAAAGGCTTGGAAATATTCTTTAATGAATGGTCGATTCAAAAATAAAGGAAGATATTTTACCAAAAAAGTGTTCTATATTTTAACTTTGCTATAAATGCTTATGAAAATTTTCTTTTTAAACTTTTATGGAGCGACTGCTTATGATAAGTAGGCCTCTGTTTTTAAACATCGATCGATGCCATTTTTTTTTTTAATTAAGCGGTCTGTATGTATATGAAGTGAAATAGATTTTGGTACTGAAAATTCGAAAAAAATTTATAATTATTTCGTGTTTAAGACAGCCATGACTTAAGATTTAATATGAACTTAAACTTTCCCTTCAGTGCATAATTTCACCACGGATAACAAAATCAAAGAGGCCCATTTTTAGTCAGCTGATTATGACTAACGACAATCACTTTTACTACCTAATAATGTTTAGCACTTAAAAATCTCTGGCTTTAAATAATGATTACATTGTTATTCCAGTGCATATGGTTCGTCATAGATGCCTGTGCATCCAATGACAATGGCTTACGGATTTACTGATAACCTATATGTGTGATTCTGGTATTCCCAATCTGTCTAGAAATTCAGTCGTGTAAAAAATCTTTTCCATGAAACTCTCATGTTAGTGAACCTTTTGGCACTCTGGTATAAGCCAGCACGTCCAAAGTCCGGCCCTTGGGACCAAATGTGGCCCGTGTTAAGATTTACACTGGCCCGAGTCTCTGTCATAAAATCAACAACAGTTAAATGTTAACAGTTCAAAAAATGTCATGCTGAATGATCGGCCCCCACACAAATGTATCCAAATCTAGCCCCATTTGCAAAAAAAAAAAAAAAGAAAGAAAAAAAAAAGTGGACACCATGCTAACGGAATCTTGAGTCAAGATTCGAAGAAACCTTTATTTATTTATTTATTTATTTATTTATTTATTTATTTATTTATTTTTGTGGCTATTTTTACTCAAAAATATTTCCAGCTAGTGCTGAGCACCAATTATAGCTAAAAATCTGTTTATTTCTAACTGTTCTTGCTCCTCCTCCTCCTCTTACTACTACTACTACTACTACTACTACTACTACTACTACTACTACTACTACTACTACTACTACTACTACTACTACTACTACGACGACGACGACGACGACGACGACTACTACTACTGCTACTACTACTACTACTACTACTACTACTACTACTACTACTACTACTACTACTACTACTACTACTACTACTACTACAACTACTACTACTACTGCTGCTGCTATTGTATGGCTATCACTTCTTGTATAGGGGCACCTGGCCTATGCTAAAAAAAATAAAATGCCTCATGGTAGACTTCCTCTTCAGGCTGATTAGATTTGAATATTTTTGTCCATATTATTTTTGTCCCAGGAATTAATCATTAGCAATGCGACAATGTATCTAAATAATGAATTCAATTCATATGAATCGGACGTATTTTATTCTGATTCGCGATCTATTATAAACTTGCAAATTCTAAATGACACATTTTGATCGACCAAATACTGGATCTTTACTCAAAAGTGCAACCGACCGCTTTATACGCTCCGCTTAGGTAATAGATATTTTATTTTTGCTTTTATTTTCAGTTTCAGTTTTTTATCGTAATGAAGGCACCTTGTTGATGAAACTTTAGATCGAGACGGTTAATTCTAATAGCGTATGTAAAAATCCGCTTTATCTAAATGACTAGAACTAGAGTCTCCAGACACATTAGCAAGAAGTTTTCTTGACTTGAATTAAGTAATGGAATTGATGCTTGTGCAACAAAAGATCTAGATTTCATTTTTTTTTTATCTTCAGATGTTCATACTTGGAGATTGAGAGACCTAAGATTAATTAGCTGATAAGTATTTTGATCTAGATCAATATATAGATCCAGATTACTACCAAGGGCTTTTAAGACTGTTTGTGAACAAAATCTCTTCGAAAATCTTTTATTTTTTTTTTTTTTGTTAGTCAATACGATCGAGGTGTAGAGACTCTGAAAAACTCAACAGCCACGTAAGCTTAAGTTAAAGTGATTTTGTCATTTCATTTCTGCTATTTCTATGTGTCTGAGAGCCATTCTGCTCAGTATTTCACTTGCTATTTTAAGCTAAAAGAATTTTGTTTTCAAAAAGATTGTAATTTTACTTAAAGTTTTAAAATTGTATTATTCTTAATGAATTTGATATGCTGAACACGAATATGAAGGTTTTATTCGTTGCATAAAAATACTTTTCAAGATATAAGTATTTTGCGTTGCTCTAAAATTCCATTAAACTACAAGTTTTGAAGTCGTCCAGAAACATTCAATTGTAAGCCTAACGTGAGTTGGGTTGATATCTGCAATTTTACCCGTTTCCCTTAGAGAGCACCCTCTTTGCAAGTTTCCCCAAAATGTTTAGACACAGTACATCGCAGAAAACCCCCTAGCTCTGTCTTTAGGTGAGATAGGGAAAGGTTGCAGGCTTGCCCACCATTATCAGTACCCAAAATAGATCTATTGCTTAAACTGATTCAACATTTATCATATACATTATATATATTGTTCCAATTTTTTTTTTCAATGGACAATTAACCCAACTCTATTACAAAATTATTTAATATTAATGGTGTGTGTTTTTCCTAATCATTGCCTTGATCTTTTAGAACACTTTATTATATAATGTTAATGTTTGACAGTTTAAAATTTTAGCATTTCACAGGCTTAAAAAAGCTTAAATGTGTGTTTTCCCATGAGCCAACTTTTAAGACTCTGTCGTTTGATCTCTTAATTAAGTTTGTAATGCTGTTGTTTGGATAAAACTTCACATATCACTTCTTTTTCTTCCAATCCAAACAGGATGGTATTATGCAGAGTTGATTTGTAACTGATGTGCAAAAGATCTGGGTGAGGAATTGAAAATGCATGCTGCTTACAACATCTGCAATTCTTGGAACTTTGTGGTCAGAACATTCGCAGTTGTAAGACTCCTTCATGGATGTCGCTGCAAATTTCAAACTTCAAGACTTTTCAACACTTCCTGCATTGACCACATTGGTCAGATATCAAGCCACAAGAATCTTGATAAGTTAAAATTGCTTCGTCTCCAAACATGCTCCACAAGTGAAGGACTAGACTTGAGATCTCAAAAGAAACAAAAAAACCATTCCTGGCAAATTTGGTCAAATCTTCCTGATGCTGCTGACCGTCAGCTTGGCTGTGATAACTGCAGTTTTGTGCAAGCTGCTAACCATATTGTTAAGCATACAGATGATTCTCACTACATGAAGGAACAAATTGTGATGTCAAATGTAGCTAGCAAGCTTAGAACAATGACTTCGCCAAATCAAGGGAAAATGTTATTTTCATTATTTTGCTCTCACCAATCAAGTTTATTCGCAACAAGTTTTCACACACATTATCAACTCCGATTTTACCGAGGACGTTCGCGAAACCAATTGTTACAACCTATGACCACAGATGAAGATTTATCAAAAGACGCAAGCTTTGAGAAAGACATTGTCAGCTTTCGCTCAAATTTACAAGAGTCTGGCAAAGGTAAACTAATGGACATTGGTATTTTATAATAGGATGTTTTGGGTTTTTGGAGGTAGATGAAAATTTACTCATATGAATTTTTTTTTACTTTTATTTCTTGTCAAAATGCTTTTTTTGTCACTTTTCTTATCTTGTCTTACATTTTTTGCCGCTCACAGATGCTGAAAGTTTAAAAAAAAAAAATGTATAATTAGGAATATTATTTTAGTTTGTTTTATTTTTTTCTTTGCAGAGTTTGACGAAAATCTGTTGCCAATGTCTGTGGATGAAATGACCATACCAGAGATGTCTAGACATGTATGTAACCTGGTACCTTACGTGAGCCGATCAGAGACTCTGCAGAACTTGGTTAAGCTAGGCGTCAATCTGGATGTGGTGCAGAGAGTAAGAGTTTTCAGTAATAATCTCCAGGACAAATGACATGGCAGAAAAGGCTTTTTACTTGTCTTTGATAACTTGATTAAAGGGAGTGGGTTTAATAATAGTATGCTCACCTAGCAATAAAATAGATTTTGTGGGAAATTTATCTTACGAATGAACCATCTTAATATGCTATTGGAAAGAGATTGAAAGCAAATTTCAGTGAACATGTATGTGGGTAAAAGAATTGTCTTTGATGAACAGATATATTCGCTAAGATTTATGTGTACACATGAGACACTCAAGATGAGAATTTCAGGCCAGTGCTGAATGAATTTAATTTTGATGGTTCTCATGACAAGGGAAGAAACTAATAATTTTATGCTATATTCAAGAATAAAGCTTTTCAATTTGACAAGGATTAATTCTCTGCAAAAGTTGTTTATGGTAAGAATATTTCAGACAATGGAAGCTAAAATTTTGGTCCACTCTAACAGCACATGGAAAAAAATAATGACTTTGGAAGAAAATAAAATTAAAATTATAAGGAATTTTTTTTGCTTGAGTAAAGATGATGTAAAATGTAAGCAATAAAAGTGAAAGAAAGCAAAATTGAATTGAAAAAAAAAAAAAAGAAAATTTATCTTCAGTTTCTGCGCACTCTGAGCCAACAGTTGTTATGGGTGGATTGCAATAATTATAAATGTCATTAAATGTTTTGAGTTCTACGACTCTACTTTACTATTTGTATTATTAATGTTATTCTTCTTCTTCTTCTTCTTCTTCTTCTTCTTCTTCTTCTTATTATTATTATTATTATTAGTAGTAGTAGTAGTAGTAGCAGCAGTAGTAGTAGTAGTAGTAGTAGTAGTAGTAGTAGTAGTAGTAGTAGCAGCAGCAGCATTATTACATGTATTATTATTATAATCATCATCATCATCATCATCATCATCTTTATTATTACTATTATTATTAAGATTAATATTACTGTAGTTGTTGTTTTATCAGTGTAACAGATAAGTTAATTTAAGACAATCTTTTGATCTAGAGTCGATTGCATTATCATTTTTTTCCTGACCATTGCCAGGTAGAGGGAGTAGCAGAACTTCTTCTGCAGTCTCAGTTTGATAGAGATATAGCACCACTGATACACCTCTTGAACCTAGCGGGAGTCCCAGTGGAGGCCATGGGCCTGATGATCACACGCAACCCTCTTCTGCTCACCCAGTCTGTTGAAGATCTTAGCTCTAGGATTGGGTAAGACCTAGTTTGCGGAATATGGTCTTATGAATATTTAGGTCAGGAATAGTGATAACTTAAATTAGAATTCAGGGTCAATTCGGAGCCCATTGATATGATCAAATGTTTGCATTTGTATGCTGAAGATTTAGCTTTTTTTTCCCATCTTTCTCTTTGTATTCTGGTAAGTTGAGTTTAGGTTAATTCGAAATGTACTTTTATCCCACGACTTCACACTAGACTGTAAATGATTTTTTCTCTGTTCCTAAAGTTGTTTTGTCGTTAAAGTCATATTGCTAATTTTAATTCAAAGAGTGAATTAGATATCAAGTGGTTCGATTTCTACATTGAAACTTTTAGATTTGGCTTTAGATTGCCTCTCAACATTCTCCCATCCATCTAGGTACCTCCTGCACAAGAAGTTCAGCCAGGCAGATGTGGCCTCCATAGTGACCCGAGCACCAGTGACATTGTTGATGGACCCTGTGAAGGTGGACTCCAAGCTGGCCTTCCTTCAAACCACATTCAGTTTGACCGGTCAGTGTCTGGCACATTAGATCCTTAACAGTTTGTTAAATTGTCTAGACCCATGTTCTTGCCTCACGCCAACTGAAGCCTAACATGATAAAGATGTTGCACAGACAAATCAAATAATCTTGGCAGCTCCGTGGCAAGAACTTGTCAGCCATGTGTTGACTTGAACCAAATAAATCAGCAGCTTAATCTGAAAAAATTTGAGGATGTTACAGGAAAACATCGAACGGACTTGAGATTCAAACTTTTGTGAAATTTGTTTGTTGAGAATAATTTTCCTTTCACTGCAAGTGTTTCAAGGTTTGAACTCATGTTGTGATATGGAAAGAGCTTAGCAAGACTTCTATCTCCAATTCTACTGTTATTTTTTTATAAACTGCCTTATGAATATATTTATGAAATATTATGAATTACAGATCCTTTTTTTTTACAAGCTTGACTTCTCAAATGAGTGATTCTTTTTATACTTTCTTCTCAGGTCATGAAGTGAGGTCTGTGGTTTTGAAATATCCGAAACTGATACCTTGGAGAAGAGACATGATTGCGGTAGGGAGTGAAACATATCTATGATTCATAGAAAAACATTCCATACTCACGTAGCAGATCAGGCTGCAGCTAAACTGTGTCAAGAGTTAGAAAGACGAACTTGAAAAAAAGTTTACTGCAAAGGTAGAGAGTTATGTTTCGCAAGAGTATTATGGGTTCGCAAATATTTTCTTTCTGTGACAGAATTAGTATAACACTAATAATAGTAGGCCGCAGGCTTCATGATATAGTCCTTTACAAAACACACACTGATCTCAGTCAGTAGGATTTAGAGAACATACTAGGGGTGATCGACAAGTAATCTCCCTGACTATGAAGGAATATTCTGAATGCAGTGAAATTTTCTCAGATTGTGCACCAGTATTATTGGTTTAGATGTGCAAAATATTGAGAATTTCAAAAAACAAATTTTTTTTTCTTTTCTTTTTTGCCATCACTCAGCCACAAAGTGAAAATACATATTGATGAATCTTTGTAAACTCGCTTGGTCCGGACAATATTCACAACTCCCATAGAACTTTGTCTGTAGACTTTGTATGTCCACACACCCTGACTTCAACCCTTGCTCTTTAAGATAGTATAGTAAAGCCTTGTTCATGACATCATGATCCTCCAAAATTATCATATTGAAATGGAAAAGAGAACATCTTCTTATTTGCGTTGGTCAACGTTTAAACTTGTTAAACTTGTTTATCCTGCAACCTTGCATTTATAGTTAATTGATCTTACTTGTGTTAATGATAAGAAGAGATATACTTCTACAAATTTACTAAAAATTTTAGAAATATTTTCTGGTTGTTTTTTCAACATGATTAAATCTGGATGAAAAAGAAGTAAATTATAATACAAGAGTATATTCTTCTTAATTTTTTATTCAATTAGTAATTTTGGCATTTTTTATATTTTTTTTTCAGAATGTGAGGTTTCATCTGCAAGAATTTCTTGCATTTTCAAAGCCACAACTGAAAGAATTGCTTTTGAAAGAGCCCAAAATATATTTAACGAGTAAGTAGGTTAGCCATGGTAAGGCTAATGTCCCTTAATACGTGTAGTTGCTTTTAATATGTAAGTTTTGTTTGTTGA
Organism: Elysia crispata; assembly: GCA_033675545.1. Classification (NCBI taxonomy): domain Eukaryota; kingdom Metazoa; phylum Mollusca; class Gastropoda; family Plakobranchidae; genus Elysia; species Elysia crispata. The sequence continues at coordinate 126,718 of JAWDGP010004234.1, forward strand.
ACCCCATAGTGTAATATTTTTTTGGTATGACTTGATGGTGTGAATTGAAACTTGCTGCTTAGCAAGAAATGCAAAAATTACAGACATGTTTCCCGTGTTATATCAGTTATCCCTGTCTAAGTCTCACTCTCTGCCCCTCTTTCCTCTGTGTTTTTGTTATTTCTTCGCTAAGCAGTCACTGAGATCATCATTTATTGTGATTGTTTGAGGATTTTACGTGTTTGAACAGGCGTCTTCCGAGTCTATTGTTTTGGCCCTTCTATTTAGAGAGAGAGAGAGAGAGAGAGAGAGACCAACCCTCACTCCCTGGTACTCTTATCTGTGGTTATATCACCTTACAAAGAGCAAGAATTAAGGAAAGGGGATGGGGAGACAAGCCATGGCGATTCTAGCTACATGCAGACATGCATAGTGCTTGAGACCCGAAACAAAACTATTGTTCTATTTCTCTGTGCAGGTCCCAACCGACTGACCGAAGTGTTTGACTATCTTCACACCTCTATGGGAATCACCAGAAACCAGATGTTGGTTTGGCCAAGTATCTTCCGAACCCGACCATACATCATCCGAGACCGACACCTGTTCCTGTTGGCATTAGGCCGTGCCCAGTACGATCCGTGCCTGGAAAACTTTGTTTCTTTGAAAGTCCTTGGATCTAGCCGTGACAGCGAGTTTTGCAGAAATGTTGCAAAATGTGAAGAGGCAGAGTTTCATGCTTTCCTAAAGACGCTTTGATGTATTTGGCAGCTGATTTTCTGGTAGAGTAGCCTGGCTTCACAGCTGTAGAAAATATTTTTACGTCTTATGTTTACCTGTTTTTTGAAATAGTCTTTCCCCAATAGTTTTTTTTCTTTTGTCTCTTAACAAAGTTTTATGGCAGAATATTCTCGAATGATGCTATCACAGGAATTCTTAACATTCTAGTGTGTTGACAACACTGATGGATTAGCTTCTTCTCAATACTAATATCAACAGCTCAAAATCAGGAGATGAATTAGGATTGTTCTTTGCTGCCTCTTTTTGTCAAGAAATGTAGGCATAATCCTCTTTGGTGCCATATTTCCATTGTCATCATTACTCAGGAGTTAGAATTTGTCTGTGCTTTAAAGGGTTAGTTTTAACTCTTAAACTTAAGACATGTAAAAATTTTTTTCAAAATTTGGACTGATCTATATTGTAAAAAATGCTATGCATTGAACTTTGTAATAAAACACAGCCCATTCCACCTACTTTTATGGAATTTTTTAAAGGAAGTGAATCAATGTCTAAAGTTGTGTATAATCGAAATCAGATATAAGAGTTGAAGGTCAAAAGCAGTTAAGAAAAACGACCATTAAGTTTTAAAAAATTATTTGTTGCTTTTTCACGAAATGTTTTTAATGAAACAGACACAGCTGCAAAATTTTTTTCATATGTTTAATCTGCAAACATAAGATTTGCTCAATAATGAACATATGGGCCATCATTTTACTTCCATGTCAATTTATACTCTGCCTATTTTATACAAGATTATCCTCATCCAAAAATTTTAAATTTTCTGAGGAAGAATAAAATGTAAAAAAAGGCAATACCTTAAGCCTTTCATGCAAGCAAATAAAACAGAACATTAAGGTTTCTTATGGTTTCTTATTTAAAGATCCATTTTCTTTGTTTGACTGAAGCAACAGCTTAGAGTTAGATTTTTTTTGAGCCTTGTAGAAAGAAATTGTAATATGTATAAGTTTTGAACTCACCCCTCTCTGGTACCACCCAGCAAATTGCAGCTGTTTCTCTGAACAAATTTGTGAAAAGTGGAAAAAAGTAAAATTGCTTCTGTTTCAATTAATGTAGACATCTAGACATGAACCGAAGCTGTATGTTGAATTTTAATGATCCTTTAGTTCATGGGCATACACATTGTTATTATAAAGTCAATTAGTGAACTTTACAACGCGCCATTTCATGAAAATGAGGGAAGAAATGGAAAATAATGCATGTACATACAGGTGTACAGAAGTGGCCTGCAATGACTCCCAGAGCCTTGAAAAATCAGACCATGTAAAGATGAAATGTTGTGCAGTCATATGTGGTGTCCAAATGATCAGCGAAGACACAAGACTGGTGATTAGTGTGATAAAACTGTTGATTGCTGTTTTAACAATACCGAAAGAGATGTCTTTGAGAAATAAAGGATCCAAGAATCTTTTATTGTTTTAACATTATATATTTTTGAATAGTGAACAGAATATGAGGGTTGTGTGAACTTTTCAATTGGTTCGGTTCAAATCTTTTACAATGTATTTCTATTTGTTGACGTTTTATGTTTTATCTCCTTATCTTGACTGGTGTGGGTTTTTGTTTTTTGTTTTTTTGCATCGTTTTGTTATGTAATTTGTTTGTCCTTTGTTGTGCAGCCATATGTGGTGTCAGTGAACATTTTCTTTCTGTTGTTTGATGGTTTGAAATAAAGATTCTTTTCATATTTATATGAATGTTTTCGCTTGCTGGATGTGAGCTGTAATTCTTGTAGGGTGTAAACTGTTCATTTCTTTTGTTATACTGTTTCTTCATATTTCCAGTTGCTTTGCTTGTTTCATGTTTCATTAACATAGTCTGTTACACTTATTTGAACTGATAAGAAAGATTGAACTGTTGCTGAAGATGTGAGAAAATCTTGATGTTAGTTTGACCTGCTGCTAAAGATGCAAGAAAATCTTGATGTTAGGTTGAGCTGCTGCTGCAGATGTGAGAAAATCTTGATGTTAGGTTCATCTGATGCTAAAGATGTGAGAAAATCTTATGTCATGTTGAACTGATGCTGAAGATGTGAGAAAATCTTGATGTTAGGTTCATCTGATGCTGAAGATGTGAGAAAATCTTGATGTTATGTTGAGCTGATGCTGAAGATGTGAGAAAATCTTGATTTAAGGTTGACCTGCTGCTAAAGATGTGAGAAAATCTTGATGTTAGGTTGACCTGATCTGAAGATGTGAGAAAATCTTGATGTTATGTTGAGCTGATGCTGAAGATGTGAGAAAATCTTGATGTTAGGTTGAGCTGATGCTGAAGATGTGAGAAAGGTCCTGTGATGAGCCGCTATGTAGAGAAATAGACTTTTGTGGTGCTGCAACTTGATGATGACCATTTGTTGTGGAAGTGGTAGTGGTGGATTTCTTGATGTAGGTGGCAGCTTCAGCAGTGTCTGTAGAGAAGTCAGCAGTGTCAAGTCTGCTGTCATTGGGACATTGTAAGGCTGGTCTCCTTGGGGGCCGGTCTGAGGATGAACCAAGGTATGGTGAATGGTATGGATGGAGAATGATAATACAGTCGAGCACAGATTCCTCGAATTCTTTGGGGAATTTTGATCTGTTTAAGGAAACCGTGTTAAACATTCAAGGGCAATAACCAAATGTAAAGAATGTGGAGTCCATTCACTTCCCATATTTCTTATACTATAGTCTTTGTAAAAATCAGATTTACATGGACATGTGAAATATAGAGTTATTGGGTAATTTAATGTGCATCGTGTGAATTAAAATGAAATACACAACAAAACTATTTCGCTTTATTTTTGTCTAAGATGTGTTTTTTTTATCTGAGCTCAAAGCATGCAACTGAATCAACATTTTTTTCTTTTTAGCTTATCGGGGAGGCTTTTCCTAAGGTGAGCATTTTGAAATTGGGAGATCAGCTGGTTCCCAGGTTGGTGTAGAACGTCTTTCATTGGTAGCCAAACACAGATCTCTAGTTGGGATTAGGGGTCGACGATGTCTGAGGTATAAGCCTGAAAACCATTTACTGAAAGAGGATAGATGCTATTTTATATTATACCCATCCTTGGGTTGAATAGCTACCAGACACGATCTGTAAGAAAAATAGAGAGAAATCCCACCCTACTGTCAAAGACGTAAAGAAAATTAGATATCTTGGACTTTAACATGAAATCTCTATCAAAGTAGACCTACAGTAGTAACTGTACTATATATGTAAGGTGTACCTGATTCTAAGAGAATGTAATGGGTATCTGTTGAAAAGTTTTGTAAATTTATACTTCTTTACGTTACAATGTACCATTGTTTTTTTGAGTGCATAGTTCTACAGATCTATTCACTAAACTTGCTGTCAACCAAAATCATAGCTGAACTGATGCATTTTAAATCTACAAGGTACACAATAAATGTGCTCAAATCTCTAGTGGGATCTTTGGTGTCTGCTTATCTTAGGTTATTGCTCTTGCCAAAAAGTCCTGTATGTGTCCCTTCAGTTAGGTTATCTTGGTAATGATGTGTCTCGGTAAGATTATCTTGGGACTGACATGTCCTTGCATTTATACATCAGTAAGGTTATCTTGGTAGTGATGTTTCTATGGTTACACTACAGTGAAATTATCTTAGAAGAGACATGTCTATACATTTATACCTCAGTTAGGTTATCTTGTTAATGATGTGTTCTTATCTTATACTTACACTGCAGTAAGATTATTTTGATGGTGATGTGTTCCTATAGTGACACCTCGATAAGACTATCTTGAAATATCCGTACATTTATACCTCAGTTAGGTTATCTTGTTAGTGATGTGTTCTTATCTTATACTTACACTGCAGTAAGATTATTTTGATGGTGATGTGTTCCTATAGTGACACCTCGATAAGACTATCTTGAAATATCCGTACATTTATACCTCAGTAAGGTTATCTTGTTAGTTGTTGTTGTTGTCGATCATTCAGATGGTAGCTTGGGTCTCTCTCGCAAAGGTGGCCGTTCTGCGCAGATCATCCAGGCATCCAAAGAGCTTATTCTGCAAGGATGTGGGCTGGCTCCAGAAGCGTTTTCTCAGGACTTTGTACAGTGGACATGTTTGCAGAAGGTGTTCTGCTGTCATTGCTCCAGCTGCGCATGGGCGCTGGTCTGTACTGCCAATTTTGAATTTTGTGAACATGTGGTGGTTCATTCTGTTGTGACCTGTTCTTAGGCGGAAGATAAGTACCTGTTCTGATCTGTCTAATTCATAGTAAGGGTCACATTTATTGTAGGTAGGGTGTTGGTCTGCCCACTTTCTTTGATTGATATTGTTTGATGATGTGTTTGGCTTCTTTATATGTCGTTGAGCTGCTCTGTTGGTCTTTTTTGGAGCCTTTAGCTAGCTTGTCTGCCGTTTCATTTCCCACTATGCCACAATGAGCCGGTATCCATTGGAGAAATGTCTCATATGTTTCAGTGAGTGTGTAGAGTATGCCAAAGAGATAGTCCAGTTCCTTGTCTTCATTTGCATGGACTGCTTGTAGCACTGATTTGGCGTCACTTAGGAAAACTACTTTTGAAGCTGTGTGTGGGCTTTCCAGTATACGTTTAGCGCCTTGAAGGAGTGCCATTACCTCAGCGTTGTAATTGGAGGAGAAGTGTCCAGTTGGTGTTGAGGTTTGTTCTTCTTCACCTTAAGGGTATTGTATGTAGACTCCTGCCCCTCCATTTCTTACAGCTTTGTCGGCAGATCCATCAGTGTATACACGAGTCCAGGTATCTCTTGGGAAGTGCTCTTGTATATATTCCAGAGTGAGCGCTCTCATTACAGGTCCACTTTGGTCTTCTTTGTAGAGAATGCCTGGGATTATACAGCGGATTGTTGGCTTATGGTGCCCTCTCCATACTGGCTTTTCTAGGGTGACTGGAATGGGGATTGGCTCTTGTCTCTCTAGTTCTGCGTCTTCCTTTTCAAGCAATATTGTTTGGTGTGTAAAACTACAACGCTTCAGTCTTTTTTTGTTCCTTTTGTTTATGCGTTCATGCATTGGGTGATTTGGGAGCCTTCTATACTTTGCAGCTTGACATAGAATTTTGGTGTCCCTTCTGGTTTCTATTGATTGCAGCCCAGTTGTGGTCTCTAGTTCTTGAATGGGTGTTGATTTAATGGCTCCAGTGATGATACGAGCTGCTTGGTTTTGCACTTTACTGGTTTTACTGAAGTTGGACTTGGCAGCCCTTCCCCATGCTGTTACTCCATACTCGAGGGTTGGCCTAACTCTTCCCACATATAGTTTCTTTAATATTTTTTCATCTGCGCCCCAATTTGTGGATGATATTTTCTTCATAAGGGTGAGTCGAGATTTAGCTTTTGATTCAGTTCTTCCTGTCTGAGTCTTCCAGGTAAGTCTTTTGTCAAAAGTGATTCCGAGATAGGTTGGGTTATCCTCCACTGGTAATCGTTGTCCGTTGATTGTCAGGTTAGCTGTTAATTTTTTCGTGGAGAGGCTGAAAACTGTATGTGTAGTTTTAGTGGGGTTGATGGAGACAATCCATTTTTTTGTCCATCTCTGAAGGGAATTGAGAGCTTCCTGCATTCTGTAGTTAGCTGTAGGGAGGCTTTCTTCGGTACACCACAGAGCAAGATCGTCGGCATAAATGGCTCCTTTTACATGTTTGGGCAGATTTTGGATGATGTCATTGACATATATTAGGAAGAGTGTTGGGCTGAGAACGCCACCTTGAGCTACTCCTTCTTTTAAGGTTTTCTCTTTGCTAAGTTTTCCGTTTACTTGCACTCTGGCCTTCCAGTTGGTCAGGTACCCTGAAATCCATCGGTACATATTTCCTTGGATGCCACACTGTTTTAGTTTCAACCTTAGGCCATCTTTCCACACCTAAGAAGCAAGCTAGCAGCTACAGACCTATCAGCCTCACCAGTTCAGTAGGAAAACTTATGGAACGGATGATAAATGCAAGGCTTACATGGTACCTGGAAAGAAACCAACTCATCTGCCGAGAACAGGCTGGTTTCAGACCATACTATTCAACAGAAGACCATGTCACATACATTGCACAGAATATAGAAGATGGGTTTCAAGAAAAAAAACATACACTAGCTGTCTGGGTTGACCTTGAAAAAGCCTTTGATAAGGTGTGGAAAGATGGCCTAAGGATCTTGTTAGTGATGTGTTCTTATCTTAGACTTACACCGCAGTAAGATTATTTTGATGGTGATGTGTTCCTATAGTGACACCTCGATAAGACTATCTTGAAATATCCGTACATTTATACCTCAGTAAGGTCATCTTGTTAGTGATGTGCTCTTATCTTATACTTACACTGCAGTAAGATTATCTTGAGCCCCGTAAAATCGAACACGGTGGCATCCCGCAGCTGTTGGCGGTTGACAGGTTCCTGGTTAAGAGAATTGTAACGGAGTTTAGAATAAAGAAAACAAGGATGGTTTGAGGCGGCTCAGTGGCTTTACCACGCCTACTTGTACTTCCGCTATGGTAATGGTGGTATGACCCACAGCAATGAATTTGATTATACTACATATTGATTTACGAACTGAGATGTAAATCTTAAGCTTTTTGAATTTCAAGATTGTCACTAAGTGAAAAGGTTAGTACACCCCCTGCCTTTCCCTCTTTTCTAAATAAAGAGGGAAAAATTAACACAAATGTGTTCAAAGGATTTCACTCTCACTCTCTCTCTCTCTCTCTCTCTCTCTCTCTCTCTCTCTCTCTCTCTCTCTCTCTCTCTCTCTCTCTCTCTCTCTCTCTCTCTCTCTCTCTCTCTCTCTCTCTCTCTCTCCCCCCTCATGAAATACTCACACTGGTATCCTCCTGGAGAGGCTGAAAGAGAAAGGACAAGATTGAGATGAAAGTGGAGGGACATTTTACTCGTACAAGTCGTTGTGTTCTGTCTATCTGACATAATATGAAAGCGTTATTATTTTTCATTTTGGTAAGTAGAATCGTCGACATTATTACCGGATTGGCAATATTTAAATATGCACTGAAAACTGTCTCACCCGGGACTTAGAGCTAGGTCTTTAAATGCCTATATTGTCTCAAACTATTAGAGGAGTCTTATTCGGAGTAGAAGGAGAATAAAGCCAAACGAGGCATGAAGGGAGAAAGAACGAGGTTGATGGCACACGGTGCTTACTGTAGGCTACGTCTCACTTTGCTTTTTAAAACTTTTTTTTTAATTAAATTTTGAACCCCTATAATAGTAGATTCGGATGAAGCTGGGTACAAGCATTAACTCTTAGCACCCACCGAAATGTGTCCCTTGTAAACCGCCGAATGTACGGCCAGATAGAAGACAAACTTGAGAACCTCCGACGCCCATCTCGCCAAGACCACCGCCATTACAGCAAGGGAGAGAATCACGCAGTGGAGCGTCAGTCCAACCAGACGATCTGCAGACGATTCTCGGTAGGGAAATTCCCTATGATGGCTGCGAAACCGTCTTGAGGGTTTGCGGTTATGATAACCAGCTGCAGTCATCGCTGAATCAGCTGCCTTTGAGTGGTTTCTATAATCATGACATGCGCAAGAGTTTGAGTCAAGGAAGGGTGCGTTTAGCTTTCTGGGCATAACGTGTGCACTTTGGCGTTGTGCTGGCCATCGTGAAGAGCTTCCACGACTGTAAATCCACTTCTCCGGTGTGCTGAAAATATCAGGAGAGCCACTGAGAGAGCAGTGCGAGGAGTTACAGTTTATAGGTGCCTGCGCATTCTCATGTAGGTTATCATCACCGATAATATCGAAAAAACTATCACACAAATTTCTATTGACATCAGCCGTTCCAGCGGAGACATTTTTATCGAACCCCGGGCCGTAGCGACCTTTTGCGTTGCCTGCTTTGTTGTCCAGAAATGTTATTGGGTTTTCCCTGTCATTGATTCCGTATAGCACAGACCGACCTGGGCTCGTCCACATCAACGCCTGGGCTCTGGTTCGAAAATAATAAAAAGAATTGATCAAACGCCCTACATTATTAAATCTATGCTTTAAATACCTGGCATGTGTAAACCACTATAGGTGATAGAATCCTGGTTGAACATTGTCTTTCCTTGGGTGTTATATTTATCATTAACACAGCAACAAACGACTTAAATGTGAATTGTTTTATCCGTAAATACTCACCTAAACATATGGCCAGTATTTTTAACCTTTGGATATTCGACAAGACATCTTTACTGAGGTAATAAGTATTGTTTTGACATACACTGGCCTCAGTGATATCATCAAAGTTCTAAATCTTTTGAAACTTAATTGATGTCTTCACTTACCTACTGAATCTTCAGTGAGTGAAACACTTCTGGTGTAAAAAGATCATGTTCAGTGTTGAACATTGTAAGTGACACGATCCCTGCAAGGCTTTGCATATCTAGTAGGCAAAATACTACTATTACTACTACTACTACTACTACTACTACTACTACTACTACTACTACTACTACTGCTGCTGCTGCTGCTGCTGCTGCTGCTGCTGCTGCTGCTACTACTACTACTACTACTACTACTACTACTACTACTACTACTACTACTACTACTACTACGACTACTACTACTACTACTACTACTACTACTACTAACAACAACAACAACAACAACAACAATGATAATAATAATAATAATAATAATAATAATAATAATAATAATAATAATAATAATAATAATAATAATAATAATATAATAATAATAATAATAATAATAATAATAATAATAATAATAATAATAATAATAATAATAATAATAATAACAATAATAATAACAATGATAATAATAATGATGATAATAATATACATATATTTGTAAAGCGTCAAATTGTCATAGTTAAATAATGCTCTAGGCGCTTAACTTGTATGAGATAAAAATAGTTTTCATCATCACAGCAATATAAAGTTGCATGTTTAATAGAATTGTACAAAGAAGTCAAATAGATTGCTATAAAAAAAATAACAGTTTTTGTACATTCCCTAGTATTTTAAAAGACCGAGTATATAATTATTAACACACGCACACATATTGTTTGAGGAAGCCATTATTCTTGTTCCTTACAAAAAGGCGACATTCCTTACCTCTTCCACGGATGGAGGCAAAAATCTTTGACTCTACCAATCCAGCTTGCAGTACTATCAGTCTTTGTAGCTTGACGTTTTATCTCTAGTGACTCGAAGTTGCAGTCAGACATAGGTCTATGGCTTTTCCTAGTCAGTGGATATCTATACAGCTTACCCCGATCGTTGTCTTGATCCGTGGGGTTATAGTTTACAGTTTCTTCATCTATAGTTCTAAAAGAGCTACAGCTTAACGTCTTTTCCAAGAAGTCTTCAGCGTCACCATTTCCACCGCAGCAGTTTCCAGTATCGAGAGCTACGAGGTTACATGTATCTTCACCATCACAAGATCTACGGTTCCTAATGTTGGTGGCCGTTGAGGAAGAGGTACAATATTTTCCATCTAAATGGTTAAGGCTTCTTTTAGAACAAGATTCCGTTGTCATTTTTTTACATCCAGCAGATTTTTAGAATCAAGATGTAGATTTAATGCAGTAATCGACACAGTTTTGCTCTTTCCAAAAAAAAAAAAAACTTTTTGTCCACAACAAAGAGGAAACACAAAGCGCAGAAGTAATGTTCAATAGACTTGTTCTTTTTGTACATATTTATGATTTTGCCAATATTTTTTTTCCTGAGAGCAAATAGAAAACTATGACTGAAATAAAAATAAGGTTTGCTAGTTGAGAGGATGAGGAAGAGGCGTGGGAAATAGTTTAGATTCTCATCTCCATGATCAAAACTTCAATAATTTTTTTCCTTAAAAAATGGAGACGGGCGGTTAAGGTTTGTAACTATTCTTTTTATTTGGGAATGCGTCTTCTGTCATAATTTATCCACCGAAGTAGAAATCATTTGAACCAAGTCCGGCGCACAGAGTGGCATGCTCACTCTCCTTGGTTTAGAATTTAGTCTTTCATCACTACCATCACCAGGTACTATAGCCGCAACAACAACAACTATTTTAATAAAAAAAAAAAAAAACAATGTCGACTACGACTAAAGGCAAGAGTAGCAATTATTAAAAAAAAACAAAAAACACAAACAGCAGCAGCAACAACAATGTCAACAACTCAACAGCAACATTAGCAACAAATATAGGTTTATAGGAAGACAAAAATGTAAAAAAAAAATAATAAAAACGCATGTTTCGCTGGATTCATTTTTGATAGTTACACTTATAGATAGTCGATGTATGAATGTATTCTCGCAAACATTATTTAGGATTAAACTTAGTCTTCATCAACTCCATTGTTATTTATTTTTTTGGGTAGAAGAAAAAACACCAAGAGCCAGAAAAAAAAAAAAAAATCAGTAGTCTTTTGTATTGTCATATTTATTTCGTTACCGTTTACCTGCGATTTCCTTAAAGCTCTTCCTCTCATTACTTTAAAATTACATTTTTTTTCCTAGTATGGTCATCCCGGATTTTGATAAGGGTGGGGAGGAAGCGTTTTTTATTTCTTTTTTTTGTTTTTTTTTTGTTTTTGTTTTGGTGTATGCCGCATCATTCACAGCCTTTAGCAGCATCTCTGCTGTGATTGTATTCTTTATAATTATGTTGCATGATGCACCACGTTTTGTTGCACCTACACTGTAGTTGTTTTCTCCAACTCGTACATTTATCAAATAACTCGAAGTTGAACACTACTGAAAAAAAAAATCAAATTTCCACTGCATCATAGCACGGAGTCGTCATTGACACAACCCAAAAGGCAACACTTGTAGCATTATGTGTATACGTTGTGGTGAAGCGGGGGGGGGGGGGGGGGGGGGGGGTTGATGAGCAATTCCAGCAGGTTTAGTCTATCATTACCGCAGTAAGCTGTTGTTTACGGATTTAAATCTGACTTGTGAGAGTTGCTGGATAATTGGTTTAATATCAGATAGGTCTTTCAAGAGAAATCTTTTAATTCCTCGGTTAAGCCAGCCTGCTTGTCGATACAGTCATTTGTTTGATTGCTAAAATAACAAGTTGGACATCTGGGACATTTGAGAGAAGTTTTCATTTACTTATGGAGTAGAGTTTGGCATAATTTTTATCTGACCATTATTTCAGAATGTCGAATGTAGATAAGAGAATAAAGCTCAAACAACAAGAAACAGTTGGTTAAAAAAGTTATAAAATCAAGGAAATACTTAGATGTTATCAAAACAACTTAACTTTGAGACAGAAGATTTATACGCTGATATCGATTATAATTTTGGTTTATGGTTGAATGTCAAACTAAAACTTCATGAATTAGTTTCACACTAAATCACTTCAGCTGTAATGAAAATAATGTTGTCACAGTTATGACGTGTTTTCAGAGTTTTGGTGCAATTTTTCCACAGCTGTAATACTGTCAGTTGAAAAAAACCGATTCGACAATGGTTACATCGTTCTACAATATGCGCTTAGTCTGTAATTCATGGACTTATTGCTGTGGCCTCTAATTTAAAATGGCCGGAGGTAATAGAATGGTACCAAAACAGCCAAAAGTCGACTATTGGTTTACAGTGACAAACTTCCATTATAAACATGTGTCTCTGAATTTGCTGAAACACATTAGGAAGCGAACTTGGTTGACTTTTACTCGAACTTTAAATTGGGCACCTAAAGCCTTTGGAGAGTTGCAGTGCCTAGCATGTCTGCTGTTTCCAATCACTCAAGATATAAAAATCAGAGTTTGCCGCATTAAGAAAAAAAAATAATTTGTTGTGAAGCATTTTTGTTTTTTATTTTGTTGTTTGTTTTTTTTTTCAAAGAAATTTTAATTTCGTGATTACATCAACAAACCAATCTTTTTGTGTGCAATCCGCTCCATATCTTTGTGTACGCAGTCTACCCAATTTGTGTGTGTGTGTGTGTGTGTGTGTGTTTGCAGTCTACCAATGTCTCTACTGTAATCCGTAATCTCCATCTTTCTTATCTTAATTCATAACCTTTCGAAATTTCAGTGCCTTCCTCAAAGTTCACATTCCTGGCAATTTTTTTTTTACGTCGATCTCAGAAACCACATATGTAGAACAAACAAACGTCTCAACACGTTAAAAAAAATTCACACAATGCTAATAGCTGAAGGTTCAAAGTTAATGGTCATCAACAATTGCTTCATTCTGTCTCCAAAATTAAACACGACCCCAAACTAACCTTTCAAACAACAGACAACTCAGCTGTGGGCATTAATGCATGGTTTATTGGTATAATCTGGCGACAACCAAACACTTACACGACGTCCTCCACTTCATAGAGAACAAACGTATCAACCGCTCCAACATCCCAGAGACACTTCCGGGAACAGTCTGACGTCACCAGGCCTTGAGACAGATCCGGGGTATTCCCGAAATAGCAGTCGCCATAGTACTGGATGCCGAAGTATTTGAGACCTTTCTGAGCCGCAAGTTTCCCACATTTTTTGATGATGTCGCCTCCATGCTCCTGGTTGATGTACGTCGTCCAGTCTATTGTCAATTTGAAGTTCACGAAGCCAGCTCGAGGAAACACCCCGGTGTTGGTTGTCGCCCCTTTGCTGTGGTAGCAGCCGCCAAACATTCCCCAGTGGTTGGCGTCCACCAAGTAGCCTATATGTACGGACTGGCAGTCTGGGGAAGTATGCAACATTCAACTAAAGCGTGTGGCACATTCCACTAAAGCGTGTGGCACATTCAACTAAAGCGTGTGGCACATTCCACTAAAGCGTGTGGCACATTCCACTAAAGAGTGTGGCACATTCAACTAAAGCGTGTGACACATCCAACTAAAGCGTGCGCCACATTCCACTAAAGCGTGTGGCACATTCAAATAAGGAGTGTGACAAATTCGACTACAGCAAGAAACACATTCAGCAAAAGCGTTGACCTTTATTGAAAACAGAAAGAATCTGAAAGTAAAGCGGACCCCTTCTGTAGTTGTAAAAGTGTGGACGATGAAACTATGTTATGTGGTGGGTCGAGAACTATTGATTTACTGTAAGGTAAGGAAAAAGAACTGATGACGAAAAGAATAGGTCAGGCTTTCAAGGAAACGGAGCCATGGAACTTGTAGTGCAAAGGTGAACAAAACTTATCACTCTCATATTAAAGAAACTTAAACTATTTTCAATTAGGAATAGTTTGAATACTTATCTCCTTACCTGGTTTGAAAGTCTTTGGAACAACTTCGTAGACTACAATAGCGCCCTGACCGCCCACATCCCACTTGCAGAGTGTGTCACATCCATCAGCTGGCGTCACTTCCTGTACAGAAAGGTCAGGGGTATTCCCGTAGTAGCACTCCCCGAAGGATTGAAGCCCGAAATATTTCGCGCCATTTTTAACAGCTTCCTCGCCACATTTTTTGATAATGTCCTTCGCGTCACCCCTCTTGCCCCAAGCTTTTTTATCCACGGTGGAGGTGAAGTCCTGGAGGGAGGCGGCGGGGAAGACCTGGCCACCTTTAGTGGTGTGGAAACACCCCTCAGGCTGGGCCTCATTGTCCTTGTCAACGTGGTAGCCAGGGAAGTTGGTTGGGCAGCCTTAAGAGGGAGAAGAGTGTAAAAATGATCTCAGTAATGATAATTAAGGTATTTCGGTGCCCTACAAATAAATTTTACCCTGAGGCCGTAAAATTCTGGGGCTTACGTCGGTGCATCGCTTTAATAACACATGGTGAGAAATAGGGGCTGGGTTTACAAATATTTTGTACAAAATGGAGGGGATTCATTAAAAAATCATTTTATTACAGAGATGGTTAATCGGTGGATCCGGAAGGCTCTTTCCCCCCTCTTGATTGTGGAAGAGAACTGTTGAAAGCCTATGAAATAGTGTTAAAAAAAAAAGAAAAGAAAAAGAAAAAGAATCTTTCTGAAAAAAATTCAGTATTTTTGTGGGTCATGACTAAAACTGTGATGCACGGGTCTTGAATGTTTCACAGAATGATTTTTTTTTGTCCATGATGAGTTGAGAGATCTTTAAAACAATCGCTGCGCAGCAGTTTTATAAAGTTCTAACAAACCTGTCGCTTAATTAAAATGAGGTTTTTCAATGCAGAACTACCAGGACTATATGGAACCACCAAATACTTTATGAAATTTTGGAAAGAAAACTATCAGGCGTCCGTATTTTGAAATCACACGTTTTTGTCAAAACATAACCATCTAGACTTATTTGCGTTGAAATTATTTACATAAGAATCGAATGTATCGAATTTTAATTTGATTTTTGAATCATAAACTCTGACAAGTCTGAAGTCGTCTTTCTTCTGAGCAAACCTTAAGGTCGGAAGAAGCTTCTTTGTTCTGTGCTCATGCGTTGCGGGTTTATGGGAGACGAATGGGTGGACAAAGGATGGGAGAGGGGGTCAAAGAACGAG
This sequence comes from Elysia crispata, assembly GCA_033675545.1. Lineage (NCBI taxonomy): Eukaryota > Metazoa > Mollusca > Gastropoda > Plakobranchidae > Elysia > Elysia crispata. Next base: position 141,849 of record JAWDGP010004234.1, read on the forward strand.
AAGGAGTTCACAAAACAGGGGAAAGAATGAGAGATATGCAAATCAAAGAAATGGAGGGAGAGGGGGTGGGCAGCGCAACACAGAAATAGAGAGAGAGAGAGAGAGAGAGAGAGAGAGAGAGAGAGAGAGAGAGAGAGAGAGAGAGAGAGAGAGAGAGAGAGTATAAATAAGCAGTATAATGTGTCAAAAAGTAGTTTGTTCAATGGCTAACTTAGCTTTAAATACAACCCCCTGAAATAGAAGTTCATTTGTGGCTAACAAACTTATTAACACAACCAACCTGAAACGGCGGGTTGTCCCGTAGCTGCCTCTGGGAGAACCAAGACTAGCGCCAGAGCTGTGAGAACTTGAGATGTAATCATGATGTCCTGAAAAAAAAATCAGCCAAGATCTCGACTTAGAAAAGTAATAATCGACTTGCTGGTCAAACAACGGTATGGATCGAGGCTTCCTAAATTACAGGCCAAGTCACCGAAGAAAACAAACTATTGCAGGTGGTGTAAGAGTGAGCTATATCATTTAACTATTTCACAGAGTTGGAATAGTTAAATACTTTTTGTTGTGTAGGCCTATAGGCTAAATTATAAATGCGTTCTCAGTGCAATTCTAACCTAACTATGCCCAAAAGTTTAAAGAATATAGATCACTATAACTCAAACATGCTAAAGTTTGTTCATTTTGGTGACTTGGCCTGTATTTTAGGAAGCCTCGGCATAGACAAAACCTAGATTCGAGTGTAACAGCGATACCTAGCGTATGTGAAGTGAGAAAAGCGAAAAGTATCCAGTTAGTTCCCAGCAAAATAATGTATGTCCTCTTGGTAAGTAAAGCCAAGAAGTGACTTAATAAATGGCAAACTGGCGTTTGTAAAAACAAGCTTTATAAACAGCTGCTCCTTTCATTTTATAACAGTCAAAGGCCGGGAGATGAGTAACAAGATAAGATAATAACGGCATCAGCGTCAGGTTAAAATGTAAATCAGCTAGGGAAAATCTAAACACGGATTTGTGATAATTATTATTGTTCTGAATCAGTAATAGCAGTAGATTTAGCACGTTCGTAATTCCTTCTCGATCTCGCTTTGACCTTGACCTTTGATGTCCGTTGAACTCATTGGTTGACCGTCGAATGACGTCAGATTACGAGCTGCCTCCGAAGTGATAATTCCTGGGCCTAGATCTAGAATCTAGATTTAGTAGATGTTAGATCGACAGAATAAATCTTGGTGAAAATCTAAATTGCATCGATTGATCTGAAATGGTTCGGTTGATAATTTGAGAGTTTTTATTTAAATATTACCACTATGGGGTAGATGATTTGAATTAATTATCTTTAGAAACAGGACACGAGATTTGATCCCCCACCCACAAACCACGGATCAACCAGTTACTTAACATTGTTACGTTTTAGTGGAAAGTTCTCTACATGCACAACATGTTTAAAAATATACACGAGTATACTTTTATGTATCAATACATGTATCTCTATATAAAACATAGTGTCCGCTTTCAAGACATTTTGTCAAATAAAAAAGAAAATCATTATTTTTTTTTTTGTTACTATTGTCTATTTACTTAATTTCAGAAAGACAAAACTTTTTATAATAGTAAAGATTGTCAAATAAATTTCATTTTTTTGGTGTTTGTTTTTTTTTTTTTCTTTTTACGCTGATGCATAATTTGTTACTGGGCTTAAATAGCGAATGAACGCAGTTTCATAGTTTGAGAGTACCTTTCTCAGTCCACGAGATGTTGTCAGGAGTCATTGAACTCAGGTAGGTCCGTAGGATTCACTATTAAGTAATCTGGTGGTAATCATTTTTAGTCCCACTGTTTTCTCTTTTTTAGAATTCGTGGTGGATTTGTTAAGGCGTAAGTCAATCGTTGGGTAGCTAAGTTCACCATCTGTCACCTGGTCTTGGCGGCATCCCGACTTTTTGACCCTTGCACATTTCCATAAGTTACGTGAACTTTACATCTACTATCAGTTTCCGTTATGAAAAAAGTAATATTAAATGTTGGAAAAAAATAAAATGTTCCTGTATTCAATGTGAAACCAGTGCTGGTATGATGACGCTAGCGGCTTCTTAGGTTACATGTTGATTCAGGAGCCACGGCTCTTTCTTTACCTGTTACATGTAGCTGTCATTGGACTCATAGCTGTACAATACAAAAACAGTGGAAGCGTTTGATATAGATTAAGGAGCCACGCCTGTTTCTCTACCTGTTCCGTGTAGTTGGTCCTGGACTCATAGCCGTACAAAAACAGTGGAAGTATTCACTGAAATATTTATATATATATATTACTCTTATTTAATAAATTGTTTGGGTTTTTTTCGCGACCTTTTTTACGTATGTTATATTTTTTTTCTGTGTATACTTTTACATTATTCATATATATATACATATATATATATATATATATATATATATATATACATATTAATTTCTATAGTTTGTATTTCAAATTTAAATGTGAATATCCTTATATGATTTAATTTCTTGTTCTCGTTTTTACGTCTGACGAAGGCGTAAAGCCGAAAGCTTATGTATTTTGTTTTGCAAATTTTGGAGCTGCACTCTTCTTTTTTTTTTTACTGTGCTTCGCAATTATTCACAAAGCTCCACTGCGACATTCAATTTGAATTGGCTTTACTACTACTACTACTACTACTACTACTACTACTACTACTACTACTACTACTGCTGCTGCTGCTGCTGCTGCTGCTGCTGCTACTACTACTATTACTACTACTACTACTACTACTACTACTACTACTACTACTACTACTACTACTGCTGCTGCTGCTACTGCTACTACTTCTACTTCTACTATCATTCGCACTACCGCCTCCATTTTCATTTTCACCACTATCGCCATCATCATCTTTAGCAGCAACACCATTCTCTTCTTCACTATCACCAGCATCTCCCCATTCGTTCCATTATCTTCACCATCACCACCACGTCATCTTCACCACAGCCTCCATCATCAACACCGTTGTCATCTTTACCACTATGTTATCATGAACAAGAATAATCTGTAATTAAATTTCAATATCCTCTTTAGTAATCACCATCGCTGATAATCTCTACTACAATTTCTGTTTGTTACATTTTGTAGTAACAAGCTTCATTTTCGTTCAAGTTACCCCATCTGAAGCTATTAAATAAACTCGTATACATCAATGTATTAACTATTACACCCACATCAAGACTCATTCACAAAGAAACAAGAACAAAAACCAAAGATGTGTTTTTAGCATTCTTCTCTTTATTGTACAGAATCACTGTAGCTTTATATCAACTGAAGCCGAGACAAGGACCAATGAAGAGCAAAAGTTAGGGATTAAAAAAAAGCATCTCACAAACTTAACTCTCCTTTTTAAACCCTGGGTTCCTAGTTTTCTTTCCCCAAGAAGCTAGTGCATGATCCTAACAGCACGAGTTTTGAAAGCTGAGCTTGTTCAACAACTCTTCTTACATCAAGACAACTCAGAGCCTAAGGGTTCAATCAACATCGGCAGCGCAGAAGCACCTTCGTGAAGCTCAGCAGAACAATCTCATGCAGAGCATCATACAGCTAGCGCCTACTCCACCATGTTATCTTGACTAGAGAGGAACTCTAGGTCATTGCATTGATATTGCTCTCAAATCAGTTTTCGGTATTCTAAAATTGTGTCCGCAATTCTATTTGTCTTTGACAGGTAGTACTTGACCTAAAAAATCTTGTACTTTTAAACTCATTACGGTCCCTTGTATCATTTGTCTGGCACCAAACTGCCTTTGGTTTGTCCAAAAACATCTTGCCTGCCACTACCCTAAACATCCTGTCTTTGTCATGTCTCTACGCTAGATATCCTGCCTTTATCATGTCTCTACCCTAAGCATCCTGTCTTTATCATGTCTCTACCCCAAACATCCTGTCTTTATCAAGTCTCTACCCTAAACATCCTTTCTTTATCATGTCTCTACCCTAAACATCCTGTCTTTATCAAGTCTCTACCCTAAACATCCTTTCTTTATCATGTCTCTACCCTAAACATCCTTTCTTTATCATGTCTCTACCCGAAACATCCTTTCTTTATCATGTCTCTACCCTAAACATCCTTTCTTTATCATGTCTCTACCCTAAATATCCTGTCTTTGGCCTGTCTCAATCCTAAGCATCATTCCTTTGATCTGAGTCTGAGCTAAATATCATCACTTTGTCTGAACTAACTGTATTCACCCTTCCTTTAGTGTGTCTCTACGTCTACCCTAAACATCACCTGCCTCACCTCCCCCCCTTTTTTTTTTTTAATCTGTCTATGATGGACACATTTCCTTTGGTCTTTCTCTCAACTTAGCACCCTTAAAAAACCTGCCTTTGTTCTACCTCTCACCTAAATATACTGTATTTGGTCTGTCTCTAAGCTAAATATACCCTGGATATCATGTGTCCTTCCTCAAACATCACCTCTGCTACATCCTGTATGCTTTCCCTATAGCCTCCTTGGGCTCTGCCCTCAGATAGAATTCTAAATATTCTTTTGCTCCATTTCTGTGAAGGATGCTTGAGAGGTCATGTGTTCAAGCTAATATTACCAACTACACCTACCACAATTGATCATAATATGGCAATCCTTACTGTTGTTTTGCCATATATCCATAGAGGCAAGACCATGGCTGGCAGAATGGCTAAATTGCTCAGAGAAAAATTGCAATTTTTCTGAATCTGTATAAACAAGGATTTTGAAAATAAATGTTATGAGCCGTTGGGGTTTTTTTTTTTTTGTGTGTTTTTTTTTTCAATCTGCCCTCAACTCTTTCTTACAGAAAATTTTGTGGCCAGGCTTAATCCATGACCCGATGACTGAACTAAATCTTTCACCCCTGAATGAAAGCCTCACTTAGTATTTTTATTGCACATAAGTTCTTCTGTTCCTGCAGACAATTTACGAAATACCAGTACAATCTAAAACTAGTGTAGAATACAAGAACCGCAATAAAAGTTCTGAAAAGGTACATGGATATATATTACAAAATGACATCTCAGCTTTTTAAAGTTAAACATTTCGAAAGTATGTCTAATGTACATAAAGACATAGTTATGTACTACTTAAATCATTTTCAAATCTCTTCATGACGATAAAGAATCACATATATACTTGAAGATGAAGATGAGAACTGGTTAGTGAGAGTAAAGAGAAAACCTTAATCAAAACCAAACGGAAAGAAAGAGAAGGCAGGCAATAAAGAAGTTTTGTGGAGCGCTTCTCTAGAACAAATGACAACTATGCACATTGAAAGCTTCGCTGAACAACTAAATCACAGGTGAGATGGACACCATGACAAAAGTTAGCAGAAATTATTTCATGTCATTAATAGGTACATCAGTGTTCATTCGTTCTGTCTATCTGTCTGTCTCTCTCAATATATCACTCTCTTTGTCTCTGTATGTCACTCACACTCTCTTGCTCAAACTATCTCTTCTTCTTTGAGTGTCTCTGATAGAAAAAAAGATATTTTTGTTGACAAGCAAGACAGCCACTGCCAGTCTTCAGAAGGAGACTTCATTTATGATTTTTTTAAAAACACTTTTACATAAAACTATTTTTTTCCTTAAAACGTCGATAATAATCCCCAGTTGGTAGAAATCTTGAAGATAAACCACAAACAGCAAAGTTTGATAAAATCAAGTTCTTTATCTCAACTCCCAGGCCTCAATAAGGAAAGCAAATGTTTTCATACAATTTGAATTATATCATAATGTTGTGACCAAATTTTTCCTTCCAGTCAGAAATAGCAGGCAATCACATGAATAAATAACAACACTTAATACTCCCTGTGTTGACTGTCGCAGGGTTGACAAAATTTATTACATCATTGATGAAAAAGGAATGGTGATGAGTGAAAATGGCAGAAAACTTGGAAATCAGTTTTATACTTATTGTGAAATACTAAGAGTAAGAATGGGGGAGAGAGAGAGAGAGAGGGAGAGAGAGAGAGAGAGAGAGAGAGAGAGAGAGAGAGAGAGAGAGAGAGAGAGAGAGAGAGAGAGAGAGAGAGAGAGAGAGATGGAGGGCATAAGACAGGCAGAGAGAGGGTCGTAGGGATGCGGATGGAGGTGGAGAGATAAAGAGGGAGAGGGAGGGAGAGAGAGAGAGAGAGAGAGAGAGAGAGAGAGAGAGAGAGAGAGAGAGAGAGAGAGAGAGAGAGAGAGAGAGAGAGAGAGTGAAAGGGAGAGAGGGAGAGAAAGGGAATGGGGCATGGAGGCGTTTCAATGTCGCGGAAAATTTGTCCGAAAAAGAAATAGGGATAGAAAAAAAAAAACAACAATTTCTAAACGTCTACCACAAAGTTTACTGCCAGGGAGCTTCATAAATCATACTGGATGAAAACAAGATGATATGGTAAACATGGTCATGGGGATAGTAACACTGAGATGAGTTCAGAGTACAGAAAAATACTGTCAATGAGGTATGTACATAAATGTTTTAAATGAAGGCTAAAATTAGAGGATGGGAAACATTGTGTGTACACAGATAACATAGGATGCACACACTAAATTTATGGTGGTGCACACAATGACGCTGATTGCACACAAATGATTTATGGGTGTAGGGAGATGAATTATGCTGGAAAAAGTTGTATGAGCCATGGAAGCAACCACTGTTGGAAGCAAATGAAATCACTGAAGAGAAACCTCTTTAACACATGAACCACTTGAACATACAGTCAATATATGAAAACATGGCGGGGAAACAGTTCAATCAAACAAAACATGTATATTAAAACACGGCAGGTTAGATCCGGACTTCAGCATGTACATTTTGGTGGCATTGTTCTCTTGCTTTTGATTCCTTTCCTCACAGCAACGTGGCAACAGTATTTTAAATGCTGTAACAAACCTCATAAAATCAGCATTCAAAGTGTTACAAAACTCAAACAATCAGTAAGTACCTTCTATATGAACTTTGCAGATTACAAAAGACGCCTCAATCAGCATTAATTTACATTGCCCTCAGGTCTGGACAGGACTTAATATCAAGATGTTGTGTGCATCCATATGAGTCAGCATTGTCTCTCAAAATAAAATATTAAAAAAAGATAAGAAGGCCTCAAACACCTAAGCTTACCAAAGCTTCTAGATGAATGAGAGAGAGAGAGAGAGACAGAGACAGAGAGAGAGAGAGAGAGAGAGAGAGAGAGAGAGAGAGAGAGAGAGAGAGAGAGAGAGAGAGAGAGAGAGAGAGAGAGAGAGAGAGAGAGAGAGAGAGAGAGAGAGAGAGAGAGAGAGAGAGAGAGAGAGAGAGAGAGAGAGAGAGAGAGAGTGAGAGAAATTTCAAAGAATAACTGAACCATTACATAAAGGAATGTAATTAAAACTAAGGCAGAAAAACTAAAAACATACAGAAGCAGATGGAATATGGTAACAAATGTGGTACCGAAGAGTGAGAGACCAATGTAATTGTAATCATTAATATGTGAACAGAAAAATATTGCACGGGCCAATGGGTTTTACCCTGAATATAAGTCTAGCTGATGTAGCCCTTCAGGGCTTGATAAATGCTCTCTATCTCCAGAAATGAGGAATGCAAACCACTATACATGGCAACAAAATCAAGATAATAAAAGAGAGTGTTAGTGCAAAAATTCACAACCAAGTCCATCTCTCTCTCTCTTTTCTCTGCAAGTTCTATAATCACAGACTTCGCAACCGATAAAAAATAAAACTTTAGTCAGAGGTAAAAATGAACCCGCCAATAAGAAAAGTATTATCATGCAAATGAGATTAATTGAGATGCAGCTTCAAAATGTTGAGCAGAACTTGCTGGCTACCTGAATCCTCAGGACTCACACTAGACTTAGTATGCAGCAAGAGACAAATAAGAAGTACATTCTAGCACACCTACTGTATTAACAGGCATAATATATATTTATGTTTAGAAGAGTGTTCTTACACAACCACTGTATTAAGAGACAAACAGAATTGTGTTCTGACACACAAGCACTCTATTAAGAGACATACAGAAGTACATTCTCACACAACCATTGGATTGGGAGAAATATCTATTGAAGTGCAATTTCACACAACCGCTTAATAGAATTATACTTTTTAAAATGAAAGAGGTCAGGAGTTCAAAGATGACAATCCTGTATCGACAGTGGCAACAACACAATTACAATATTTTCTCAGATCCTTGGTATGGCTATTTCATTACGTAAATCAAGTGGGTCTCCACATAAAACTCAAGCAGTTCAGTTCATCACAGCAATCAAGAAACATAAAATATGTTACATGTATCGTACAAAGTTGAATTCTTTAATATGACCACACTCATAGCACACAAGAAAGCATACATGTTGGATGCAGGAGTATAAATATACATGAGATCAAGACACATAATGAGTATGATAATGATAATAAAAATAATAGTAATAATAATAGGGATAATAATAATAATAATAATAATAATAATAATAATAATAATAATAATAATAATAATAATAATAATAAAAACAACAACAAAATTACAAAAATAATCAAATGCAATAAGTAAGCAATGCCACCTTTAAACTGAATAAACACAGACATATACTCTTGACCTCTGTATTGGATATCAAAACTATTCTGTGCCTCATTTAACAGCCCTCCAATCTACATCTGCATCTAATTTAACAAAGTTACATTCTGCATATCATATAACACATTTCTAGTCAAACTCTGTCTCAATAAACAACCCTTCAATTTACATTTAAACCTCACTCAACTATCCTCAAATCTACACCTGTTTTTTTTGTTGTTGTTGTCTTCGTACATGTGACCTTAATAGTCTATCACAATCTCTCCTGCATGACCATGTCTAGTGGAGGTCCAAGAATCTATTTCAGAAACACATAGCCTAGTAAAATTAAGAATAGACGTGAGAACATCTCTAAGTTGGTGAAAGACTAAACCCACACACACAGGTGTGGGAGGGTTGACCTATCAATTCCCATGTTGCTCAAGATAAGTGAGTAAAACTAGATTTGGGAAGGAAAACGAAATGTCGATAATAAGAGCATGCCAAAAAAAACTACAACAATTTCTTTAGAACTGGTAACTTCATGATAGCAGCAGTACCAGTAAAACATCTTCCAAGAACATAATTATGGCAACTTACATCATGGAAATCACTAACAAAAAGCAACAGAAATTTTCAGAAGTCTGCATAAAAAAGGCTTAAGGAATGATTGATAAGCAGAACATAGAGTGTGAACTCACATCATTAGAGAATGTAGGGCAATGTGGGTTAATAAGTTGTTGGTATACAAGTAAACCACAGCCAAGGATGCAACAAAACACACAATGTCAATGATGCCACAAATTTTTGGACCAATCTTATAGAGTAATTAATGCCAAGTGACAGACAAACTTCACTTAAAACTCTGGACAATGTGACTGAATCAGAATCAATTTTGACATAAAACTCTGGACAATGTGACTGAATCAGAATCACTTTTCATGTAAAACTCTGGACAACGTGACTGAATCAGAATCAATTTTCACTTGAAACTCTGGACAATGTGACTGGATCAGAATCAATTTTCACTAGAAACTCTGGACAATGTGACTGAATCAGAATCAATTTTCACTTGAAACTGGACAATAAGACGGAATCAGAATCAGTTTTCACTTGATGCTCTGGACAATAAGACGGAATCAGAATCAATTTTCACTTGAAGCTCTGGACAATAAGACTGAATCAGAATCAATTTTCACTTGAAGCTCTGGACAACAAGACTGAATCAGAATCAATTTTCACTTGAAGCTCTGGACAATAAGACTGAATCAGAATCAATTTTCACTTGAAGCTCTGGACTACAAGACTGAATCAGAATCAGTTTTCATTTGAAGCTCTGGACAATAAGACTGAATCAGAATCAGTTTTCACTTGAAGCTCTGGACAACAAGACTGAATCAGAATCAGTTTTCACTTGAAGCTCTGGACAATAAGACTGAATCAGAATCAATTTTCACTTGAAGCTCTGGACAACAAGACTGAATCAGAATCAATTTTCATTTGTAGCTCAGGACTGGAGCCTGAATCTGATTCCAAGCGATAAATCTGGCTCGTCCATGCTTGTAGTGCATATGTATAGGAATCTAACGGCAGATCGCCTGACAATTTTCCCCAGGTAAAACATCTCAACAAAGTCAGTGTCTTATGCTTGTGGCGGTTGAACATGGTTACGTCCTTTAACATAGTATTACTACTAAAATTAGTCATTGCAATCTGTTGTCATTCTCAATAAACTCCTTAAATACATCACTCTTGGTAAGGGAAAAACAAGGAATTTAAATTAAGGTGTTGTTTATTTATCCTTAAAACTGTATTCCATTTAAGAAGGTGTCAGGACAGAAAAAATTAAGTACATCTTCAGAATATCATAGATCTATGATGTGTAAATTACAAATCTATTTTTTTTAAACTGGATTCAAATGCAACTTGTGTTTATTTACAGTATTTATTTCATAAAATAATTTATTAAAATTTTTCATTTTTTCCATAAATTTGAGGTGGATTCTTCCAAATCACATGATAATACTTAAGATTAAAATTAGATTCATGAACTAATTTCCATAGGCAGTAACATATTTTAAAAAATTTGGCAGTTACAAGAATTTGATTTTACACATCAGAGTTAAAAAAAACCACTTGGTAAATCTTCTCCAATGTTTAAAAACTATGAAAAGCATAAATGCATAAGACTGGATTACATACACACACAAAAAAATGGAAAACAAAAACAAAACAAAAATGATATGTATTATGATGATGCAAATGAAATATGAGACTTACGAAATATTTTATAGACAATGTTGAAGATGAGAGCGCTGTATATTGGTGACCAAACCTAATTTCTTCCCCTAATCTTTCTCCTCTCTTCTCTCTCTCAGGGTAGAGAGGAAAGAGAATTACAGACAGTACTTGATATTGTGGTGCCATGAGTTCATCAGGCTCTGCCCTATGCTTGAGAGAACAGCCAACTTTGTGGCGCAGAGCTTGCACATTTCCACTGGCAACAAGATAATTGTGGTAACGAAAATATTGAAAGTGAAAGTTTCTCTATGGCACAAAAGTAAAGACCAAGTTGTAAAAACAAAAGGAATGAACACTAATGATAAAAATTAAGAAAATGGAGTGCAAAGAATGCATTAATACATAGGTTCACTTTATGCCAAAAATGTTTGTTCTCATTTTTCCATTTTTTTTTTCAAGCACAGCACTAAACTTACAATTTCTTTTTATACAGAAGCAAAACCAAAAAAAAGATTTGGAGTGAGACCAACGTAAATTAAACTTTTGAACATAATTTGGTTCAGCTCTTAGCAAGAGTAAAATTCATCATTTAGAATCAAGCTTTAGAAATGCTGATCTTGGAGGGCCATTGCCTAGAGAATTTGTCGTCTCTTACACTTGCTCCACCTTATATGTCAGAAAGTGAACTTTAATTCCAGCCATCAAAATATCGAAAGGAAATTCAACCTGGTCATGCAAATCATCTGTCCATATCAAGTCTTTAGAGTCAGTGAGGTTGCACAGCTCTTTTTGTAGTAGATACTACTGTGGTACTAGTTAAATGTCATCCCAAGGTTTGTGTCTAGAACAGAAGCAAAACCTCTAAAAAAAATAATAAAAAAAAAAACGGGTGGAAGTAATTGACGCCTCACTCAATATATCCACTCTTCAGAGACAATAGAACTTCTCTGTTATGAGAAAGGGCAGTGAGGCAAGACCCTAAATCAAGAAAATCAGGTCTGATCGAGGCCTGAACCACCCAGATGAGGTTAGCTTGCTTTTGTTCTATTGACACAGTGGCATAGGCAAGTCACTTACTCCAGCAAGATGATTGGGATTTTCCTATAATTTCCAAATTGCAATTCTTCACAAATCTAGAAATATTTACAGGAAAAACCATTAGAGTAACAATCTTCAGAGACAACTTTGCTAAATGACTAGGTTCAGGCTTGGAATTATTATGCACACTTTGGTTGCGGTAAAATGACAAACTTTGATGAGCACTCCAAGTGAGCAAGTTAAAATCACGACTGAAAATAAATTCAGGAAGGTCTCTTAAAAAGACAGTGCACTTCTTCTTCAGCCTAGAGTATTTGGGTGATTATACAAATTGGCAGTGCAAAAAAAATATTTGAAAAAAAAAAGTCAACACTATTCTACCGAATATTTTGATGGCTTATTGAGTGAGTGTTTGGCCATTTCTCATAGACATCATGGAAAAAATGCTACTACGAACTCAGTAATCTTTTTAAATCAATAACACAAACAAACAACACGCAGCAGAACTAACAATCTCAATACCGCAGCAAATATAAAATGTTGTTTTGTAAAAGTCTCCAGCTAAAATCAGAGATATAGAAAAGAAATGACCAACAACACTCCACAAATATCTTAAACAGCTCCAAACTTGTGTCTGTACAATCTTAACCTGTTTTTGCTCATCAACACTACAGATGCAGAGCTGGGTTGCCCCAATCCTCTAGGTCTATCTGTTCCTTACAGTGGGGCTTGGATTCACAGACTTCACATTTCAAACCATGGACCAAAGCAAGAACACCAGCTATAATTTTTTTTCCAAATTATTTTGTCTGACAGTTTTATTTTCTCTTCAGGCTGCTGGCCGTGGTGCCCCGCATGTATCCCCCTGGCCCACCTCCAACATTGAGATTTGTCAGGGATCCTCCTAGGCCCGGCAAACTCCGTCGATTGTTTGCCTCCTTAGCCATGTTTGAACCTGTTCCCTTGCGAGAATTTTTCCGCTTGCTGGCATCCATCCAGATGAGCTTGTCTGGTCTGACAAACACTCCGTGTCTTGGCCTGCACTGGAAGTAGCGAACACCCTTCACTGACCCATCATTTTTGCCTGTAAGGAGTGGACACAAGATATATTCCTTTTCATCTTGTAAACATGCGTGAAGTTTGACTTTCAGAGATTTTAGTTTGTAATTATTTCTCATAGAAAATAAAAGGCATTCTATTGTAAAGAGCAAGAAAGCTATGACAACAAATGTGAATACAAGTTAGACAAATATTGCTTCAACTACACAGCGCATAAAAATAAAAAAAAAATTTAAAAAGTTGAGATATCTATTAATTTGGTTTAAACACCCAAGTAATAGAGACTACTGAAAGCTGGTACTCACTCAACAGAATTTGACCAAACTTATCTTCACTACGAAGACTCTGTAGAGTTTTGAGAGCAGGGCCATCTCAGCATTGAACTCATTATATAGCAAATAACCTCTGAGTCGACCTACATGCCATTAGCCAGGCCTCATTTTCTGCAATTAAAACCTGTCGGTATTAACTTCAGAACCATCTGTATTTTCAGTTATTTTAATCTCCCTCAGTCAAGTCTAGTCTGATCCACCAGCTGTTAGATCTCTAACAGACCATGTTTCAGGATGATCTATGTATTATGGCTTCTCTCCGTTCTAGACCACTGAAAATCAATATACTCACCCTCGGGCAGGTCAAGCTCCATGCCGACCCATGTGCCGTTAGCAAACTCCACAGAACCCACAAATCTGATCAGGCCACTCTTGGGCGGCCCACCTCGGCTTGAAGCCACACTGGCCGGCTGACCGCTCTGGACCCATGCTGGAACAGGGCCATCCAGCAGTCGGTCCAGATCAGCTCGACTACCAAAGGAACATTCACTCATGGCATCTTCGCTGCTTCCTGTGAAAACAATATGTCGAGATTGACTAGAAAGTTGTAAAGTTTTTACCTAATATACAGGGCAGAGCTTGTACCTGGTGAACTTAGTGAAACTTATGAGAAACTGGAAAAGTTGATTTTTTTTTTTTTAATAAATGAACACTCACAAGAGGTTTTGCATTGAAGATTTCAAGGTGTTTGGGACACAAAGCTTGAGTCAAACTAAAGATGAGCTCTGAAAAAGGAAAAAAAACGTTTATGGATGAAGCTCTACCTTCAGCCTAGACCTTACCTCCCAGGTGCTCCTCAGAACTTCCAGGGCAACTGTCACTGTCCTCTTGCCACGCCCTTGTCAAGATCTCAGCCTGAGGGGAGACAACCATTGACATAGGTCGCGGTCTAACCCCTGACCCCTTGCGGCGGTTCCCACCACCATGGGCTATGATCTTTTTTCCTGATGTGCTGTTACCCTCCCATGGGGTAGGTGAGGAAGAGGGAGATAATGATGATGAAAGTGGTGAGGATTTCCCTCCCTTGTTCCTTGGGGTCACGACTGTGGGTGGAAGGGGAGGAAGAGGACTAGGGGATGACGACATAGCACTGCGTTGACCATCAATTTCAACTGCTTGGGATGAAGACTGCAGCTGCGAATACTTATCTCCACATTCGTCATTCTCCTCTTCATTTTGTTTCAACCTCTCCAGCTCTTCCATAGCATTCTCACTGTAATGGTCACAGCTTTCCGCTTCTTCCTCTGACCTCTCTGTCAGTTGAGACTGATTCCCCTCACCTGTAGCCTCCTCCATTTCTTCACTGTCTGCACTGTGCTCCGCGCTGGTTAGCTTACGATGGGGTCGAAGGTCACCAGCTGCTGTAACCCCTATCTGCTCCTCCATGCTCTTGATGCTCGCAGAATCCTCAGAGCTAAGGGTCAAGGTCGAGACAGCCTGGGAACCGTAGCCACTGGAGGTCATACTGGGTGTGTAGCCTAAAAATGGGAACAATCAAACATCAATAAACACAGAGAAAAATATTTCAACGCAGCAATGGGCTTTTGAAAAGGCTTATTTCAGCTTAAAACGTCCATTCTTAGGGTAAAGGCCATCTAAAGTGTTTTGATTACTAGAGAATTAAATAATGCAGTTACATGTGTAATATGTAGTGTTTAATTGTAAAATCTAGTTTGAGAGCCATGCGTGTTAGCAAGACTGTTCAAGCACCATGCTAATATAACTTACCCTTGCCATGTACGTTGGTGAGACTATCCATGGTTTATTACTCAACATGCTACGATTATCATTTACCTTTGCCATGTGTATCGTGAGACTATCCATGATTTATCACTGGACCATACTATTATAATCATTTACCCTTGCCATGTGTATTGGTGACACTATCCATGGTTTATCACTGGACCATGCTATTATAATCATTTACCCTTGCCATGTGTATTGGTGACACTATCCATGGTTTATTACTACACCATGCTATGATTATCATTTACCCTTGCCACATGTTTCGCTGAGACTATTCATTAATCTATTTCTACACCATGCTATTATCATCCCTTACCTTTACCATGTGTATTAGTAAGGCTATCCATGATTTCTTACTACATCAAGCTATGATTATCACATACCTTTACCATGTGTAGCGGTGAGACTATCCATAATTTATTACTACAATATGCTATCATCACTTACCTTTGCCATGTGCATCAGTGGGACGGTCCATGTTTATCACTTACCTTTGCCATGTGTATCAGTGAGATTATCCCTGATATATCAATAACTCTTGCCAAGAGTATCAGTGAGACTATCCATAGTTTATCATTTACCCTTGCAATGAGTATCGGTGAGACTATCAATGGTATATCACTAACCCTTGCCATGAGTATCGGTGAGACTATCCATAGTTTATCACTTACCCTTGCCATGAGAATCGGTGAGACTATCCATGGTATATCACTAACCCTTGCCATGAGTATCGGTGAGACTATCCATAGTTTATCACTTACCCTTGCCATGAGTATCGGTGAGACTATCAGTGGTAGAAGAGGGAGTCATGATAGTCGCTCCGCTGAGCTTCTGAGAGGCTCCCCCTCCTTCCTGCTGGCTGCCTGCCTCTTGCCCTCCCTCGTCTGAATCATCTGTGCTACGGCTAGTGTCATTCTCCAGAGTGTGATCGTCAGACGGTGCCGAGGTATTTTCTGCTGAACCATCTTGATGTCCATGGTGTTCAGCACCAAAATCTTCATCCTCAGTCTCTTCGCCTTCATCCTACAAAGAGAACCAATTGATACACCGATGGCAAGGGTTATATCATAATTATAACAAGCTTCATGGCTGAACCATGGACAGTTGCAGCACACGACTGCAAGGAGTTTTGACACACTTCATTGTGTTAAGCATGACAGTTTTTGTCAGAGAAAACCCACATCTGAACCATAAATCGCAGTGTAGCTTGTAGTGCTACCCACATTTTGGGATCCTAGCAGTAAGTTCTCTACTCCCTTCATTAGGTTTAACCGCTCCAAAACTTTCCTAAGGACTGTCTCTATCTAAAAAAAATCCACATCATTAAGCTTTTTTCAATTAATTGTTGCTAAAATGATAAATAGAATTTGCCATCTAATTACTGATGAGAAAAGAGAGAGAGAGAGAGAGAGAGAGAGAGAGAGAGAGAGAGAGAGAGAGAGAGAGAGAGAGAGAGAGGAAGAGCAAGGAGATTTCTCAACTGACTTGATGTCCATCTATCAGTGGCCGGCTCTGCTGCTCCTCCAGGAGTGTTCTCATGGGCTTGACCAACACTTTACCTGCAGCAGACAGTGGACTTAGCAGTGACTTGGGTGTAGCTGTGTCAGCCGCATGTAAGGAAAGAAAGTGATACAGCACCGTCAGACAACCCATTCACATACATTGGTACTATGACAGGTCACCAGTAAACTGGTCACTACCATTAGTCTAGGCCACCTAATTGCAAGTCGCCTCGCAAGCGCTCACACAAAGGTGTTGGATTTACAAGGAACTCATGTAAGGAGCAAGTGAATTGTAACAGAAGCTTTGAGTCATGTCTATTCAGGGACTGATGTAAGGTGAACTCTCATTGGCTCGTTTATGAAGACATTTTCATGAGTTCATTCCAATATTTAATTTTAGGCAGCGAGGTCAAATGAAGAAGTAATGTCAAAACGACAAAAATATTCTGTGCAATTAGAGCCATAAACAAAATAAAGGACAACTTAACATTCAGAAAAATGTTCAACTCATTGCTTCCTATGCAGTTTGTAAGTTAAGATAATAAAAAAAAAAAGCCATTTCATGATTTCAGGGAACAAGTAAAAAAAACTTTCCATACACAAATTTGGGTTTAAAAAATATATATATCATTTCAATATTGAGTTTCTAAAACTTTAAAGACATTTATACAATAAAGTTTTGTCAAACTAAAGCCTAAATAGTGACTCTAAGACAGAAGATAATTGGCCTTGTGGCGTTTTGCCCCTAACTAAATAGTACAGACAAAAGATTTTCAAGATTCAGAAATAACATTGCATAAACTGATACATAAAACATAATGTAGTAACCAAATGTGCTCTAGGAAATAGTGATGGTGTTATCATATGAGAAAAAAAAGAGCATGGAAGTAAAAATATTCACCTACAGAAATTTATCTCAATCTCTTTAATTTAAACCAAAAGGAACAGAATTATCGCCCTGTTGATAAATGATGGATGCATTCAATTCCCATAATCAACGATATTAAATGCAGTATTCTGAGTCTTTGGGAATTCAAATTTAGCACAGGCTTATGAAGGGATATTGAAATTTTTATCTTTCTCTTTCAAATAAAGTTTCTTTCTTCTTTAAAGTTCATATTGCCAGAATCCAGCTTGTTCAGATTAAAAGTTGTGATATGCACTGAGATTGCCCTATTTGCTTTCCAGTTCAAAAAATTCTTGGCATAGGCATAAAATAGGTTAAATGATTTCTCAAATTTTGTCGCTTTTTATTTCTGTAAAACAAGAACATAACAGAGCAAAAAATACAGAAACAATAACAAAAAGTAATGAAGTGCACTACAACGAATCAGACATTTTCATTCACAAGTTAGCTTTGTGAAATGACAAGAACCAAAATTTGGAAGAACAGAAAAGAAAAGAAATGAAATTGTAGTCATTGAACAAGCAGCGTGCATACTGAAAAAATTGTAGAGGCAACATGCAATCATTAAAATAGAATAGGAAGAAAAGATACAGTACAGTTAGTACATATTAAAAAATTAAAAACAAAAAAAAATTACTTTCAGTTAAAACTTTGTACAAACATTAATTTGCGCTGCTTGTTAATCAGCATATTTCAAACAAATACATCAGACAATAGGTGTAGCATGTTGCCTTTTATCAAGACCGAAGAGTTCTGTTGTTGAAAACATCCATATCTCTGCATTCATATAAGATTTGGGAAACTTCCGCAACATTTATCAGCTCAAACCACTCTTATGCCTGTAAGATACAAATTCTTTGAACAAATTTTTAAAAATTTTTCTGCCTCAGCAATGCAGACCTCAGTTGTTGAAATTCATCACTAGGATGACATAATCCAACATGGAGGCCTTCTACATTTTATTTATTTTATTTTTTTTTTTTTGGGGGGGGGGGGTATATTCTGGTCTGATTACACGTTCTAACTGGAAGCGAATATCCCCCTGTTATTTAAGTAATCTTCATCTTATGCCATTGCACAGCGTTCACTATGAGAAAGTAAAGCAAAGTAAAGCTGCAAAAGAAAAGAAATTCCTCATCATAGTCAAACAACAGTTCTATATAATTTTCAAGACCTTCATACAATGACTACACAAACATTTTAAACTGGCTAGAAAATAGTTTGTTTGAAAAAAAATTACATGATTCGTCAAGGAAAAAAGAGACACACAAATGAAACTAAAACCATCAGCTAAAAAAAAAAGGTAATCCTACAAAAGATACACTAAATGAAAGTAAAATGAAAGGCGGAGAAAAAACAAGGTACATCTTCTGAATTATGGTAAACGCACATCAATGTATTTTTGCTAGCTATGTCTACAAAACTAGAAAAACATCATAAAGAGTATAGATAACTTCTAAAATCTGCAGACACTGAGAGAAAACATGATAGGTAGGTAGGAAAATAGATTAGCTAAGCTAGTGACACACGGTGATAACACAACTGACACCGACACATGAGCACAGACCAAACCTTATTAATGGGACTCTACAAGTTAATTAGTCCTTGCAATAATTTTATATATTTTGTGATTTCATTTGCAAAGAGTTATTATTTCGTGTCTAAAGGCAAATCTTGTTCTTAAGCTCAGAGTAAAGTTCAATTTGGTTTTACAATTTTTCTTTTAATCTAGAAGTTAAAAGCTCAATAAATTCATATAAGATAAACGCTGTGTTTCCCTTGCAAGCAAAAGAAAAAAAAATTTACATTATTTTCAGAATTTTTTTAAGATGATCGTCTCAATAATAAATTTGAAAGATTATTTCGGTTGGCCGTGCAATTTTTTTTACATATAAAATCAGACGGAGACTATTCTACAGGGAGACAGAGGATAGGACTTGGAAGTGTGAAAGAGAGCGTAGGAAAGAGAGATAGAATGAAAGACGAAAAGATAGGTACAGGAGATATATGATAGCAAATTTAACATGTGGATGGAAAAAGATAGATAGTTACATAGCTATTGTGGCAGGCACATAAATTAGTGCAAGGTCAAGAAAAAAAATAAAAAGATAGGTACTAAGGATGGAAAGATGAAACAAGACAGTATGACAAATAGTTCACAAATAGAGAAGTAAATATGCTAGAAAGACAAGCACATAGCTAGACCGCCAGATAAAATAATAAGCATAAGAAAAGTAGATTAACTTAGAGAGAGAGGAAGGGAGTGAGAGAGAGAGACACACACACAGACAGACAGACAGACAGAGAGGAAGGATTGAGGGAGGCAAGCATCAGACTGAGCAAAGAATGTATGTAAAAGAGAAATCTGTAGAGATGCGCAAGAAAAAGAAAGAGAAGGAGCAATGGAGGGGCCGAGGGAGGGGAAGACAGACAGCATGTTACAGCAACGACAGTATCTACAATACACACTGACAGTGACCGTGACAAAGACAGGTGTACGCTACCGTAGTGCACAACAGAGCGCGAGAAAAACGAGGAGGCGCAGCGTAAGGAGGGCCCGCTAGCGCCACTACCTGGGCGGGCCAGCGGGAGGTTCAGAAAGTTGGGTCGAGCTGCGTGGAAGAAGGGGGAGTGGACACAAAGATAAGCAACTAAGTCAGTAAGTCGGTACAGTACTGGGGGGGTAATCAGCAGCAACAAGGGGAGATAAAATAATATAATTACAAGCTGCAACTGAGCGGGGAGAGAAGTAAATATGATGATCATATACTAATGATGATGATGATGATGATGTTGATGATGATGATGATGTTGATGTTGATGATGATTGCAAGAATGAACAGGATTTTGTTTTTAAAGATAATGGGGTTTCAGCAAAAATTTTGATACAGCAAAGAAAACTTACTACTAGTTAAAAAAAATAAAAACAACCCAAAAAGCATGAGAACTCAATAAGAGGGGATTGAGAAAAATAAATGAAGACAGTTTGTTGCTATCGGGCAGCCTAATGATAGACGGGTGGGTCTGGTGCCTTGTTTATCTACACGACCAGTAGAACTCTCACAATATGAGCAACACCTATTAGCGTCATCCTTTCTTTCCTCTTCTGTTTCCTTTTCTCCATATAAGGTCAGAGGTTAATTCAACAGAACTACATGGATCCTTTACTTTCTTCAGGCCTCAGGTCAGCTCAACAGAACTACCTGGACCATTCACTTTCTTCAGGCCTCAGAGAAGCTCAACAGAACTGCGTGGACCATTCACTTTCTTCAGGCCTCAGGTCAGCTCAACAGAATTACATGGACCCTACACTTTCTTCAGGTCTCAGAGAAGCTCAACAGAACTACATGGACCGTTTACTTTCTTCAGGCCTCAGGTCAGCTCGACAGAATTACATGGACCATTTACTTTCTTCAGGCCTCAGAGAAGCTCAACAGAACTACGTGGACCGTTCACTTTCTTCAGGCCTCAGGTCAGCTCAACAGAACTACATGAACCATTCACTTTCTTCAGGCCTCAGAGAAGCTCAACAGAACTACATGGATCATTCACTTTATTCAGGCCTCAGAGAAGCTCAACAGAACTACATGGGCCATTCACTTTATTCAGGTCTCAGAGAAGCTCAACAGAACTACATGGACCATTCACTTTCTTCAGGCCTCAGGTCAGCTCGACAGAATTACATGGACTATTTACTTTCTTCAGGCCTCAGAGAAGCTCAACAGAACTACGTGGACCGTTCACTTTCTTCAGGCCTCAGGTCAGCTCAACAGAACTACATGGACCATTTACTTTCTTCAGGCCTCAGGTCAGCTGGACAGAATTACATGGACCATTCACTTTATTCAGGCCTCAGAGAAGCTCAACAGAACTACATGGACCATTCACTTTATTCAGGCCTCAGAGAAGCTCAACAGAACTACATGAAGCATTCACTTTCTTCAGGCCTCAGAGAAGCTCAACAGAACTACATGGACCATTCACTTTATTCAGGCCTCAGAGAAGCTCAACAGAACTACATGGACCATTCACTTTATTCAGGTCTCAGAGAAGCTCAACAGAACTACATGGACCATTCACTTTATTCAGGCCTCAGAGAAGCTCAACAGAACTACATGGACCATTCACTTTATTCAGGCCTCAGAGAAGCTCAACAGAACTATATGGACCATTCACTTTATTCAGGCCTCAGAGAAGCTCAACAGAACTACATGAAGCATTCACTTTCTTCAGGCCTTAGAGAAGCTCAAAAGAACTACATGGACCATTCACTTTCTTCAGATCTCAAGACAGCTGAACAGAACTACGTGGACCATTTATTTTCTTCAGATCTCAGGTCAGCTCAACAGAACTACGTGGACCATTCACTTTCTTCAGATCTCAGGTCAGCTCAACAGAACTACGTGGACCATTTACTTTCTTCAGATCTCAGGTCAGCTCAACAGAACTACGTGGACCATTTACTTTCTTCAGATCTCAGGTCAGCTCAACAGAACTACGTGGACCATTCACTTTCTTCAGATCTCAGGTCAGCTCAACAGAACTACGTGGACCATTCACTTTCTTCAGATCTCAGGTCAGCTCAACAGAACTACCTGGACCATTCACTTTCTTCAGGCCTCAGGTCAGCTCAACAGAACTACATGGACCATTCACTTTCTTCAAGCCTCAGAGAAGCTCAACAGAATTAAATTAAGTGTCTCGTCTTTTCAGGCCTCAGATCAACTCAACAGAACTACGCAGACAGTTAGTAGAACACTCTCTTCAGGCCACAGTTAATCTTGAAAAATATGTTTCTTTTCAGGCCACAGATCAGGTCAATAGAACTAAATGGACTGTCCACTCTTTTCCGGCCACAGATCAGGTCAATAGAACTAAGTGGACTGTCCACTCTTTTCCGGCCACAGATCAGGTCAATAGAACTAAATGGACTGTCCACTCTCTTCAGGCCACAGATCAGCTTTAAAAAAATTTCATGGACTGACCATTCTCTTTCTTTAGATCCCTTTGGTACAAGTCTGCTTTGCCAAAATTCTAGCATATGGGACTAATAGTGGCTTTTGAAGTGTCAGGGTATGATAGCAATATGTCTCTCCTACCCCTCTCCTAGCGTTTTCTCTATAACTTGCTCAGATTTTTCTTTTTTTTTAAATTTTATTGATGACTGCTAACGCTAATTTGCAACATCCCCACATGTCCTTTCTAGCACCCCAAACAATGCTAGAGCTGGTAATTAACAGAAAATGGGAGAGAAAGAGAGACAGACAGGTAGAAAGATATGTCATTTTGAACTTAATAAAAAATAGTGTAAATAATAATTTATGCATTTAAATTTCGAAAATTTCTGAGAAACCAAAATCTCATAGATGCAGCAGGCAGCTAATCCTGAGGCAGATATACTCTTTTGATTCTTAATGTTTTAATTCATTATAAAAACAAACTAAACTAAAAAAAAATCTTTACAGCTTTTCCACTAAAGTATTGAAAGGAAACAAATCTATGATACAGGCATACTAGAAAGGAATTAAATATAATAAAAGCCATTAACCCCACAGGAAAGGTATTTTAAAATAAAACAAAAAATCGCATTCGATTTAAGCCTCTACCTAGCAAAAAAAATTAATAAAAGAATATATGTACGAGGCAAAAGAAAATGATTGTTGGGAATATTTTATCTCTTATTGCTATTTTTAAAACTGAGGACATACAAGCAGCTGAAAGAAAAAAAGGGTAAAGCTTTACGGCACTGTGAGTTACTGGTACTATAGGCGGTTAAGAGAGCACAGCCACAACAGCAGCCTCTAATGGTGTCAGCAGCAGCTGCAGCGTCTAGTAATGGTAGCAACAGCGATAGCAGCAGTGGCATAATTTAAAGTGATACTAGCAATATAAAAAGATGGTAGCGGCAGCAGCAAGGTCATAATCTAAAATGTTGACAACTAAAGTAAACTTTTTTTTTTCTTTACGAGTCAACAAAAATGTGTTCAATAAAATGACGCACATATCATAAACCAATTGCAAGACAAGCTGCACATCAGAAGAATACACAACCTTGTGTCAGGCTTCATATATTGTACAAACAGCTTTTCTTTTTAACCTTGTCTACAAAAGCCAATATTTATTGAATCAATGCAACCTTTACTAGCTCAGTCCGGTATTAGCATAGCATAGACGCTTATAGATATACGGGGAAAAAAATTGCTTTGTGCTGCACAACTAAAATGTTTGGAGAAATTGATAAAACACTGCAATTATCCCACCTCCCTGAACCTGTTTATATGTGTGTTCTTCAGAACATGAACCTAATTGACACTTTTTCTTATAAACTTGAAAGAATAGCAGAGCGAAAAATAAAATTCCTCTGCCATTTAAAAAGTGCATAATATTTTTTTTTTACATGTTTCAACTAGAACATGGCCAGGAGAGAGGAAGAATAGCTTCGACTGAGTTGTGATTCTGATACTGAAAGAATATAGAAAAGTGAGAGGGAGCCTTTGCATTGAACATAAAAATGTGAGTGAATGAAAAAAATCTACAAAGGGGCGTTATAATAATTATCTTAAACAAGATAATAGTCATACTATATAAAGACAAAAAAAAATATATACTTATATAATGTTTAATCATTGATGTAAATGAGCATTATCAACAGTAATGCACACGTTTATCTTAATGATGGTCACACCTGTAGAGTATCTGTTCCAGTGAGTACCTGCTGAGGTCACGCTCTTCCATGATTCATGACAGTTATCAGCACTAATTTGTATGGAAACATGCACTTTGGTTTATACCGGCACACAAAACCTCACCACTAGAACAGGCTAAGAACTTACCTTAATACAGAATACAAACAACAAACTAGAGTATCCATTTAAAAACAACAGCAATACAATACCCAATACTATTTCGAAAACAAAGCAAAAGCTGTTTGAACTGTTCCTCTATCCTTGAACTAGGCCTGAAGTGTGCCAGAACTTCACTTTATGAAATCTTTGAAGAACTATCAACAGGTAGACTCAGAATTCATCATAGAGATATGAGAAATGTGGTCTCCACAGTGACTGACAGACTTTTCCATAGAATTGGTCTTTACTTATGCCAAGTTTAGGTGTAGGAAAACTTAAATTTTACTTCCATGACAAACAATTGTCCATTTCACTTAGAAATGTCCAGAGAGTTCAGTTTAGATTAGAGAAAACTTGTTTTTCACTATTCCATGAAGAAGCAGTCACCACTGCTTTCTTTATCACAGACTTTAAAGGCTATGGGCTGAGGTGACTATATATATATATGTATGTCACTTACAAAGTCTGAAATCTTTTATTTTTTATGTCAATAATTTAAGGAAAATATTAAAGACAATAACAAGGCCTTCTGTATGTTCATACCGTAATTAACAAATGCAAAAAAAAAAAAACATTAAAAAAAAAGGCTGTTAAAATGCAACCAAATATCAAATGAGTTATGTTGTAAACTTTACTGGGATTCACATCAGTCCCTTCTATTTCCATTCCTCAAACAGGATCTTCCCTATCCCATCGGCATTTAAAAAAAGCCTTGCCACATAAAGCAATAATACCACACAGTCGTCATAAGAAGAAAAAAAAGAAAAAAAAAGCAAGCAGGCTAAAGCAAAGGGGAAATATGACACTGAAAGACACAATGGTCAGAATGTGTGTGATGGTCTCTAGAGCCAAGCATTAACTTCATCTTTGGCTAGTGGTCACTTGAGGCAACGATTAGATTGGCCTTTGTGAGGTGTTCACTTGAGGCAACGATTAGATTGGCCTTTGTGTGGTGTTCACTTGAGGCAAAGATTAGATTGGCCTTTGTGAGGTGTTCACTTGAGGCCAAGATTAGATTGGCCTTTGTGAGGTGTTCACTTGAGGCAACAATTAGATTGGCCTTTGTGAGGTGTTCACTTGAGGCAAAGATTAGATTGGCCTTTGTGAGGTGTTCACTTGAGGCAAAGATTAGATTGGCCTTTGTGAGGTGTTCACTTGAGGCCAAGATTAGATTGGTCTTTGTGAGGTGTTCACTTGAGGCAAAGATTAGATTGGCTTTTGTGAGGTGGTCACTTGAGGCAAAGATTAGATTGGCCTTTGTGAGGTGTTCACTTGAGGCAAAGATTAGATTGGCCTTTGTGAGGTGTTCACTTGAGGCAAAGATTAGATTGGACTTTGTGAGGTGTTCACTTGAGGCAAAGATTAGATTGGCCTTTGTGAGGTGTTCACTTGAGGCAAAGATTAGATTGACCATTGTGAGGTGGTCACTTGAGGCAACGATTAGATTGGCCTTTGTGAGGTGTTCACTTGAGGCAAAGATTAGATTGGCCTTTGTGAGGTGTTCACTTGAGGCAAAGATTAGATTGGACTTTGTGAGGTGTTCACTTGAGGCAAAGATTAGATTGGACTTTGTTAGGTGTTCATTTGAGGCAAAGATTTATTTTATCTTTAGGTAGTGGTCACATGAAGCCAACTTATTTCCATGTGTGTATGGGTGTGTGTGTGTGTTTCAGGTAAATTTTTCATTTGAGGCAAACACGTATCTAATAATTTTAAGTCATCACTTGACAAAATCATTGACTCCTGTGTGCAATGGTCATTCTATACAAATATTGGTCTACAAACATAATGTGTACTTATCACTTGATACGAACATTTTTCTTAATGTATATGTATTACCCAGAAATAATATTCTTAACTCCCTTTTTTTTCTATTTTACTACAAAATTCTGAAAAGATTTAGTCCATGAATCTCCTTCTTTGCTCCAGTAATGCCACCAAGAAATTGACCCAATGTCCTTTCTCCAAACCTATCCAACCCTCAGGTTGATAACCCTGGGAGTTTCAGACTTGAGGATTAAAACTAGAGTGTCAACTTTACAATTATCAGGATGAAAATAGTGTCGCTACTTGGTTAAGAATGGTCCAGCACCACAAGAGACTGTGCTATAAAGTCACATGAATACAGCTACAACAGTAAGATAACAGAAATACCCAGGTCTGTGACACCCATAAATGTGTATGTTACCAATGATAAACTGGTGTGTTAACAATAATGATTAGGTGTGTGCGTTAACACTATCACAGAGAGGTGTTTTAACAATGACAAGCAGGCAAGTGTTAATAATTAACAAGAAGCATCAAGAGCAAAGTTCAATTTCTTTGTCCAGATTCCTTGAGATAGCTTAAAAATTTAAAACAACTCCAAGTTTAAAAAGTTATAGTTTTATTTACTTATTTTTTTTCATGCTGCATAGAGACTGTTGAATGTTGTGTGCACCAACTTCAATATTATGATTACCAAATTGTTAATGTTAGAATTAGAGTGCATAAATGTTAAACTCTGTTTTCTGGGAAACATCAACATCGGTACATTTAAATGTGACAAAATGTGAAAGCCAAAATCTGAATTCAGGAATCCCAGATGGAATGTTTCTTGCAGAAAATACATCAAGCAGGCAGGCAGACGAACAGGCAGGCATATAAATAGACATAGTTTGCATGTGTCTGTGTGCAGACTGACTCAAGGATAGCGTGAGAGTTTTAAATTCAGAAAGACGGGCATGAGGGAATCAGGAAGACATGGGCACGATGCCGAGACGTTCACGGAGGAAGAGAGAAGAGATGGGTAGACATTCCGAAAAAGCTGTCAAAGAAAGAATCATTCCGTGATGTGACGCTGAGCAGTGCCGTCCAGTCGACCTTGACACTGACAAACAAAGATGAAGGTGCGTTAATCAGGCAGAGGCATAGACGGCTGGCACCAAGTCACCGATACAGCATTCGGCAAAAAAAAAAAATTGTTACGGTTTGAAAAACAAAACAAAAAAACAAAATTAGTTCTTAAATTTGTCTTTAAGGGAAATTGCATAAAAATAAGGGGGGGAAAAATGAAGTTTGAATTAGAATGTTTTAGTGAAAGTTATGTAAAACGACCTACCATACTGCCATACATTCCAGACAAAGCCTTTTCAAAATATAAGAGTGGAAGAGACAGAGAGGAAAATGGTTATTGAATAGATATAAATGAAAGAAATAAATAGCTGTGTTTTTTTAGAGTACTAAACAAGGAGAAGAGAAATGGAAACTTAAACTACACCATGTGTGAGACTGCATTTATGTCTATTTAACATCATCCAACTAACCATGAAGACATGGTGTTTCCAAATCTTCATCTACTGTTCTTCGTTATAAAATTTACATTAAGTCTTTCCACTTATTAGAGATTGAATTCTTTAATGACTTAGAAAAAAAATTAACTCTTTCATAGTTAGCAATAAATCATGTATTATGATATAGTTGGAATAAATTAATTTATTTCATTTTCAGAAAAAAAATTTAAACCATGTGTGGGCTTCATTGCCCGTCGGATTGCTTGAAAATAGTGTTTTATCTATGATTTGAAAGCTAAACCATTGTAGATTTTATCTTTCATCCTGCATGACAGGAACTCTGTGGTGTTTGTCCGGTTCTGAATGTTTACCTTGGCAGCTATAGATCCACTCTAGACACACATTAGAACAGATTGTTAAAGCAGGCACAGCACATCTAGATGAGCAAACATCTCAACATTGATAGATATTCATCAAATAAGTCTGCTTCTTCTGAGCCTTATTTTCGTTCCAATCGTGTTATTATAATGAGTTTCTCAAATTCAAATCTTCTAGACTTCATTCAGAAAAGTTGTTTTTGAATTTATTAAAAAAAAACCAACAAACAACTATTTCCACTCTTTGAAAATGTAATTCATAAAATCATGCTTTTTCCTCTAACAATACTTTTGTAAGGCACATTTCTCAGCACAGCACAGTTAAAATGTATAACCTTCGTAGCAGCTACTCAAATCATAAAATCTGGATAGATTGTACTAAAGAAAAAAACATCAAACAAATAAGAAAGAATCTCTGATCTATGTTAGAAGTTTACTGGGTTCTGAATTCAAAACTATAAGGAAGAGGTCTTGTCAAAGGTAGAG
Organism: Elysia crispata; assembly: GCA_033675545.1. NCBI lineage: Eukaryota > Metazoa > Mollusca > Gastropoda > Plakobranchidae > Elysia > Elysia crispata. Next base: position 170,202 of record JAWDGP010004234.1, read on the forward strand.
AGGAGGAGAGCTAAGAACCACCCGAGTGATGAAGAGAAATCAGCACACATAGAGCTCTTTATAGAGAAGCAAAACCTGCAGCTGGCTTCAGCTGCTCTGTAGCACGGGTATAAGGACACTGATACCGATACATCTAGGCTCGCCAACGACACCGAAAGGCTACTCCACCAAGACGTCGATGAGCACGACCAGAGAGGAAAAAGAACACACCTAGACCGAAAGAGTGTCGCTTTTGTTGGGAGACAGCGCCAGCGGCTAGCGCCGCCAACGACTGCTCATCCTCGGTACCGTCTGAATTAGTACGCAGGCGGAACAGCTCACCAGGGAAGCTTGGAGAGCGCGAAGCGCCAGCACGTCCTCCGACCTCCGTGAGAGACTGGGACAGATCCTGGATACTGTCAGCTCGGAACTGTACGAGAAAAACAAAGCAAAACAAAAATAATATGTTACTATAAAATAATAAACACTTCATACTAAAACAAATTACAAAACAGAAGGTTCAGCATGCTACATGAGTAATGGATGAGATTCTCACAAACAACACTTTGTCGACAATGAGTATGGTACATGGGAAAAAAGTATCTCAAACTTGACACAGATTTGGACCTCACGGCAACAAGAAAAATGTCATGCTAGATATCTGTCCAGGTCTCAGAGGAGAGTATACGGGGGGGGAAATTCATAACACTAACAGTTTGAACATTCAGACTTATTGTGATCCTACATGAAGCAGCAAGGATCAAGGATCTTCATGGTCTATGCTAACACAGCCACATATGGATCATATAAGATTGTACTGACCACTCTACTTGAGTTGATTGAACAACCAGTTGCAATACAATATTAACCAAGACAAGATTTGATAAAATAACTGTGTGAAAGTGTGAAAGTGGAAATGAATTTAAAATAATTCATTCAGACGCAAAATACTTTTGAAGAAAAAAATAAAGGAATAAAAAAAAGAAAAAAGAGCAGAGAGCTTTATCTTTTCATGTATGAAAATAAGTCAATAGGTCCTATAGTGATGTAAAACAAACTATGAGATTATATGGTTGAGAAACTCAAAGTAATCACCCCCATGAAATAAAAAAAAAAAAACCAACAAAAACAAACCCTCCAAAGAAAAAAAAACAACAAAAAATATAGGTCAACCTAAACTAACAGAAAACATCCAAAACCAGTAACCTGTAAATTATAAGAGGATAAGGTAAAAACTAATTATCAATTCCTGATTACGTACCTTGCCTAGTGCACTGGGTGAGTATACAGCCTGGTGTGCAGCGAACATTACGTCAAGATACGCAGCCACACAGGCAAGTACACGGGTATAGAGGGTAGAGGAACACCACAGAACATCCACAGCAAAATAAAAAGGTTAAAAAAAAATCTAGGTTAGCCCATGCACACAGCATACGACTACATTGTCCTAAAGTGGGAAAACAGTGAGTGCATGTCTGTGTGTTTGTGTGTTTTTTTTGCGAGCACTTTTCATTCATGCAATTTAGAATGTTCTGGTTGAGCAGTTCACGTGCTGCAGTTGAAGACCCTGGTGAACGACTGATTGAGTGCAACCCAATAATTTTTTTGTTTTTTTTTGTTTTTTTGGTTGGTGTTCAATTAAAAAAAAAGGTAAGAAAGAAAATGTGGGCTGAGAAATAAAACAAATTGATTTAATATAATATACGACTTTGAATGAAATGCCCCCAAAAAAATTCATAAATTGGTGTGGTTAAACAAAAAATGATGATGTTTCAAGTAAAAAAAGAGGGAATGACAGGATTAGTGCATAAAAGATTTATAGATGATAGCTTTATGGAAAAGATATATATATATATATATATATATATATATATATATATATATATATATATAAGAGAGAGAGAGAGAGAGAGAGAGAGAGAGAGAGAGAGAGAGAGAGAGAGAGAGAGAGAGAGAGAGAGAGAGAGAGAGAGAGAGAGAGAAGAAAGAAAGAAAGAGAGGCCGAGGTGTTAAAGACAACAGAGGCAGAGGAAGAGATAAAGATATGAGAGGTACCCATACAATCCTCCACCACCTTGTTATTGTAAAGGTGTATGTCAAAAAGCCAATCCAAATGAGTCTGAGAGCAAAAATTTGGAATTTGAAAAAAAAAGGTTTTTGAGATTGGATTAATTTCTCCTTTTCCTTACTATGGAGAGACCTACAATGTAACATCTCCTTGCAGAATTCTGATAATCTCATGCAATATTCATTGTCACAACTGAGGAGCTATAGAAAATGCATTGTTCTAAATGTTAACAACATAGAAATGTGATTTTTGGCAATAGACTTATTTGGACTGGGTACTGGACGTGATAATAAACAAAGGCATGCAATGATCATATTCCTACAAAATCTAAAGCACATACTATCATGCAATATCTTTTATATGATAATGTTCAATTTCTAATGGAATTACCCACAAAAATAAAAAAAAAAGGGTGGGGGGGCTTTTATCTACCAATTAGGCATCCCACATATAAAAAATGGAACATGAAAACAATTTGTATAAACTTCTTATAAGGATCTGAATTAGTCTTCAGATAAAAATTAGTAAACAAATTTGTTGCTTTGAGGAAGTATGCACTGTATGTCTTGCAATGCTAGATCTATGCAAGTTCTAAAGTAATCCACACAACCTATCGCCATAGAGTTATTTCAATCGCACTGTATGTCTTGCAGTGCTAAATCTATGCGAGTTGTGAAAGTAATCCACAAAACCTGCCACCATAGAGTTATTTCAGCTGTGGAGGTAAACTGAAAGTTTGCCTAGAGACAACCTTATGAGCCCTTTTCTTGACATAAGAGAGTAAAAAATGCAGTAACTATAATAACTTCTGAGATTTCCATTAGCAAAGACAAAAACTCAGAATGTGGGAAGGGATTTAGATGGCATTGTGTTAAAATGAGAAATTTTCATGACATTTATTAAAGAGATATCTGAGTCTAAATCTACAACAGCAGAAGGGAGAGACAGGCTAACTGACCCACCTGGTTAATGTTGGGGACACTAGTGGTCTTTCTGAGGGCAGGGCCGAGGCGACCAGAATTGGCCAGCAGCTCCTTGACAGTCACCTCCTAGTGGTCAGCAGACAAACACAACATCAGTGGTCAAGAGTTGCGGTGAAAGACATAATTAATACAATTAACTTGAATTGAAAACACTATACAGTGTTCACTTGGCTGATCAGTCTAACCTATGAAATGAATGGCTCAGCTGAGATCTTGCAGGGTTATCTGCCTTGAGGTCATCTGAGGCTTCTCGTTACCAGCCTGAGCTGAGTTGTGAGCCCATGAGGTTGGAACCTCATCTCTTTAGTTTTGGTCTGCCTCATATTAGACATGGTAGGTGTATAAAAATGGCATGGTTCATGTGGAATTAGCTCAGACAGGCAAAGTTCAACCCACTGATATGATCAGGCGAATCGGTAAGAAAATTATTTTACCTGATCTGGTTGGTAGCCAACTTGATTTTCACCATGAAAAAAAAACAAAAAAAACAATGAGATATACCTATTGAGTTGTCAAATTATCGCCCTGTTATCTTTGAAGAGAAAAAGCCCTCTAAATATCAACTCTTACTGGTCAGCAAAGAAATAAGCTCATTTTACTTGAGAAAGAGCTTTGAAGTTTAAAGCGAGGACCCACCTGCCGCAGCCTATCCAGAGTTAGGATGCTCTCCACAGCGGAAACCCCCTTGATATATTTCTCTATGTAGGTCTCGCCATCCGCGGTGGACACCTCGTTCTGAGAGGCTGCCATCTGGGCCAGAGTCTCCATGTCTTCAAGATCCTCGGAACCTTTAGGGATGTTAGACACAACCTCATAGGTCACGCCACTCGCGTACAGGTAGTCCTGAGGGAAAATGGAAGGGAAAAAAATCCCGGTACAATATCTTTTTCCATAAACCAGGAGAATATGAATCAGAGCCTCAATCAACCATCACAATTTACCATCCTATTCTTTTCTGATTGTTTGAAACCCTAAAAAGAATGTCTAGTGTTATGGAATTTTTCTTCACCCCACCCTTTAATTAAATCATGGGTCTTTGCTTTGGCAACGCTAAAACTTCACAACTGTCATAATGACATTCCATCACAAATGAATCACCTAAAAACCTGCTTATATAACTCCTTATTTTTGCTTTAACTCAATATAATACCCACTACCATCAACCAATTACAAACTTGAATGTATGATCTCAAAAGAAAAAGAAAAGATTTATGCTTTCACATTCTGCTCTATCAAACTCTAACAAAACATTTTATAAAAGCCAATTTTAGCAAGTCAAGCTGGAAATTAGAAATTGACATAGAGAACTTCCATGCATGTTGAACAATCGCCTGCCTATGGACTCACTGATCCCACAATTCTGTTTTTTAGCCTGGAGGTCAGCTGTGAGAGGCCCAGCCCTTGTTTCTTGTAGATGTTGATGCAGATGCGCTTACGCAGGACCAACTCTATGCTGGCCGGGTGGCTGAGGCGCACAACTGCTTTGAGGATGGCGTACACTCTCTCTTGGGCAGGCGTTGCCCTGTTCAGGTGGATGCAGTCGTGGAGGGAAGAGTCCCACGAGGCAAACGCACACACCTGGAGATAAGATTTGAAATTGTGAATGTGTTCTAAAAATTTAAATCTAGTATCATATACAGCGACAGTGGCAGTAAGTGTTGTACAATCTACACCAAGGAGGTCATCCATTCAAATAGCTATATATATATATATATATATATATATATATATATATATATAATATATATATATATATATATATATATATAAGAAGAAGAAGAAGAAAACCTATTATTAGTTCTAAACTTACACCCTGTCTCATGAGTCAACATAAGAGAGTAACAGTTATCATATTTTTCGTCAGCATGCTGATATAGACTATCTCAAAGGCTTTTTAACAATCTTGGCAGTAAAGCAATCTCATTGCTGAAATCAATATATCACAACTGTCACTACAGAACTGTACTGAATGGGCGGTGTTTTTTTTTTTTACACAAAATGTGTTTTATTGCCAGTTTGATTACATATTCTCTCAGAGCTCTTTTGGCTGAGGTAAAACACATCCTAACCCAAATATACTGTCACAAACAAACAGGATCTGCACTGTGAGCACCTACATTGTCCATCTCTGTGTAGCTCTTGATGATCGGTAGCTGGACGTAGTCTGAGCTGTTCTCTTTGGGCAGGATGGAGTTGATACCAACAGCTTGCAGACCCTCCTTGGCGTTCGGAGCACTCATGTCATCAGCTGAAACATGGCACGGAAAATTGTTACGAGTGAAGTACAAGGCTTTTGGAGTACTCATGTCATCAGCTGAAACGTGACACGGAAAATTGTTACGAGTGAAGTAGAAGGCTTTTGGACACTCATTTCATCAGCTGAAACGTGGCACGGAAAATTGTTATGAGTGAAGTACAAGGCTTTTGGAGCACTCATGTCATCAGCTGAAACGTGGCACGGAAAATTGTTACGAGTGAAGTACAAGGCTTTTGGAGTTCTCATGTCAGTAGCTGAGACATGTTAAATAATATTGTTTCTGTTCTGTTTCAAAACTGAGACGCATTGGCTTTTGGAGTAATCATGTCATTAGCTGAAATATGTTATAGAAAATTGTTTCAATTAAAGCAAATTGACTTTAGAAGAACCCATGTCATCAGCTGAAACATGACACAAGATTTTTTTTTCTTTAATTAAGGCACATTGAGGAATTTCTTGACTGATTCTGGATGAATATTTTAAATTAAAATTTTCTTGTCCAGTTCATCAATCTTTACATATTATTATTATTATTATTATTATTATTATTATTATTATTATTATTATTATTATTATTATTATTATTATTATTATTTTTTTGTAAAAATGGCCAGAGAGCTGTTAAAATTAATTAGGTTAAATTATTGCTGGCAGTCTTTGATCGATTATTGTCTTCCGGTTGTCACATGACATAACTTAACATAGAGTACAGTGAAAACGTTGGCTTAAGCATAACTGGAGTTTACAACAATTAAAATTATTAGATCAAAGAATTTCATCTTGTAATTTTCAGCAAATAAATAGGCACTGTTCTTTAAACATTAAAGGTGGAACATCTACATATTCTAGCTTGAAATTTATGTCAGTGTTGAGAAATGTGCAGCAAACTCACCATTGAGATCCAGAAACAGAACAGGTGTGTGCTCCTCAAGGTTTGGAGGCGGTGTCCTGGAAATAGAATTACAAAACTTGTGTAAGGAAGGTTTGTTTTGAAATCAGTTTTATAACAAGAGAGATCAGAGGCATAACTGAGATAGAGAGAGAGAGAGAGAGAGAGAGAGAGAGAGAGAGAGAGAGAGAGAGAGAAAGAGAGGGGGGGAGGGAGAGAGAGAGACAGAGAGGGGGGGGGGAGGGAGAGAGAGAGAGAAAGAGAGGGGGGAGGGAGAGAGAGAGAGAGAGAAAGAGAGGGGGGAGGGAGAGAGAGAGAGAGAGAAAGAGAGGGGGGGAGGGAGAGAGAGAGAGAAAGAGAGGGGGGGAGGGGGAGAGAGAGAGAGAGAGAGAGAGAGAGAGAGAGAGAGAGAGAGAGAGAGAGAGATTAGGATTAACACGGAACAAGTTCCACAATTACCACAGTCAACCACATATGACATTTTAAGCTCATATTTTCATCTCTCCCAGTTTGTTTGTTTTCTTTTGTTTTTGAAGCAAATACTAGAGAGTTAATCCATCAGGTAATGTAGATTTTAATTTGAGCGTAATGAATGCTTTCATATCTTTTCATACCAATCTGCGGGAGCTCCAGGTATGTTGGTTCCCTCAGCCGGTACCAGGACTGCATTTCTTTCCTCTGTGAGGCACACCCATTGCTCGATGAGTGCCCTCTCTCGCTCTGAGTCGGCCTCAGATTTGTCTGCAGATGATCAGCACATAGTTATCCAAATTATGACAGAAAGGAGATGTCTTTTGTTGACCTGTCTCTAAATGAAGTTTCTGCATGTAAAACTGGAAATTCCAACTGTTATTAGCTTCTAGCCTTCCTTAATATATGCACATCATGTTTAAAAACAAGTCATATGATTTTGTTCTAAACTTATATTTAGTTTCTCTCATGGTGACTAGTGCTAAAATGATATTGCATAATTTTTAATCTGATGTTTGCTGATTACGGATTTCATATTTGATATAGACTCAACTCTAGGCAAGATCCCTGAGAGACCAAGACCCCTCTCTTGAACTATGTGACAAGCAGTGCTTACACATTACAAACTTGAAACCATCATTAATCTATTTTATTTTTCGATGATAAGCTAAATGTCAGTGTGAAATATTTGCATACTATTCCTTGATTATCTTCTTTGCTACAGCCATCTAAAAACGATTTGAACAAGTTCATATGAGCAAGTACTCAAGAAAGTATCCAACACACCTTGTTTCTTGATGAAAAAAATTATTAATTCTTTGGTTATAGACTTACATCCCTTTCAACATATTTCCGCACAGCAAAAAAAACCCGTTGAGTGCATTGTGTTCATGAGAAACTTTCAATCTTACACAAAGCACATCAACACTGACAGCATTTCTAGAAAGGTTTCACAGAACGCAAGTATTTTGAGAATCCATGCCTCAATTACTTTACATTGGTTTGTGAATCCTGCATAATGTAACTACATTTTACAAGCCTCAATAGATAAATCTCCACTTTATATAGTATACAGTGCCAGTCTGTACCTTGTTTATTGATGAGTTTTTGTATTTGCTCATCCAGATACTTCTTGCGCCTGGCCAGAGCCTTGCTCCAGTGGTCACGGAGAACGGTCAGATCTTCCTCCTGGTAGCTGTCCATCCCCTTCTGTAATCTGGCTCGAACATTGACGCAGCCGATCGCTAGGGAGGTGATTGACTCACAAATCAGGGGGAGCGTGCCCGAGTTGGCCACAGGCTTTACCCGCACCAACACTCGACGTGACATCCCCTGTGATAAATTAAAATACATTTCAAATAAAACTTTCGCAGCACTGCTTCAGCTTGGGGCAGAAAGGCTCTGGTGATATTATGAGTCCATGGAAAAAATTTCAAGTCTGGTAAGGCTGAGGTAGCTATAGACATAATCTATCTTTTTCTTTTTTATATCTGAGACATTGCTAGAGATTATTACCTTACAGAATTCTTCGCATGGTCAACATGCCTTTCACGGTGTTTATTACTTATTAAGAGTTTGACCCAAAAAATCTAGGGCGCAGTTAACATTAATCTTGCAAGGCCAATGTCTCTGATTTTCAATACTTTCTGAAAAGGAAATGATTAAAAATACAAGTCATTGTCTTTTTTCTTTACCATAACGTTTTAAGGGAAAAATAAAAAAACAGCTGATAAAACTTTAGGAGGGTAAGATTTTGTTTATAAACAAAAGATCCTTTCTCTTTTGACCATTTAAGTATTTTCCTTTAACATATTTTTTCTTTGAATATATCAAAACAGAAAAAAAATTATCAGCATAAACTAAAGCATAAGATGGTGAAAGATATGACAAAACCCTACCTGTCTTAGCTGCATGACGCCAGCGCATGGCACGTCAGGTTTGGGTGAGACCTCCACCGGAGCATACTCTCCCTGGTCGTTCAGCTCATGGATCTCGGCCCAGAGCTCGATTTTACGCATCACCTCACTCCATCTGATCAACACAACAGTACAAACAGCACTGGTTATATATATTTATATAACAAAGTAGAAATGGCACACACTTTGGAGGCTCTACATGATAGTGTGTTACTAGAATGAACAATTTTTAATGCTATCCAGGACACGCATCACCTCGCTCTCAACAGTATAAAAGCACAAACAGCACTGCGTATATATATATATCAAAGAAGTAAACAGCACAGATTTTAAAGGCTCTACATGATGGTGTGTTACTAAACTGAACAATGTCTAATGCTATCCATCACATGCTTTCAGATTAAAAAACTTTGTGAGCTATCTATGGTTGACATGATTTTAGATTTACTAATTCTGAAGGCTTCCCAGGGGTGAATCATTACAGAGGGAGGGAGGGGGGAGATATTTCACAGGCTATCCATGATTTCATGCTATTTAGCTGAACATATTCATAAACGATACATAAAGAGCATTTCCCAGATTCTTTCATCCTAGTGTCTTTATTCATTTTCAGTCTCCTCCAATCTTTTCCATGCTCAAAACCTTGAAGACAAAACTTAAAAACATTACCACCCATAAATATTGATCATGGTATAGATTATTCAAAAACATTGGTAAGTGACATATGCTATATTGCTTCCTGCCATTTTCTGGTCTCTACAGATCTACCCTTCTCTTTTAACCTAACTTACCTGTCAGCCACAGATCTAGCTTTAGCCTGGGCAGGTCCGCTCATGACCAAATCTTTGCCGAAGCCAGAGCTGCGGTGTCCCCACACCTCAATGGAGAGCGCTCCCTCTGAGCAGTGTTCAATGAACTCCTCCGTGATCGGCACGCGGAAGTGCTGGAGGACACATAGAGAAAAAAAACTCTAAAAACATCCTGGGAGGAAATTCTCTATTTTTTAGATCTTCCTCACACAGGAGGAAAAAAATACTACGCATATTACCCAATTTAGGTACATGATCACTTACAAGAAAGAACTGAGAAATCATGAAATCAAGGGACACTACTCCTCCTATATTGTTTTGAGATTATGAAGATACAAAAAAAAAAACAAGGGGAAGTAAGTTAGGAGGGAGACAGATGAACAAAAGAAAAAAAAAGAGCATGTCTTACTCTCTCATGATTGAAGATGAAGTTGGCAGTGTGTTCGTCTCTCTGTTGAGAGGTGTCAGGATTTATCTCTGGAGGGACCACGCAGGCCTCGGCCTCTGACCAGAAGGAGTATTGGCAGAAGACGAAGTTGGAAAGTGCAAGCGGAAGTCCCCGCGCCTCCTTGATACAAACCTGGGAATATGCAATATGCCCAAGATGTTCTGTTTATTTCAGGCTTGCTTGGTTGGACACTTCCACATCCATCAGATATACAAAAATGAGCGAGTGACATAAAGTAACGCATTGGACAAGATATATTCTAAGGGTAGGTCATAAATGTAGGCCTAGTAAGAACTTAGGCAAGACAGTAACCTTGTGCAGGGAATGATTGCACAAATGCATAATCCTCATGCCAGTCTAGCCTAGTGCTGTCTGTAAGCAACAGATCTAAGAATTTTATTTATAATGCTCTGCCTGGTTTTGTCTGATTAAATGATCTTTGTAATAACTTTTCATAGATTCACTATCATACTCTTGTCCTGTGCCATATGTCTAAATAGGGTGTAATAACTATGCAAACATTTCCCATCATACTCTAGTTTGGCGCTGTAACTGTAAGGCCGGTCCCAGCGTAGCTCTGCAGCATCTGGCTTAGCTCGCACAGTACAAACGAACACAGTAAATTCAATTGTGTCCTGCGCAGCGTCACTCTGTAGGCCCAACCTACTCACAGACTTGTCAGATGGCCTATTCAACAGTGTCGAAAAACACCCCGAGCATGTCTGGTGCGAGCTAGGCTAGATGCTACAGAATTACGCTGGGACCCGCCTAACCCAGCTGTAATAACATCTCATTCAGAGCAACCCTTCACCTCCCAAATATTACTTTGTTTGACATTTTCATTTCCTGTACTCTTTGCTATGAGTCATGACGTGAGACATTTTGATATTTATTTGGCCATGAAACAAAGCTTACTCTGACAAGCAGTGGTGCCCCCATGGGGACAGGGCTGTCATCATCGCTGTCTGACGCCATGTCGATGTAGCGGTCAAGCACAGCTCCACCCAGTTTGGAGATCTCAATATGAAGCTTGCCTGCAACCTGGGGATAGATAAACATAGCATACAGACATTGATACACAAGAAATAAGATGTACTTAGGCTTTACTATTTAATAACAAGTATAGGAGACCTGACAAAGATCAGGTTACGGAAGGAGATAAAAGAAGATTCATTTTGTGGCTAGGTCATCTCTAGGTCATCTCTCATGACTGGACAGGTAAAGTAGGATGTAACCGTCTCCTGAGTTGCAATAGTTCCCAGTAAGTTTAACTCTCTTACAGCTGTCTAACAGAGTAACAACAATGCATCTCACCTGTGTTCTGGGACATGCCCTCCTCTCCTCTTTCTCCCTTAATCTGACATTTCCCCTCCCCCCTTTCCCTCACCTTTTTTTCCCTCCTTTCCCTTACCTCCCCCTGCTGGCTGATGATCGGAACATGATAATCCAACTTGACATTGTGAAACAGACATTCCAGGAAGATGTTTGCCACTCCGATAAGGTTATGGTTCTCTTGGGACTCGTAGAACGGATCGCCTACAACGGGTGGGCCCTGGTCCTGTGGACAATGTAAGAGTTACAGATTAAGAAAGATAATCGCTGGAGATTTGGTTTACAGACAAGGTAATATAAAAAAATCATATCTGGTTGTACTATAAATTCTATTATACTCAGCAAGCGGTCTGGATTAATCTATCTTAACATGACCTACTTGTTAATCACTTGAGCCATGTAGCTACCAATTTGTTGTAATTTTGGGGGGAGAAATCTGTCAAATGCCAACTTTTATCATTTATCTATATGGTAAAGCCCTACAGATGTGGTATCAGAAAATTAGAAGGGTTTAGCAGTCTTGGATCTTCAGGAAAAGAAATCGAAACTCTGTAACAATAAAATTCAGTAAAGCTGCATTGATTTTTATCTTGAAACTGCTATGTCAGAGGCATTACAAGTCTTGCAGAGATTCATGCAAAGAATGGAATATTTCTTGTTATCCAAATGATCATACACTTGGATAAAGGTGAGAACCATTTCATAGGTTTCATTCCATTTGAAAGACAAAAAAATCCAAAAAACCATCTAAGACGGCCGCACTCAAAGACCATTATAAGTGGTCCCAAAGGATTTGACAACATAGATTATGGGGAGGGTAAAAGACAGGAAAAAGAAAATAAGTGTTTTGTTCTTTTTTTCTAATCATGTATATGTATGTATATTGTAAATGTAAAAAAAAAAAACAAAAAAAAAACAACTTAAGATTAAGAAATATTCTGAGCCTCAGAAACAAGCAACATAGTTTCACTCAAACAAAACCAAAGATATCAACTCTAAATAGTGAAAAGGTAAATGGAATATAAATGACAAAAATACTAAGACACATTGAAGATTAAAAAAAAATATATACGAACAAAAACAGAAAAGAAAAAAACCGAATGAAAGAAAGAAACAAAAACTGGGAAAAAAGAGTATATAATAGGAAATTGTGACTTATTATCACAAATTATCAAAAACTGAGACCATAAATATGAAAAGCAGTTAAAAAAAATAAACACACCTAGTGTATATATGTTTATAATGTAAATCAGATCAGCACTTATAAAGCATTATGTATCCCAAATTCTTAGTGGAAATGATAAATGAGTGTAAAATCTCAAAGAAAGAAATAATTCACTTTTTTAAAGAACCAAATATGGATTACAACAAGCAGTAACATTTATCATTACCTTTCCTCAGTAACCTCCCTTAGCAGCAAATCTTCACACAAATGATGAAGCTATGTGCATATAATTATAAATTTATTTAACTTCCCAAATACTTAGAAGAAATAATTGGTTCATGTTGTGAAATATTTTGTAGTAGTAGTAGTTTTATTTTGCTGATAGATATAGTCTATATTTAACTGTGTCAGACTGGCTGATATTGTGTAGAATGTTTTGGTTCTGCCAGGTCTATGCATGTATTAACAGGTCATAGTTACAGTCATAGTTACGGTCATAGTTACAGTCATAGTTACGGTCATAGTTACGGTCATAGTTACAGTCATAGTTACAGTCATAGTTACAGTCATAGTTACGGTCATAGTTACAGTCATAGTTACGGTCATAGTTACAGTCATAGTTACGGTCATACTTACAGTCATAGTTACAGTCATAGTTACGGTCATAGTTACAGTCATAGTTACGGTCATAGTTACAGTAATAGTTACAGTCATAGTTACAGTCATAGTTACGGTCATAGTTACAGTGTTATATTTGAGCTCCTCCTCATTGCCATCTTAGCACTTCTATGATACCCCGTATGCTCAAAACACTAATTCCTCATATTTCTACATTCAGATGGCAGAAATAGCAATTTTTGCAAACTGTGTCCTTGCACTTAAAGCCGACCATTCAAAGAGTATCTGAATATTCATGAGAGCTAAAGACCATTCAACGAAGAACTATGAAGAATTGATTTCTGCCTCCACCCAAAATTGATGCCTTGACGCTAAACTTCCACAGATTAAGAATTATTTCATTCATAAATCAAGTGCAAAAATTGGCCATATAGTGGCTAACTTCTTGAATAATTTAGAGCTGTGAAATAAGAGTACTGATTTTATTTTATTTTTTTAAATAAGCAAAAACTTTTTCCCCTGCAAAAAAGTTTATAAAGAGTAAAAACACAGCAAGGAGGACGAAAATTTGCTTGAATATGTATGTAGAAAGTTGAGTGTTAATTCCTGATTATGTTTATTTTTTATTTTAAACTTCAAGTTTCTCTTTTAATTTGATTGTTTCCTTTCCGAAAAGCAAATTTTCATCCAGAGTGAGGAAAGTGTCACAAGGATAGGAGCTCTCATTTTCTTGCAAATGGCATCTCATATGATTCCAACCTATTCATAAATCTCCATATACTTATTTTATTGTTTCATCTTTTAAACCACAATCACGTCCCAACTCATGGTAACTCAGTCTGTTTTAAATTTTTTTCAAGCTGTAATTCATTCTTCTTGACTCACTGAGGACACGAGCTGATCAGTGTCTGGGGAGTTAAACTTTTACTTGCTCTTGGCTTCTAAAAGCAAACATGTAGTTTTGATCGTATACAACTTGTGTGTCCTAAATGAGTTTAAAAAAGATAAGAGATGCTCTTCCCATACTTGGAGTAAGACAGTGGAAAATGACTTTCAGCTGTTCTCTCACTAATGCTCCTTCCTTGAAACACCACCCTTCACTCCCAACAACATCAACCTAAATCGTGAGCATGCAAGCTAACACCAACCCCGTCATCTACGTCATCATCATCGAGGAAAGATGATGAGAACGCTGAGGAGGAGAGAGAAGACTGGCCATCTAGAAAGCTGTTACAACACGCATCACGCCCAGCGTCAACAAAGCCCTGCTGATCCTCATCAGAGGTAGCAGACGTGAAGGATCCATCTACCATCATGGGTCCGCCAGCCGCCTGCCGCTCCTCGTACATGTCCCGCATGTCAATCACTTTGTTCTCCAGCTTCTCCAAGGACCAGATTTGACTGCCGCGAGACTTACGCTTTACCAGGATGGCCGGTTCACTTACAAATGCTCCGCGCTGAGGGCATAAAACATAGATCAAGTCATCAAATGAGCTTTCGCCAAAAAAGAATGGCTGCAAATTGTATTCAATCCCTAGTGAAGTATGGGCTTCCATTAATTTTGTCAATGACGCAAAAAAAAAGGACACTTTATAAAAGTGTTTTGTTTTTCATGGAATTAGCCTAAAAGATGATTACATCAGAGCTCGGCAAATATTAGGAAATCTTTATCAATTGAAAAAAAATACGAACCCAAAATTTCTGTAAAGAATTGACAGTCTTTCAGATTCTGTGTAGATTGAAAGCGCCATGTTGGATATGAAACAAGCTCTATGAATTGAATATTTGTGAGCGTAAACCATCTCACAGAATTCAATAAAATTTGTTTGCATTAAAAATTCGCTCCCAAAAGCCTAAGCTAAGA